>CM077160.1:13579961-13950448 GCA_039583875.1 Platanthera guangdongensis | reverse complement strand
TTTTCTGAGATCAATTAAAGAACACCTGTATCCCAATCAACCTGTCGCGTATTCACTACTGCACACATTATCAAAAATTGATGATGGGTAATATAGTCGTGAGTAAAGTGCTTGACCATTAGAATCTTTCCCGTAATATCTGCCAGAAATTGGTAGGCGGCGGATAATTGTTTTTTCAACAACTTATTAGGGTTGTTCCCAGAGAAAACCATTAGTTCAGCATATCACTGAATTCCTCAGAATCCATTTCCAGATTGTCTCTCTATTCACTAATCCAAATATTTCAGTGAGAACTACGGGAGAGAGGGAAACAGCAGTGTTCCCTATATTGCCGGTCAAAGTATCTTCGTCAAAAACAGTAGATGTATATACCTATTCCCGTATTCCGTTCCATGAAGTTTGATGCGCCTGGTCATGAAGTCCTTTAAACTAAGTTCTTCCAGTAGTTCTAGGATGTAAAGGAAGATGGGGTCAGAGTGTTGAAACGACTCAAAGTCCATGTCAAAACTAGTGTCAAACTTCATTGCAACCAAAGCACTTGAGGAATCGCCATTGATGTCCTGCAAGAAAAACACAGAGAGAACGACAATCAAGAGCAAAGGAACTGAAAGCGTGGGACGGAGGTCAAAGAAAACCTAGATATAGGATTTCAGAATATGAATAGACAAACTCCATTCCACGAAAAGAAAAAATTCTTCGAACTGAGCTCGACGAAATAAATTATAGACAGATAATTCATCATTCTCATCCAAAAGAATCAAAAACAGTTCGTCGATCTCCGTTCGACGAAATGTCTTCTTGAAGCAAAGTTCGTCGATCGCTGGTCGACGAAAATTGTTTCCCCACACAGAGAATTCGTCGATCTCCGTTCGACGAGAATCTCTCAAACTTTCCCTAATTCGTCGAACTCCATTCGATGAACTCTGGAAAATCGTCGAATGCAGACAGAAACTAGGTTAACTCTTCTCCATCAATCATTCCCAGTTGATTTATAAGGAACAGATGGGTTTTCTCATCCAATGGCTTGGTGAAAATATCTGCTCTCTGTAGATCAGTAGGAATGTGGATCAAGTTAATTTTCTTTTTGTCCACATTATCTCTAATGAAATGATGTCTTATGTCAATATGTTTAGTCCCAGAATGGTGAACTGGATTCTGTGCTATAGCATTAGCACTAGTATTATCACAAAATAATGTTGAATTATTTAAGTTGACACCATAATCTAAGAGTTGGTTTTGTATCCATAGCATCTGTGAACAGCAACTACCAGCAGCCATGTATTCTGCTTCTGTAGTTGATGTAGACACAGATGTCTGCTTTTTATAAAACCAGGAGACAAGTCTCATACCAAGGAACTGACATGTTCCAGAGGTACTTTTCCTGTCCACTCTACATCCAGCATAGTCAGCATCTGAGTATCCAGTTAACTCAAACTCTGACTCTACATGATACCAGAGTCCTAGAGTAGGGCAACTCTTTATATATCTCAAATTCTTTTTAGGAAAATAAGGTGAGATTCTTTAGGGTTCACTTGGAACCTAGCACAAAGGCATGTGACAAACATTATATCAGGTCTGCTAGCTGTTAGGTATAATAGGGATCCAAAAGTTGCCCTATAATTTTTCTGATCCACGGTTTCCCTGCTGCATCAGAATCCACAACAACATTTGTAGCCATATGGGTTTTCATCACTAAAGCATCACCCATCCCAAACTTTTTGATAAGCTCTTTAGCATACTTAGCTTGGGAGAGGAAGATACCATCTGGGAGCTGCTTCACTTGGAGACCAAGGAAGTAGGAAAGCTCACCCATGCTACTCATCTCAAATTTTGAATGCATGAGGTTAGCAAACATCTTGCACAATTTGGGATCAGTAGACCCAAAAATAATGTCATCCACATAAATTTGTACTAACAAGGTTTGGTCCTTATGATGTCTAGTGAAAAGTGTTTTATCTATGGTTCCTCTTGTAAATTCATGCTCTAAAAGAAAGCTTGCTAGGGTCTCATACCAAGCTGTTGGAGCTTACTTTAAACCATAGAGAGCTTTATGCAATTTAAAAACAAAAGAGGGTTTAGTTGGAGAGATAAAACCTGGAGGTTGTTCTACATAAACCTCTTCTTGAAGTATTCCATTCAGAAATACACTTTTGACATCCATCTGGTAGACCTTGAATCTCTTGTAAGCTGCATAGGCAAGGAATATCCTGATGGCTCTAACCTTGCAATAGGGGCAAAGGTTTGGTCATAGTCTATTCCTTCCTCTTGTCTGTAGCCTTGAGCAACAAGCCTAGCCTTATTCTTCACTATGTTGCCTTGAGCATCCAACTTGTTCCTGTAGACCCATTTAGTTCCAATAACTGGGTAGTTATGAGGTCTTGGAACCAAATCCCAAATTCCTCCTTGCTGTACATCTCTCAAACTGATGAGTTCCTCTTGCTACAATGATCCAGTAGGATCTTTCCTGCCTCATGTATGGTGAGAGGTTCAATTTGAGAGAGAAAACATGCATGCATCAAGTCTTGGTTGAGTTGATGCCTTGTCTGTACACCTACTGAGATGTCTCCAATCACTTGAGATCTGGGGTGATCTCTAAGTGTGACAAGATCAGTTGGTGGAGTTGGTTGAGCAACAACTTCAGTATTTAATTCCTCTTGGGGAATGATACTGGCTGTTGGGGGAAGGTCAACCACTTCCTCTTGACTTTCCTCATCACTATCTTCAGCATCCTGTGGAGTGGATGGTGTGATACCTCTTGGGTAAGGTTCAGTCCATCCATAGACTCACACAATGGTGGAACCTGCAAAGAGCTTATGGTAGAAATCTCTTTCTCCTTGTATGACATGTTAGTCTCATCAAAAGATACCTGAACAGATTCTTCAATTTTAAGAGTTGATTTATTATACACCCTATAAGCTTTACTGATATGGAGTATCCCAGAAACACTCCTTCATCAGCTTTAGCTTGAAATTTTATATGTATCTCTTGTCATTATTGTGAATGTAGCAAATACAACCAAAAGATTTTGAAGTAATCTATTTTAGGTTTCTTCCCTTTGAGTAATTCATAGGGAGTCTGCCCTTCAGTTTATGTATTAAACTTCTATTCAACACATAGTTGGAGGTGTTCACTGCCTCTGCCCAAAAGGATAGAGGAAGGTGAGCATCTGACAACAATGTAGTAGCAGATTCAATAAGGGTTCTATTTTTCCTTTCAGCTACCCCATTTTGTTGAGGAGTTCTAGGAGCTGAGAAAGTATGCCTAATCCCTTCACTTGACAGAACTCTTGCATAAGAAGAGAATCAAACTCTGTCCCATGATCACTTCTAATCAGGGCAATGTGAGTGTTGAACTCAATCTGTATGCATTTGAGAAACTCTGTCAAACACTTAAAGTTATCAGACTTCTTCCTCAGAAAGAACACCCATGTGAATCTAGAGAAGTCATCTACAACC
This sequence comes from Platanthera guangdongensis, assembly GCA_039583875.1. NCBI lineage: Eukaryota > Viridiplantae > Streptophyta > Magnoliopsida > Asparagales > Orchidaceae > Platanthera > Platanthera guangdongensis. The sequence continues at coordinate 13,946,993 of CM077160.1, read as the reverse complement.
ACTAAAGTATAAGATTTCCCTCCCAAGCTTTGTACTGTAATGGGTCCAAAAAGATCCATGTGTAACATATACAAAATCCTAGGTGAATCACTCTTATTAAGTGACTTGAAACTATTTTTGGTTTGCTTGCCTAATTGACAAGCCCTACAAAGTCCTTCCTTCTTGTAGGGCCAGAAGGTAGTCCTCTAACAAGGTTGTCCTTGGATAGCCTAGCAATGGTTCTAAGGTTTATATGTCCTAGTCTCTTATGCCATAATTCATTAGGTCTACAAATAGAGTTAAATAAGCAAATATCTACCTTGGTTGAAAGAAAATCTACAAGATAGATGTTACCTTTCCTTTACCTGTCAACACAGTTGTGTTGTCCTCTGATTTGATCTTGCATAGGATTTGCTGAAGGTCACTTGGTAGCCTTCATCACATAGTTGACTGATACTGATTAAGTTGTGCTTCAGTCCTTCCACAAAGGCTACTTTCTTAAATGTGACTGTGCCAATCTGGACTGCACCATATCCTTTTGTTAGTCCAAAGTTTGAATCACCAAATATTACTTTGGGTCCAAGCTTGGCTTTGAAGGATGTGAAATTGTCCTTGTTTCCTGTCATGTGCTTTGAGCACCCATTATCCAGATACCATTGCTGGTTTGATGTTGGATAGGTCTTCACCTGCATATAAAATAATTTATTTGTTTTGACCCAGTTTACCTTGGGCCTAGGTTGATAACCTTTGAATTCAGAAATAAAAGACATCTCTGGTTGACTCTTATAACCTTCAGGATGATATCTCCTACGAGGTATTATCCATTCAGTATAAGGGTTAAACTATTGAGATGTAGAACCTCTAGGATTGAATTTGATTTGCCTTTGAAAGAGTTTTCAAACTCTGAGCTCTGTTCGACGATCTCTGAGCTGAGTCGACGACGATCTTGGGTCAGATCGTCGAGCTCCGTTCGAAGATCGACTGTGCCAGAGTTTAGGGTTTAGAGATCGTCGACCTGAGTTCGATGATTTAGCCTGAGATCGTTGATCTTGATTTGATGATCGTCTAGCTCCGTTCGACGATTTCTGTTGAACTTGGTTTTCTTAGGTAGATCAGAATTCTTCCTAGCTACCTCCACAACTCCCTTCCCTTTATTAGAGATAAATTTAATTGGGGTTGATAATACTATAGGTTGGCTAGATGAAGCACCCAAGCCCAGTGTACTATTAAATCTTGAGTTCACTGTGCTTGTGATGTCCATTAGTTTGATACTTCTCCCATTGAGGGATTCTTCAAACTTCTTGGCCTCTGATAGTTCACTTTTCAGTGAGGCTATCTGCTCCCTACATCACTCCAACTCCTCAGAGAGTTTGAGGTTTCTGATTTTAAAGAGCTGTTTTCAGATAGCTGATTTCTGAGGAAATGATTTCCTTATCAGATTTTAGTAAATCTAAACACAGTGCTTTAAACTCACACTTGAAGTCCTCAGAATTAAATCAAAAGAACTTATTACCTGGTCCTCTTCAGATTGAGTTTCTGATTCAGATTCTGACTCTTCTGCATCAGAATTTTGTGAGAGGCATTGATAGCCATCATGCAGAACTCTTTTTCTTCAGCATCATCTTCATCATCACTGGAGCTGGATGAAGCTTCAGATTCTTCTTCCTCACTCACTCCAGTTTCAGCTACAAACCCCTTCCTGGTGTGTTTGTTCTTGCTGGAGGAGGGTTTGTCATTGCTGTTCTTCCTGAAGTCTTTGTCTTTTCTTCTTTCTTTCCTGTCCTTTCTATCCTTATACTGATTTCTGGACAGTCAGACACCATGTGGCCTTGTTTCCTGCATCCAAAACAAATAATCTCTTTGTTATTTGATTTGTCATACCTTGGCTTGTCATGCCCTCTGACAGACTTTTTCCTGAAATTTTCCTGGCCATTTTGTAAAATCTTTTGGCCAGTAGGCTTAGCAACTCTTCATTGCTGTGACCTTGTCTTCAGGCGATCTTCAGTGCTTTGAAAGCTATTGATTTTTCTTTTCTTGTAGCTGGTGAGGCAGCCTTCTGCTCTTCTTCTCTATTCTTGATGAACAGCTCATAAGACTTGAGCTTGCCCAAGAGAGTTTCAGTTGTGATCTCATTTAGACTTCTGGCATTCTTGATTGCCAGATCCTTGAGTCCCAAGTGCTTGGGAAGCACATTAGGATTTTATCATTTAGCTCAGTCAATGAGATCTCTTTGTCCAAAGTCTTCAGTTCATTGACTATAGGCTGAGTCTATTATATATATCTGCTACTGACTTAGCTTCTCCTTTCTTGAAGTTCCATACTGGGTTATGAGATGAGATCTTCTATATTTTCTCTCATCAGTAGATCCTGAGACTATCTCAGATAACTTGTCCCAAATGTCCTTTGCTGAGTTGCATTCAGCTACCTTTGGAATATTTCATCAGACATAGTCTGAGCTAAAATATTCATTGCCTTAGCATTTGCCACTTTCCATTTCTTGATTTCTGCATCTGTTCCTGATGGAGGTGGAACAACACTTGTACTTGTATTTTCTGGAGGTCTTGGACACACTGTCAAAACAGAATTGAAAATGTCTTCATCAATAAAGTTCATGTACAGTCTAATCCTTGCCTTCCAAAGTGCAAACTTAGATAGATTGCACACTAGAGGTCTGGTGCTAGCATAATCTTTATTTTGGGCCATGTTCTGTGAAGAAATAAATCTAACCACAAACTTAAAACAGATCTAACTATATGGATCTTTGGGTTCAGGTGTTAGCCTGTGCAACCACTGAGGTGTGATATTTTAACCAACCTCGCTTTGATACCAATGAAAGTGCAGGTTAGATCGGATATACTTTAGAGGGGGGGGGGGGGTGAATAGAGTATGGTGCTTGCCTAAAAACTTTTTACAACTGTTGTTGTATACCTAAGTGAACAGGGAAGCAAATAACATAAAGTAAACACAACAACAAACTAAATAAAAAACAATCACAAACCACAACCAAAAAATAAAAGAAAATAAGCAACCAAAAGACACAAGGAGCTATAGTAGTTCCCAACCAATCTAGGTACATCCATTCTTCTACCACCCTAGGTAGGAATCCACTGCAGGATGAGTTGATCAGGTGTCCTGGGCACCAATGGGTTTTGATCAGGTCCCAAAACAAACCCTCAAGTCTTTTGGAAGGAGACTTGCAACAAGAATAATTTTGAAGGGATTTAAAACCCTGTATAGGAATTAGAGAGAGGGTGATAGTGTCTTCTCTGTCAACAGTCAGAGAGAAGACTTGTGGATTGATGTAGCAACTTTTCTCCCCCTGAGGCTTGAATTGGTCAGGAATGCTGGAGCACTGCTTCAGGGTGATAGGCCTTCAATGACCTAGAATGCCTGGACCAGAACTGCTTCAGGAACTTCTTGACAGATTGATTTAATGTTGTCTTTGAAGTTATCCTGTAAATAGAGAGAAGAAGACTCATGATTGAATTTAGTTATTCTTCTTCTTCTCCAAAAGTCCTCTGGTCAAGGCTGATTGCAGTCAAGAACTTTAGCTTTGAGAATGTTTGTTCTTCTGCAACTTTTGAGTATTTTCTATACTGTAATTCTTGAACTCTGCTTGATTCTGTTCTCTATCTGTTTCTTATGTATCCCTCTTTTCTGACTGAGGAATCTTCAAACTTTTGAATGTCGAGCAGTAATTAGCGTCGGCCTTGGAAAGAATCAGCAATCAATGACTTTCCTAACTGTCCCATGGAAAAAAACGCATGTAATCGTCCATAGTCAATGCGCGTTCTAACGTAACATTCCAAGAAGATCTGGCATTAAATGTTCAGGAATCAGCGCCAAGAAACGAGATGGGAACCTTGAATAAAACCTAATCTGGATTCGTCGAATAAAGACACAATTGTCGAGCTGAACTTGTGTTCATCGAGCTGAGCTTGAGTTCGTCGAGCTGAGCTTGATAGAGTTCATCGACCAGACAATCTTCATTCATCTGATGACAGTTTCATTCTCGAGCTGAGAACCAAATTCATCGACCTGAGAAATTTCTGGACTTAGACAAAATATCCTGCATCTGCTGAAATGTCGTGTCGACAAAAGTTGGTGTCGACAGATTGATCTTGTGTCGACATAAATCTATGGTGTCGACATAAGTTGGTTTCGACTGAAATCCTGGTGTCGACATAAGTTGGTGTCGACTGAAATCCTGGTGTCGACACAAACTGTCTAGTGTCGACACAAACCCTAAGTGTCGACACAGATTCTCTGAGTCCAGAAATCGTCGAGTAGAGAATAACATTCGTCGACCTGAGAAGCTGACTTCGTCGACCTGAGAAGCTGTGAACTTGAGGTCCAAGTTCGTCGAGCTCAGAATATAATTCGTAGACCAAGCATGAAGCCAGACTTAGAAAATTTGAAGTTCTCCTGACATTGGCTTGAAGTAGATACTGAGTTTTCGTCGAGCAGAGAACATAGGTCATCGAGCTCAGCACTAAGAATTGTCTCACGATCGTCGAGCACAGAACTCCTTTCGTCGATCTGAGTTCGACGAATGTCGAACTCACTTTACTTAGTCTTGAAAACTTGTGAGTCTAGAGTCTCCGAGGGTCTTGATGAAAGCTGGTCATCTGAGTTGAGCCTAAGGACTTAACCTAGACTCTAGGACACAAAATGACCCTGGCTATACATGATGGGTCACATCCTAAGTCAGTGAACCTACCCAAATCAACTAGGGATCAACAAAGTAGATGTCTCCATAGCTTTAGCGCACAAATCACCGCTGCAAACTCAAGGTCATGCGTAGGGTAATTTCTCTCATGAGTCTTTAGTTGCCTAGACCCATACGCAATTACTTTCCCAGCCTGCATCAAAACGCAACCCAGACCACATGTGAAGCATCCACGTAGACATCATACTCATGCCCTCAGTAGGTAGGGTCAGAACGAGAGCAGGCACAATTTGTTCTTTAGTTCCAGGAAGGCTTCTTCTCCACTTCTCGCTCCAAACAAAGGCCGTGTTCTTTTGAGTCAATCTGGTCAAAGGTGCAGCAGGGTAGAGAAACCCTCCACGAACCTCCTGTAGTAGCCGACCAACCCTAGGAAGCTTCAATCTCCTTGGGCGTGCCCGACCTACTCCAATTCATCACTACTGCCAATCTTTTCCGGTCGACCGAGATCCCATCCTTATTCACCACGTGGCCCAGAAACAAGACCTGAGACAACCAAAATTCGCACTTGCTCAACTTGGAGAATAACTTGTGGTTCCTCAACTCCGATAGAACCAGCGCAGATGCTGCTCATGCTCCTCAGCACTGCGAGAGTAGATCAACACATCATCGATGAATAACCACCATGAACTTGTCTAGAAAGTCCTTATACACTCGGTTTATCATATCCATGAAAGCTGATGGTGAGTTGGTCAACCAAACAACATCACTAGAAACTCGAAGTGTCTATGCCTTGATCTAAACGCAGTCCGTGGAATATCTGCCTCACGGATCTTGAGTTGATGATAGCTAGAACGAAGATCGATCTTGGAAAACACCGTTGTTGGGTACATTGGAATGAATGTACCTGATTTGAAGAAGCCTCACCCTACTCAATGATATGCATCAAAATGTATTGATGTGTTTTGAGTTTAGTTGCGCAGGTCAAGTATTTACAGGAAAGCTGAAAAGATTCTAAGTCCATGTGTCGACACCCAGAAGGAAAGTGTCGACACTTAAGAAGACTTGTGTCGACACCCAGAGAAGCAGTGTCGACACTTGGAGTATTTGTGTCGACACCAGGGATGCAGAGTCGACACCAGATAGAAAGTGTCGACACATACAGTTTGTGTCGACACTCAATGAAGAGAAGTCCAGTGAAGCTGTGTCGACACTTAGAAGCAGTGTCGACACCCAAAGAATGTGTCTACATCGGAAAGTGTCAACACTTGGAGGCTGTGTCGACACTCAGCAAATTTCAGCAGAGTCTAAGAGAAGTGTCGACATAATAAAGAATGTGTCGACACACAGCAGAAGACTCAACACATGGAGAAAGTGTCGACACTTGGAGGCTGTGTCGACACTAGCAAAGTTCAACAAAATTCTAAGTACACAGTGTCGACACAAAGGAGATGTGTCGACACTCACCAAAAGTCTGAACATAAGAAGAATGTGTCGACATAAGGAGAAGTGTCGACACTCAGCAAGTATCAACACAGAAGGCATGTGTCGACACCAAGAAGAAGTGTCGACACTGAACAAGTTCAACACAAGAAGATGTGTCGACACAAAGGAGTTGTGTCGACACTTACAAGATTCAACAAAGTACTGAAGAACAAGGAGTTGTGTCGGCACATGATGAAGAAGCAGTGTCGAGAAGTAAAATCTACAACACAAGGAGTTGTGTCGACACCTTGAAGGCTAGTGTCGACACTTAGTCTACTTGTGTCGACACTTAGTCTATAAGTGTCGACACTTAAATACAGACTGTCTCGACACTTTCAGACAGTTATAGATATTTCAAGAACTGACTGGATGACTTGACAGCTGCCATTTCAGCGGTCTACTCAACTGTCAGAGTTGTCAGAAAGCTATTAGGAACGGATCAGCCGGTCACCATGAAGAAGGCCTATATATAGGCTTATACTGTCAAAGAAAGAGATGATCACAAGATCAAGAGATTGAAAAAGAGAAGAAGATCTAGCAATTCATGAAGAATCATTTCAAGTAAAGATCTAAGTAGTTGGAGAGAGAGAGCTCCTTCCAAAAGACAGCCGTTGGAACCAGGCTGTAAAGAAGGGTTCAGACCTAGTTCTGAATCTTAAGTTGCAGTGATTGAAGATCAGCTGCAGAGAATCAATCCTATTGTGTTCTACATTCAAGAAGCTTTGAAGAAAGCCAAGTGAGTGATCTCAGCAGAGTTCTTCCAAGAAACTCATCAAGAACTGTCAATTCATCTCTCATTTTCTGAGTTGTAGGTATATACTTTGTATTCTAAATTGTGTAGGATCCTTAGGATCTGAGTTGTAAGCTTGCAATTATAAAGGCTGAGTGGTAGGGCCTGTGTGCCTGAGAGTAGGAGATCTATTTCTCTGAGTGTAGGCCTTGTGGCTGAGTGTAGGTCGTGAGAAGACTGAGTTGTAGGGCCTTGGGCCTGAGCTGTAGGAACCATTTGGGGTTCTGAGTGTACGATCTAAGGATCTGAGATATAGTGGAGGAGTTTGGCCGAATCTAGTACACTACTAGATAGGCGAAGGGGGAAAGTGGATGTACCCAGGCCTTGGGGAACCACTATAAATCTGTGTGTTCACTGTGTGCATGTTTATTCTGTGATTGCTGATTGATTACTGTGAAGAATTAGTTATAAATCTATGATATAATCTGCCTAAAAGTTTAAAAGATTAAGTCACCTATTCCCCCCCCTCTAGGTGATTAGGTACAATTTCTTCAAGTGGTATCAGAGGGAGGTTGCTCAAAAGGGACGTAACTATGTCTGAGTAGATCCTGTTGCAGATCAGTGAAATCAAGGACAGATTCAGCATAATCAAGGAAATCAAGAAAATGGGTTCAACAGATAATCATAAGGAACTTAGATCCATGAAGTTGCCCATTTGCAGAAAAGAGATTTTTGCATCTGGAAAGAAAGGGTGAGACTGTTTATGGAAGCTTCAGACCCTAGAATTTACATCACAGTTAAAGAAGGGCCATATGTGCCTATGAAGGTTTCAGTCCTGGATGCAAATCAGAGAACACCTAAGGACTTTTCTGAAATGACAAAAGATGAGATTATTCTGGCCACCATGGACAAGAGGGCTCAGAATATCATTGTGAGTGCCATAGATGATGCTATATTTCAGAACTTGATACACTGTAAGACATCAAAGGAGATGTGGGATACTTTGATAGTGTACATGGAGGGTTAGAAGAAGTTAGGCAGGACAGAAAGTCTTTGTTAAACCAGGAATATGAAAGTTTCAGCAAGGTAGGTCTGATAGCATAACAGAATGCTATAAGAAATTCTATAGGATAGTTAATGAGTTAATGTCCTATGGAAGAGATTTCAGTAATTATGAGCTAAATGATAAGTTCTTGAGGTCCCTAACAAAGGATTGGGACACCAAGATCTGTGCCATAAGGGAAATGGCCAAGTTAGCAGATATTCCTCCTCCAATTGTTTGGAAAACTGCTATCCTATGAAATGCAGTTGATGGTAAGGAAAGAAGAGGAGAAGACTACCAGAAGTGAGCACAAAGAAAGAGCAGTGGCATTCAAGACAGAAGCCACCAAGAAATACAAAAGTAAGTCTCCATCTCCACCTCCAAAAGTGGCTGAGACTGAGTCAAATGATTCAGAAAGCAGAAAGTCTGAAAACAGTGAGAGTGATGAGGACTTTGCAGCTTTCACAAGACACTTTCAGAAGTTTCTAAAGAAGAAACAGTGGAGGTCAAAGCCATCCACTCACAGGGAAAAGATGACTATTATCAGAACAAGAAGTCATCAAAGAAAGATAGGAGAAAGCCCAAGTCAAGCAAAGCAACTTTATCAAAAATTGTTGCTATTGCTGTAACAGAAAAGGACATGTTGTTGCAGACTGTCCAGAGAAAAGGAAAGAGTCAACAGATAAGAAAAAGACTCAATTCAAGGGCAAGAAGGAAAGGTCCTTTGTTGCCATGAAGGACAAAGCCTGTCAGACATGTCTTCTTCAGAAACTGAGTCAGAAGCTGAAGCTTACATAGGACTGTTTGCTGAGAAGAAGAAGAGGAGTTCATTCAGTTAATGAACTCTATATATGGACAAGAGGACAATCAGTGCCAAGGACTGATGGCATTGTCAGAAGGTGAGAAAATCCAGGATCAACCTGGACCTAGTAAGGTACAAAATTGTTCTTTAAGTTCAAATTTCTAGTGCTAGTTCATATTCAGTTACATCAGCATCAAGTGATGCCAGTGGATCTGAATCTGAGGGGATATTCATCAGTTGATTGATGAATATAGGGTTATGTTGCAAGTTTTAAGAAAAGCAAATCCTTGGCCAAGAGTCAGGCAAAGGAGATTGCTAGTCTCAAAGAGGCTGCGACTGATTTTGATAAGCTGATTGATCAAAAGTTAAATGAAATAGCCAGACTGAAGAAACATAACTGTTATTCAGATGGGGACTATAACATTCAAGATTGATCAAATAAGAAATCTAGAGATTAGTCTTCAAAAGGAGAGAGACATTGTTGCAAGGTTTTCTAAACCAAAGTCTGTTCTACCTTTGATAGATGAATTTGTTCATCAAAAAAGTAAAACTGGATTGGGGTTACTAACCTGCTAGGACTGTTCAGTCCAAGTCTAAGGGAAAAGCCCCAGCTCTCAACAAGCCAGCTGTAGATGGAACAACTAGGGTTGTACTAAGCAAAGGTACAATAGATTTGAGTGCTGTTGCTGTGGCAAGATAAGCCACTTGCCATAGACTGTTGGCACAATTTTAGTGCCAAGATGAGTAGCAAACTTCCTATTGGAAGATCTACAGGTAGCTTTGTTAAGAGACAAACTAACCAGCACCAAGGACCTAAGAATTCTTTGGGTTCTAAGGTCAACTAATCTGTTTTGCAGGTGAGTCCAAGTGGCCATCCCCCAATATGGTACTTGGACAGTGGATGTTCCAGGCACATGACTGGAACTAGGGGATTGCTAAAGGACTTCACACCAATCAAGGATGGTCCTAAAGTCACCTTTGGTCGTTCTGAAAAAGGAATCATCAAGGGGTTTTGGTAATATTCTAGCAATCTTATAACTATTACTCAAGTGGCTTATGTTAAAGGTTTGAAACATAACCTTATTAGTATAAGTCAACTGAGTGATTTAGGATATGACATCTCATTTGTCAAAGATGGTTGTCATATCAGGAGATCAAATGATCAAGAGATCATTTTGACTGGTTATAGAAAAAGAAATGTCTATTACCTAGACATTATGTGTGAGACAATGTTTCTCCAGTGTGTCTTGTAGCTGATGAGAAAGTCTCTCATTGTGTCAAATGGCACAAGAGGCCAGCCCATCTCAACTACAAGATAATTGGCCAACTCTTTAGCAAAGAGTTAGTGAGGAATGGTCCTCAAGTTATGTGTATTAAAGATGAGATATGTTCAGCTTGTCAAAAGGCAAGCAGACTAGATCCACCTTTAATAGCATTGAAAACAAAGATGCTGTGAGGTGGTTATACCTCTTGCATATGGATCTCTTGGTCCTATGCCAGTTCACAGCCTAGGTAGAAAGGTCTACACATTTGTGGTTGTAGATGACTACTCAAGGTTTTCCTGGTGTTCTTCCTAAGACAGAAATCTGAAACATCTATATCTTTATAGCTTTGTCAAACAAATTCAGAATGAGTTAGACAGTACAGTGGTCAAAATAAGAGGTGACCATGGTACTGAATTTCAGTCTGATAGTATGACAAAACTATGTGAAGAATTTGGGATATTTCAGGAATTTTCTTCACCAAGAACACCTCAGCAAAATGACATTGCTGAGAGGAAAAATAGAACCTTGATTGAGGCTGGTAGAACCCTATTAAGTGATACATCTCTCACAGAATATTCTGGGCTGAGGCAGTTAATACTGCATGTATGTAATTAATAGAGCTAATATCACCAAGGCCACAATAAGACCCCCTATGAGATTGTGAAAGGCAGAAAACCAACCTATCCTATTTCAGGATCTTTGGTTGTAAATGCTTATACTTAACAATGGAAAAGTCTTACTTGACCAAGTTTGCTGCCAAATTCTAAGAGGGGATCTTTGTTGGGTACAACAACAATAGTAAGGCTTATAGAGTCTACAACTTGACTACTCAAGTTGTAGAAGAGTCAGTACATGTAGTAATTGATGAAACTAGACTTATTAACAATGAATTGTCTAGTAGTATTTGCAGCTCCACATATGTGACTAAGAAGATGAGACAAGCTCACTATTGAAGAAGGATCTACTGCAAGTCAGCATGTAGATGATAGTGGCTGTTGTCCAGGGGGAGTACTACATGCACCTGATGTAGAAGAAGACCAAGGAGTGCAGCAAGTTGAAGAAGCTGAAGGAGTTCAACCTGAAGTCAGGCTACCTCCAGCTAATAGACATCTAGAGATCATCCAGCAGATCAAATCATTGGTGATCTAAGATAAGGGGTACAAACAAGGAGCAGAAATCTGAGTGCAGTACTCTACTCCAGTTTTCTATCCCAAGTAGAGCCAAAGAAATTTGAAGAAGCCATCCTAGACCCTCATGGATTGAGGCAATGCAAGAAGAGCTAAATTAGTTCAAGAGATGCAAAGTCTGGGAGCTTGTTCCTAAACCAAGAGACCACAACATAATTAGAACCAAGTGGATCTTTAGGAACAAGATGGATGAACATGGAGTGATTATAAAGAACAAAGCAAGACTGGTTCCAAAGGGATATAAGCAGGAAGAATGTATTGACTTTGATCAAACTTTACTCCAGTAGCCAGACTGGAAGCCACAAGAATGTTCCTGGCTATGCAACCTATCAAGGTTTTAAAGTATACCAAATGGATGTTAAGTCAGCCTTTTGAATGACAATCTGAAAGAGGAAGTCTATGTGGAACAGCCATGAGGTTTTGTTGATTCAACTCAACCTAATTATGTCTATAGACTTAGGAAGGCTTGTATGAGTTAAAACTAAGCCCCTAGGGCTTGGTATGAAACCCTGTCTAGTTTCCTCATTAGAATAAATTCACAAAGGGAAAATAGACAAGACTCTATTCCTTAGGGAATCCAGAGGCAAATCATACTAGTCCAAATATATGTAGATGACATAATATTTGGGTCTATTGAAAATAGTCTTTGCAGAAAGTTGCAGCAAAACTAATGCAAAGACAATTTGAGATGAGCAGTATGAGGGAACTTAAGTTCTTCTTGGGTCTCCAAGTTAGACAGACTGAGAATGGTTTATCCATATGCAGTTAAGTTCACCCTAGAATTAATAAGGAAGTATGGTATGGAATCTTCCAGTACCATGAAACTCCTATGGGGTCAAGTATGTCTCTTAGCAAAGATGATTCAGGAAACCTGTAGATGAGACTTTGTATAGAGGGATAGTTGAATCCCTATTGTATTTGACTGCAAGTAGACCAGATATCATGTATGCTACATGTGTCTGTGCTAGGTACCAAGCATGCCCTAAAGAATCTCATTTGACAGCAGTCAAAGAGAATTCTGAGATATCTAAGGGCACACCTTATCTAGGCCTTTGGTACCCTAGGAATGGAGACTTTGAACTGACAGGTTATTCAGATGCAGATTTTGTAGGCTGCAAGGAAGATAGAAAGAGTACAACTGGAACCTGTAAATTCCTAGGTGGAAGACTGATATCATGGAGTAGCAAGAAGCAAACAAGTGTGGCTATCTCCACAGCAGAATCAGAATATGTGGCTGCAGGAAGTTGCTGTGCTCAACTTCTATGAATACAACATCAGCTAGAAGACTATGGTATTCAAGTAAGTAGAACACACTATTTTGTGATTTACTAGTTACTATGCTATATCTATTGCAAACAATCCTGTTTCCCATAGTAGGACTAAACACATAGAGATCAAATATCATTTTCTAAGGGAACATGTTGAAAAAGAAGATATTTCACTAGAGTATGTAAATACAGATAATGAACTAGCTGATATGTATACTAAGCCTTTAGAAGAAACCAAGTTCAATAGGTTTAAATTGAATTAGGTATGATAAACTTAGAATAAGTTTACAGAAATGGCTAAGGAAAATAGTGTCGACACACAGAGTTATCTGTGTCGAGACAGAGAATTGGTGTCGAACTTCAAGAAAAGGTGTCGACACATCTAGGAAGTTGGTGTCGACACTTCAGAAATTAGTGTCGACACATACAGGGTCGGTGTCGACACAACCAGGTGGTGTCGACACTTAGAATTTACACATCATTAACCAAGTAAGTCTCGACTAAGTGTCGAGCTAAGTGGTGTCGACACATAAACAAGTGTCGACACAAGTATAATCGACAGAATATATGTGTCGACACTTGTTTATGTGTCGACACCACTTAGCTCGACACTTAGTCGAGACTTTACTTGGTTAATGATGTGTAAATTCTAAGTGTCGAACCACCTGGTTGTGTCGACACCGACCTGTATGTGTCGACACTAATTTTCTGAAGTGTCGACACCAACTTCCTAGATGTGTCGACACCTTTCTTTGAAGTTTCGACACCAATTCTATGTCTCGACACAGATAACTCTGTGTGTCGACACTAATTTTACTTAGCCATTCTGTAAACTTATTCTAAGTTATCATACCTAATTCAATTTTAAACTTATTGAACTTGGTTTCTTCTAAAGGCTTAGTATACATATCAGCTAGTTCATTATCTGTATTTACATACTCTAGTGAAATATCTTCTTTTCAACATGTTCCCTTAGAAAATGATATTTGATCTCTATGTGTTTAGTCCTACTATGGGAAACAGGATTGTTTGCAATAGATATAAGCACTAGTAGAATCACAAAATAGTGGTGTTCTACTTACTTGAATACCATAGTCTTCTAGCTGATGTGTATTCATAGAAGTTGAGCCAAGCAACTTCCTGCAGCCACATATTCTGATTCTGCTGTGGAGATAGCCACACTTGTTTGCTTCTTGCTATCCATGATATCAGTCTTCCACCTAGGAATTTACAGGTTCCAGTTGTACTCTTCTATCTTCCTTGCAGCCTACAAAATCTGCATCTGAATAACCTGTCAGTTCAAAGTCTCCATTCCTAGGGTACAAAGGCCTAGATAAGGTGTGCCCTTTAGATATCTCAGAATTCTTTGACTGCTGTCAAATGAGATTCTTTAGGGCATGCTTGGTACCTAGCACAGAACATGTAGCATACATGATATCTGGTCTACTTGCAGTCAAATACAATAGGGATTCAACTATCCCTCTATACAAAGTCATCTACAGGTTCCCTGAATCATCTTTGCTAAGAGACATACTTGACCCCATAGGAGTTTTCATGGTACTGGAAGATTCCATACCATACTTCCTTATTAATTCTAGGGTGAACTTAAACTGGCATATGGATAAACATTCTCAGTCTGTCTAACTTGGAGACCAAGAAGAACTTAAGTTCCTCATACTGCTCATCTCAAATTGTCTTTGCATTAGTTTTGCAAACTTTCTGCAAAGACTATTTTCAATAGACCCAATATTTGTCATCTACATATATTGGACTAGTATGATTTTGCCTCTGGATTCCCTAAGGAATAGAGTCTTGTCTATTTTCCCCTTGTGAATTTATCTTAATGAGGAAACTAGACAGGGTTTCATACCAAGCCCTAGGGGCTTATTTTAACTCATACAAAGCCTTCCTAAGTCTATAGACATAATTAGGTTGAGTTGAATCAACAAAACCTCATGGCTGTTCCACATAGACTTCTCTTAGTTGTATTAAAAAGGCTGACTCAACATCCATTTGGTATACTTTAAAACCTTGATAGGTTGCATAGGCCAGGAACATTCTTGTGGCTTCCAGTCTGGCTACTGGAGTAAAGGTTGATCAAAGTCAATTACATTCTTCCTGCTATATCCCTTTGGAACCAGTCTTGCTTGTTCTTTATAATCATCCATGTTCATCCATCTTGTTCCTAAAGATCCACTTGGTTCTAATTATGTTGTGGTCTCTGGGTTAGGAACAAGCTCCCAGACTTTGCATCTCTTGAACTAATTTAGCTCTTCTTGCATGCCTCAATCCAATGAGGTCTAGGATGGCTTCTTCAAATTTCTTTGGCTCTACTTGGGATCGAAAACTGATTAGAGTAGATATGCACTCAGATTTCTGCTCCTTGTTTGTACCCCTTATCTTAGATCACAATGATGATCTGTGGATGATCTCTTAGATGTCTATTAGCTGGAGGTAGCCTGACTTCGGTTGAACTCCTTCAGCTTCTTCAACTTGCTGCACTCTTGGTCTTCTTCTACATCAGGTGCATGTAGTACTCCCCCTGGACAACAGCCACTATCATTACATGCTGACTTGCAGTAGATCCTTCTTCAATAGTGAGCTTGTCCATCTTCTTAGTCACATATGTGGAGCTGAAAATACTACTAGACAATTCATTGTTAATAAGTCTAGTTTCATCAATTACTACATGTACTGACTCTTCTACAACTTGAGTAGTCAAGTTGTAGACTCTATAAGCCTTACTATTGTTGTTGTACCCAACAAAGATCCCTCTTAGAATTTGCCAGCAAACTTGGTCAAGTAAGACTTTCCATTGTTAAGTATAAAGCATTTACAACCAAAGATCCTGAAATTAGGATAGTTTTGGTTTTCTGCTTTCACAATATCATAGGGGGTCTTATTGTGGCCCTTGGTGATAGTAGCTCTATTAATTACATGACATGCAGTATAACTGCCTCAGCCCAGAAAATAATCTGTGAGAGATGTATCACTTAATAGGGTTCTACCAGCCTCAATCAAGGTTCTATTTTTCCTGCAGCAATGTCATTTTGCTGAGGTGTTCTTGGTGAAGAAAATCTGAAATATCCCAAATTCTTCATAGTTTTGTCATACTATCAGACTGAAATTCAGTACCATGGTCACCTCTTATTTTGACCACTGTACTGTCTAACTCATTCTGAATTGTTTGACAAAGCTATAAAAGATATTAGATGTTTCAGATTTCTGTCTTAGGAAGAACACCCAGGAAAACCTTGAGTAGTCATCTACAACCACAAATGTGTAGACCTTTCTTACCTAGGCTGTGAACTGGCATAGGACAAAAGAGATCATATGCAAGAGGTATAAACACCTCACAGCATCTTTGTTTTCAATGCTAAAAAGGTGGATCTAGTCTGCTTGCCCTTTTGACAAGCTGAACATATTCATCTTAATACACATAACTTGAGGACCATTCCTCACTAACTCTTTGCTAAAGAGTTGGCCAATTATCTTGTAGTTGAGATGGGCTGGCCTCTTGTGCCATTTGACACAATGAGAGACTTTCTCATCAGCTACAAGAAACACTGGAGAAACATTGTTCACCACATAATGTCTAGGTAATAGACATTTCTTTTTCTATAACCAGTCAAAATGATCTCTTGATCATTGATCTCCTGATATGACAACCATCTTTGACAAATGAGATGTCATATCCTAAATCACTCAGTTGACTTATACTAATAAGGTTATGTTTCAAACCTTTAACATAAGCCACTGAGTAATAGTTATAAGATTGCTAGAAATATTACCAAACCCCTTGATGTTCCTTTTTCAGAACGACCAAAGGTGACTTTAGGACCATCCTTGATGGTGTGAAGCCTTTAGCAATCCCCTAGTTCCAGTCATGTGCCTGGAACATCCACTGTCCAAGTACCAATATGGGGATGGCCACTTGGACTCACCTGCAAAACAGATTAGTGACCTTAGAACCCAAAGAATTCTTAGGTCCTTGGTGCTGGTTAGTTTGTCTCTTAACAAAGCTACCTGTAGATCTTCCAATAGGAAGTTTGCTACTCATCTTGGCACTAAAATTGTGCCAACAGTCTATGGCAAAGTGGCTTATCTTGCCACAGCAACAGCACTCAAATTATTGTACCTTTGCTTAAGTACAACCCTAGTTGTTCCATCTACAGCTGGCTTGTGAGAGCTGGGGCTTTCCCTTAGACTTGGACTGAACGCCTAGCAGGGTTAGTAAACCCCAATCCAGTTTTACTTTTTGATGAACAAATTCATCTATCAAAGGTAGAACAGACTTGGTTTAGAAAACCTTGCAACAATGTCTCTCTCCTTTGAAGACTAATCTCTAGATTTCTTATTTGATCAATCTTGAATGTTATAGTCCCCATCTGAATAACAGTTATGTTCTTCAGTCTGGCTATTTCATTTAACTTTGATCAATCAGCTTATCAAAATCAGTCGCAGCCTCTTTGAGACTAGCAATCTCCTTTGCCTGACTCTTGGCCAAGGATTGCTTTTCTTTAAAAACTTGCAACATAACCCTATATTCATCAATCAACTGATGAATATCCCCTTCAGATTCAGATCCACTGGCATCACTTGATGCTGATGTAACTGAATATGAACTAGCACTAGAAATTGAACTTAAAGAACAATTTTGTACCTTACTAGGTCCAGGCTGATCCTGGATTTTCTCACCTTCTGACAATGCCATCAGTCCTTGGCACTGATTGTCCTCTTGTCCATATATAGAGTTCTTAACTGAATGAACTCCTCTTCTTCTTCTCCAACAAACAGTCCTATGTAAGCTTCAGCTTCTGACTCAGTTTCTGAAGAAGACATGTCTGACAGGCCTTTGTCCTTCATGGCAACAAAGGACCTTTCCTTCTTGCCCTTGAATTGAGTCTTTTTCTTATCTGTTGACTCTTTCCTTTTCTCTGGACAGTCTGCAACAACATGTCCTTTTCTGTTACAGCAATAGCAAAATTTTTGATAAAGTTGCTTTGCTTGCTTGGGCTTTCTCCTATCTTTCTTTGATGACTTCTTGTTCTGATAATAGTCATCTTTTCCCTGTGAAGTGGATGGCTTTGACCTCCACTGTTTCTTCTTTAGAAACTTCTGAAAGTGTCTTGTGAAAGCTGCAAAGTCCTCATCACTCTCACTGTTTTCAGACTTTCTGCTTTCTGAATCATTTGACTCAGTCTCAGCCACTTTTGGAGGTGGAGATGGAGACTTACTTTGTATTTCTTGGTGGCTTCTGTCTTGAATGCCACTGCTCTTTCTTTGTGCTCACTTCTGTAGTCTTCTCCTCTTCTTTCCTTACCATCAACTGCATTTCATAGGATAGCAGTTTTCCAAACAAAGTTGGAGGAGGAATATCTGCTAACTTGGCCATTTCCCTTATGGCACAGATCTTGGTGTCCCAATCCTTTGTTAGGGACCTCAAGAACTTATCATTTAGCTCATAATTACTGAAATCTCTTCCATAGGACATTAACTCATTAACTATCCTATAGAATTTCTTATAGCATTCTGTTATGCTATCAGACCTACCTTGCCTGAAACTTTCATATTCCTGGTTTAACAAAGACTTTCTGTCCTGCCTAACTTCTTTAAACCCTCCATGTACACTATCAAAGTATCCCACATCTCCTTTGATGTCTTACAGTGTATCAGTTCTGAAATATAGCATCATCTATGGCACTCACAATGATATTCTGAGCCCTCTTGTCCATGGTGGCCAGAATAATCTCATCTTTTGTCATTTCAGAAAAGTCCTTAGGTGTTCTCTGATTTGCATCCAGGACTGAAACCTTCATAGGCACATATGGCCCTTCTTTAACTGTGATGTAAATTCTAGGGTCTGAAGCTTCCATAAACAGTCTCACCCTTTCTTTCCAGATGCCAAAAATCTCTTTTCTGCAAATGGGCAACTTCATGGATCTAAGTTCCTTATGATTATCTGTTGAACCCATTTTCTTGATTTCCTTGATTATGCTGAATCTGTCCTTGATTTCACTGAATCTGCCAACAGGATCTACTCAGACAGTTATGTCCCTTTTTGAGCAACCTCCCTCTGATACCACTTGAAAGAAATTGTACCTAATCACCTAGAGGGGGGTGAATAGGTGACTTAATCTTTTAAACTTTTAGGCAGATTATATCATAGATTTATAACTAATTCTTCACAGTAATCAATCAGCAATCACAGAATAAACATGCACACAGTGAACACACAGATTTATAGTGGTTCCCCAAGGCCTGGGTACATCCACTTTCCCCCTTCGCCTATCTAGTAGTGTACTAGATTCGGCCAAACTCCTCCACTATATCTCAGATCCTTAGATCGTACACTCAGAACCCCAAATGGTTCCTACAGCTCAGGCCCAAGGCCCTACAACTCAGTCTTCTCCAAAGACCTACACTCAGCCACAAGGCCTACACTCAGAGAAATAGATCTCCTACTCTCAGGCACACAGGCCCTACCACTCAGCCTTTATAATTGCAAGCTTACAACTCAGATCCCTAAGGATCCTACAAGCAATTTAGAATACAAAGTATATACCTACAACTCAGAAAATGAGAGATGAATTGACAGGTTCTTGATGAGTTCTTGGAAGAACTCTGCTGAGATCAACCTCACTTGGCTTTCTTCAAAGCTTCTTGAATGTAGAACACAATAGGATTGATTCTCTGCAGCTGATCTTCAATCACTGCAACTTAAGATTCAGAACTAGGTCTGAACCCTTCTTTACAGCCTGGTTCCAACGGCTGTCTTCTTGGAAGGAGCTCTCTCTTCCAACTACTTAGATCTTTACTTGAAATGATTCTTCAATGAATGCTAGATCTTCTTCTCTTTTCAATCTCTTGATCTTGTGATCATCTCTTTCTGTTGACAGTATAAGCCTATATATAGCCTTCTTCATGGTGACCGGCTGATCCGGTTCCTAATAGCTTTCTGACAACTCTGACAGTTGTAGTAGACGGCTGAAATGGCAGCTGTCAAGTCATCCAGTCAGTTCTTGAAATATCTATAACTGTCTGAAAGTGTCGAGACAGTCTGTATTTAAGTGTCGACACTTATAGACTAAGTGTCGACACAAGTAGACTAAGTGTCGACACTAGCCTTCAAGGTGTCGACACAACTCCTTGTGTTGTAGATTTTACTTCTCGACACTGCTTCTTCATCATGTGCCGACACAACTCCTTGTTCTTCAGTACTTTGTTGAATTCTTGTAAGTGTCGACACAACTCCTTTGTGTCGACACATCTTTTGTGTTGAACTTGTTCAGTGTCGACACTTCTTCTTGGTGTCGACACATGCCTTCTGTGTTGATACTTGCTGAGTGTCGACACTTCTCCTTATGTCGACACATTCTTCTTATGTTCAGACTTTTGGTGAGTGTCGACACATCTCCTTTGTGTCGACACTTGTACTTAGAATTTTGTTGAACTTTGCTAAGTGTCGACACAGCCTCCAAGTGTCGACACTTTCTCCATGTGTTGAGTCTTCTGCTGTGTGTCGACACATTCTTTATTATGTCGACACTTCTCCTTAGACTCTGCTGAAATTTGCTGAGTGTCGACACAGCCTCCAAGTGTTGACACTTTCCGATGTAGACACATTCTTTGGGTGTCGACACTGCTTCTAAGTGTCGACACAGCTTCACTGGACTTCTCTTCATTGAGTGTCGACACAAACTGTATGTGTCGACACTTTCTATCTGGTGTCGACTCTGCATCCCTGGTGTCGACACAAATACTCCAAGTGTCGACACTGCTTCTCTGGGTGTCGACACAAGTCTTCTTAAGTGTCGACACTTTCCTTCTGGGTGTCGACACATGGACTTAGAATCTTCAGCTTTCCCTGTAAATACTTGACCTGCGCAACTAAACTCAAAACACATCAAATACATTTTGATGCATATCATTGAGTAGGGTGAGGCTTCTTCAAATCAGGTACATTCATTCCAATGTACCCAACAACGGTGTTTTCCAAGATCGATCTTCGTTCTAGCTATCATCAACTCAAGATCCGTGAGGCAGATATTCCACGGACTGCGTTTAGATCAAGGCATAGACACTTCGAGTTTCTAGTGATGTTGTTTGGTTTGACCAACTCACCATCAGCTTTCATGGATATGATAAACGAGTGTATAAGGACTTTCTAGACAAGTTCATGGTGGTATTCATCGATGATGTGTTGATCTACTCTCGCAGTGCTGAGAGCATGAGCAGCATCTGCGCTTGGTTCTATCGGAGTTGAGGAACCACAAGTTATTCTCCAAGTTGAGCAAGTGCGAATTTTGGTTGTCTCAGGTCTTGTTTCTGGGCCACGTGGTGAATAAGGATGGGATCTCGGTCGACCGGAAAAGATTGCAGTAGTGATGAATTGGAGTAGGTCGGGCACGCCCAAGGAGATTAGAAGCTTCCTAGGGTTGGTCGGCTACTACAGGAGGTTCGTGGAGGTTTCTCTACCCTGGCTGCACCTTTGACCAGATTGACTCAAAAGAACACGGCCTTTGTTTGGAGCGAGAAGTGCGAAGAAGCCTTCCTGGAACTAAAGAACAAATTGTGCACTGCTCCCGTTCTGACCCTACCTACTGAGGGCATGGAGTATGATGTCTACGTGGATGCTTCACATGTTGGTCTGGGTTGCGTTTTGATGCAGGCTGGGAAAGTAATTGCGTATGGGTCTAGGCAACTAAAGACTCATGAGAGAAATTACCCTACGCATGACCTTGAGTTTGCAGCGGTGATTTGTGCGCTAAAGCTATGGAGACATCTACTTTGTTGGATCCCTAGTTGATTTGGGGTAGGTTCACTGACTTAGGATGTGACCCATCATGTATAGCCAGGGTCATTTTGTGTCCTAGAGTCTAGGTTAAGTCCTTAGGCTCAACTCCAGATGGACCAGCTTTCATCAAGACCTCGGAGACTCTAGACTCACAAGTTTTCAAGACTAAGTAAAGTGAGTTCGACATTCGTCGAACTCAGATCGACGAAAGGAGTTCTGTGCTCGACGATCGTGAGACAATTCTTAGTGCTGAGCTCGATGACCTATGTTCTCTGCTCGACGAAAACTCAGTATCTACTTCAAGCCAATGTCAGGAGAACTTCAAATTTTTCTAAGTCTGGCTTCATGCTTGGTCTACGAATTATATTCTGAGCTCGACGAACTTGGACCTCAAGTTCACAGCTCTCAGGTCGACGAAGTCAGCTTCTCAGGTCGACGAATGTTATTCTCTACTCGACGATTTCTGGACTCAGAGAATCTGTGTCGACACTTAGGGTTTGTGTCGACACTAGACAGTTTGTGTCGACACCAGGATTTCAGTCGACACCAACTTATGTCGACACCAGGATTTCAGTCGAAACCAACTTATGTCGACACCAGAGGATTTATGTCGACACCAAGATCAATCTGTCGACACCAACTTTTGTCGACACGACATTTCAGCAGATGCAGGATATTTTGTCTAAGTCCAGAAATTTCTCAGGTCGATGAATTTGGTTCTCAGCTCGATGAATGAAAACTGTCTATCAGATGAATGAAGATTGTCTGGTCGATGAACTCTATCAAGCTCAGCTCGACGAACTCAAGCTCGCTCGATGAACACAAGTTCAGCTCGACAAATTGTGTTCTTTATTCGACGAATCCAGATTAGGTTTTATTCAAGGTTCCCATCTCGTCTTCTTGGCGCTGATTCCTGAACATTTAATGCCAGATCTTCTTGGAATGTTACCGTTAGAACGCGCATTGACTATGGACGATTACATGCCGTTTTTTCCATGGGACAGTTAGGAAAGTCATTGATTGCTGATTCTTTCCAAGGCCGACGCTAATTACTGCTCGACATTCAAAAGTTTGAAGATTCCTCAGTCAGAAAAAGAGGGATACATAGAGAAACAGATAGAGAACAGAATCAAGCAGAGTTCAAGAATTACAGTATAGAAAATACTCAAAAGTTGCAGAAGAACAAACATTCTCAAAGCTAAAGTTCTTGACTGCAATCAGCCTTGACCAGAGGACTTTTGGAGAAGAAGAAGAATAACTAAATTCAATCATGAGTCTTCTTCTCTCTATTTACAGGATAACTTCAAAGGACAACATTAAATCAATCTGTCAAAGAAGTTCCTGAAGCAGTTCTGGTCCAGGCATTCTAGGTCATTGAAGGCCTATCACCCTGAAGCAGTGCTCCAGCATTCCTGACCAATTCAAGACCTCAGGGGGAGAAAAAGTTGCTACATCAATCCACAAGTCTTCTCTCTGACTGTTGACAGAGAAGACACTATCACCCTCTCTCTAATTCCTATACAGGTTTTAAATCCCTTCAAAATTATTCTTGTTGCAAGTCTCCTTCCAAAGACTTGAGGGTTTGGTTTTTGGGACCTGATCAAAACCCATGGTGCCCAGGACACCTGATCAACTCATCCTGCAGTGGATTCCTACCTAGGGTGGTAGAAGAATGGATGTACCTAGATTGGTTGGGAACTACTATAGCTCCTTGTGTCTTTTGGTTGCTTATTTTCTTTTATTTTTTGGTTGTGGTTTGTGATTGTTTTTTATTTAGTTTGTTGTTGTGTTTACTTTATGTTATTTGCTTCCTGTTCACTTAGGTATACAACAACAGTTGTAAAAGTTTTTAGCAAGCACCATACTCTATTCACCCCCCCCCCCTCCAAAGTATATCCGATCTAACCTGCACTTTCAATTGGTATCAAAGCGAGGTTGGTTAAAATATCACACCTCAGTGGTTGCACAGGCTAACACCTGAACAAAGATCCATATAGTTAGATCTGTTTTAAGTTTGTGTTAGATTTATTTCTTCACAGAACATGGCCCAAAATAAAGATTATGCTAGCACCAGACCTCTAGTGTGCAATCTATCTAAGTTTGCACTTGGAAGGCAAGGATTAGACTGTACATGAACTTTATTGATGAAGACATTTTCAATTCTGTTTTGACAGTGTGTCCAAGACCTCCAGAAAATACAAGTACAAGTGTTGTTCCACCTCCATCAGGAACAGATGCAGAAATCAAGAAATGGAAAGTGGCAAATGCTAAGGCAATGAATATTTTAGCTCAGACTATGTCTGATGAAATATTCCAAAAGGTAGCTGAATGCAACTCAGCAAAGGACATTTGGGACAAGTTATCTGAGATAGTCTCAGGATCTACTGATGAGAGAAATATAGAAGATCTCATCTCATAACCCAGTATGAGAACTTCAAGAAAGGAGAAGCTAAGTCAGTAGCAGATATATATAATAGACTCAGCCTTATAGTCAATGAACTGAAGACTTTGGACAAAGAGATCTCATTGACTGAGCTAAATGATAAAATCCTAATGTGCTTCCCAAGCACTTGGGACTCAAGGATCTGGCCAATCAAGAATGCCAGAAGTCTAAATGAGATCACAACTGAAACTCTCTTGGTCAAGCTCAAGTCTTATGAGCTGTTCATCAAGAATAGAGAAGAACAGCAGAAGGCTGCCTCACCAGCTACAAGAAAAGAAAAATCAATAGCTTTCAAAGCCACTGAAGATCGGCCTGAAGACAAGGTCACAGGCAATGAAGAGTTGTTAAGCCTACTGGCCAAAAGATTTTACAAAATGGCCAGGAAATATTTCAGGAAAAAGTCTGTCAGAGGGCATGACAAGCCAAGGTATTACAAATCAAATAACAAAGAGATTATTTGTTTTGGATGCAGGAAACAAGGCCACATGGTGTCTGACTGTCCAGAAAATCAGTATAAGGATAGAAAGGACAGGAAAGAAAGAAGAAAAGACAAAGACTTCAGGAAGAACAGCAATGACAAACCCTCCTCCAGCAAGAACAAACACACCAGGAAGGGGTTTGTAGCTGAAACTTGGAGTGAGAAGGAAGAAGAATCTGAAGCTTCATCCAGCTCCAGTGATGATGAAGATGATGCTGAAGAAAAAGAGTTCTGCATGATGGCTATCAATGCCTCTCAACAAAATTCTGATGCAGAAGAGTCAGAATCTGAATCAGAAACTCAATCTGAAGAGGACCAGGTAATAAGTTCTTTTGATTTTAATTCTGAGGACTTCAAGTGTGAGTTTAAAGCACTGTGTTTAGATTTACTAAGATCTGAAGGAAATCATTTCCCTCAGAAATCAGCTATCTGAAAACAGCTCTTTAAAATCAGAAAACCTCAAACTCTCTGAGGAGTTGGAGTGATGTAGGGAGCAGATAGCCTCACTGAAAAGTGAACTATCAGAGGCCAAGAAATTTGAAGAATCCCTCAATGGGAGAAGTATCAAACTAATGGACATCACAAGCACAGTGAACTCAAGATTTAATAGTACACTGGGCTTGGGTGCTTCATCTAGCCAACCTATAGTATTATCAACCCCAATTAAATCTATCTCTAATAAAGGGAAGGGAGTTGTGGAGGTAGCTAGGAAGAATTCTGATCTACCTAAGAAAACCAAAGTTCAACAGAAATCGTCGAACGGAGATAGACGATCATCAAATCAAGATCAACGATCTCAGGCTAAATCATCGAACTCAGGTCGACGATCTCTAAACCCTAAACTCTGGCACAGTCGATCTTCGAACGGAGCTCGACGATCTGACCCAAGATCGTCGAACTCAGCTCAGAGATCATCGAACAGAGCTCAGAGTTTTGAAAACTCTTTCAAAGGCAAATCAAAGTTCAATCCTAGAGGTTCTACATCTCAATAGTTTAACCCTTATACTGAATGGATAATACCTCGTAGGAGATATCATCCTGAAGGTTATAAGAGTCAACCAGAGATGTCTTTTATTTCTGAATTCAAAGGTTATCAACCTAGGCCCAAGGTAAACTGTGTCAAAAACAAATAAATTATTTTATATGCAGGTGAAGACCTATCCAACATCAAACCAGCAATGGTATCTGGATAATGGGTGCTCAAAGCATATGACAGGAAACAAGGACAATTTCACATCCTTCAAAGCCAAGCTTGGACCCAAAGTAATATTTGGTGATTCAAACTTTGGACTAACAAAAGGATATGGTGCAGTCCAGATTGGCACAGTCACATTTAAGAAAGTAGCCTTTGTGGAAGGACTGAAGCACAATTTAATCAGTATCAGTCAACTATGTGATGAAGGCTACCAAGTGACCTTCAGCAAATCCTTATGCAAGATCAAATCAGAGGACAACACAACTGTGTTGACAGGTAAAAGGAAAGGTAACATCTATCTTGTAGATTTTCTTTCAACCAAGGTAGATATTTGCTTATTTAACTCTATTTGTAGACCTAATGAATTATGGCATAAGAGACTAGGACATATAAACCTTAGAACCATTGCTAGGCTATCCAAGGACAACCTTGTTAGAGGACTACCTTCTGGCCCCTACAAGAAGGAAGGACTTTGTAGGGCTTGTCAATTAGGCAAGCAAACCAAAAATAGTTTCAAGTCACTTAATAAGAGTGATTCACCTAGGATTTTGTATATGTTACACATGGATCTTTTTGGACCCATTACAGTACAAAGCTTGGGAGGAAATCTTATACTTTAGTGGTTGTAGATGACTTCTCTAGATTCACATGGGTGTTCTTTCTGAGGAAGAAGTCTGATAACTTTAAGTGTTTGACAGAGTTTCTCAAATGCATACAGATTGAGTTCAACACTCACATTACCCTGATTAGAAGTGATCATGGGACAGAGTTTGATTCTCTTCTTATGCAAGAGTTCTGTCAGAGTGAAGGGATTAGGCATACTTTCTCAGCTCCTAGAACTCCTCAACAAAATGGGGTAGCTGAAAGGAAAAATAGAACCCTTATTGAATCTGCTACTACATTGTTGTCAGATGCTCACCTTCCTCTATCCTTTTGGGCAGAGGTAGCGAACACCTCCAACTATGTGTTGAATAGAAGTTTAATACATAAACTGAATGGTAAGACTCCCTATGAATTACTCAAAGGGAAGAAACCTAAAATAGATTACTTCAAAATCTTTGGTTGTATTTGCTACATTCACAATAATGACAAGAGATACATAATAAAATTTCAAGCTAAAGCTGATGAAGGAGTGTTTCTGGGATACTCCATAATCAGTAAAGCTTATAGGGTGTATAATAAATCAACTCTTAAATTGAAGAATCTGTTCAGGTATCTTTTGATGAGACTAACATGTCATACAAGGAGAAAGAGATTTCTACCATAAGCTCTTTGCAGGTTCCACCATTGTGTGAGTCTATGGATGGACTGAACCTTACCCAAGAGGTATCACACCATCCCACTCCACACGATGCTGAAGATAGTGATGAGGAAAGTCAAGAGGAAGTGGTTGACCTTCCCCCAATAGCCAGTATCATTCCCCAAGAGGAATTAAATACTGAAGTTGTTGCTCAACCAACTCCACCAACTGATCTTGTCACACTTAGAGATCACCCCAGATCTCAAGTGATTGGAGACATCTCAGTAGGTGTACAGACAAGGCATCAACTCAACCAAGACTTGATGCATGCATGTTCTCTCTCAAATTGAACCTCTCACCATACATGAGGCAGAGCGATCAGACCCACCAGATGCAAGAGGAACTCAATCAGTTTGAGAGATGTAGAGTTTGAGATTTGGTTCCAAGACCCCATAACTACCAGTTATTGGAACTAAATGGGTCTACAGGAACAAGTTGGATGCTCAAGGCAACATAGTGAAGAATAAGGCTAGGCTTGTTGCTCAAGGCTACAGACAAGAGGAAGGAATAGACTATGACCAAACCTTGCCCCTATTGCAAGGTTAGAGGCCATCAGGATATTCCTTGCCTATGCAGCTTACAAGAGATTCAAGGTCTACCAGATGGATGTCAAAAGTGTATTTCTGAATGGAATACTTCAAGAAGAGGTTTATGTAGAACAACCTCCAGGTTTTATCTCTCCAACTAAACCCTCTTTTGTTTTAAATTGCATAAAGCTCTCTATGGTTTAAAGTAAGCTCCCAGAGCTTGATATGAGACCCTAGCAAGCTTTCTTTAGAGCATGAATTTACAAGAGGAACAATAGATAAAACACTTTTCACTAGACATCATAAGGACAAAACCTTGTTAGTACAAATTTATGTGGATGACATTATTTTTGGGTCTACTGATCCCAAATTGTGCAAGATGTTTGCTAACCTCATGCATTCAAAATTTGAGATGAGTAGCATGGGTGAGCTTTCCTACTTCCTTGGTCTCCAAGTGAATCAGCTCCCAGATGATATCTTCCTCTCCCAAGCTAAGTATGCTAAAGAGCTTATTAAAAAGTTTGGGATGGGTGATGCTTTAGGGATGAAAACCCATATGGCTACAAATGTTGTTGTGGATTCTGATGCAGCAGGGAAACCGGTGGATCAGAAAAATTATAGGGCAACTTTGGATCCCTATTATACCTAACAGCTACCAGACCTGATATAATGTTTGTCACATGCCTTTGTGCTAGGTTCCAAGTGAACCCTAAAGAATCTCACCTTATTTTCCTAAAAAGAATTTTGAGATATATAAAGAGTTGCCCTACTCTAGGACTCTGGTATCATGTAGAGTCAGAGTTTGAGTTAACTGGATACTCAGATGCTGACTATGCTAGATGTAGAGTGGACAGGAAAAGTACCTCTGGAACATGTCAGTTCCTTGGTATGAGACTTGTCTCCTGGTTTTATAAAAAGCATATATCTGTGTCTACATCAACTACAGAAGCAGAATACATGGCTGCTGGTAGTTGCTGTTCACAGATGCTATGGATACAAAACCAACTCTTAGATTATGGTGTCAACTTAAATAATTCAACATTATTTTGTGATAATACTAGTGCTAATGCTATAGCACAGAATCCAGTTCACCATTCTGGGACTAAACATATTGACATAAGACATCATTTCATTAGAGATAATGTGGACAAAAAGAAAATTAACTTGATCCACATTCCTACTGATCTACAGAGAGCAGATATTTTCACCAAGCCATTGGATGAGAAAACCCATCTGTTCTTATAAATCAACTGGGAATGATTGATGGAGAAGAGTTAACCTAGTTTCTGTCTGCATTCGACGAATTTTCAGAGTTCATCGAATGGAGTTCGACGAATTAGGGAAAGTTTGAGAGATTCTCGTCGAACGGAGATCGACGAATTCTCTGTGTGGGGAAACAATTTTCGTCGACCAGCGATCGACGAACTTTGCTTCAAGAAGACATTTCGTCGAACGGAGATCGACGAACTGTTTTTGATTCTTTTGGATGAGAATGATGAATTATCTGTCTATAATTTATTTCGTCGAGCTCAGTTTGAAGAATTTTTCTTTTCGTGGAATGGAGTTTGTCTATTCATATTCTGAAAATCTATATCTAGGTTTTCTTTGACCTCCGTCCCACGCTTTCAGTTCCTTTGCTCTTGATTGTCGTTTCTCTCTGTGTTTTTCTTGCAGGACATCAATGGCGATTCCCTCAAGTGCTTTGGTTGCAATGAAGTTTGACACTAGTTTTGACATGGACTTTGAGTCGTTTCAAACACTCTGACCCCATCTTCCTTTACATCCTAGAACTACTGGAAGAACTTAGTTTAAAGGACTTCATGACCAGGCGCATCAAACTTCATGGAACGGAAATACGGGAATAGGTATATACATCTACTGTTTTGACGAAGATACTTTGACCGGCAATATAGGGAACACTGCTGTTTCCCTCTCTCCCGTAGTTCTCACTGAAATATTTGGATTAGTGAATAGAGAAGACAATCTGGAAATGGATTCTGAGGAATTCAGTGATATGCTGAAACTAATGGGTTTCTCTGGGAACAACCCTAATAAGTTGTTGAAAAAACAATTATCCGCCGCCTACCAATTTCTGGCAGATATTACGGGAAAGATTCTAATGGTCAAGCACTTTACTCACGACTATATTACCCATCATCAATTTTTGATAATGTGTGCAGTAGTGAATAAGCGACAGGTTGATTGGAGTAAGGTGTTCTTTGAATTGATCAGAAAGAAGAACAGCAAGAAGGAAGTCTGCTTTGGCAGAATATGGGAGTATATCTCAAAGAGAAGGCTGCTGAATGTATGGTCTCCCAACCATCTCCATAAATGCCAGCAAGCGCCTCACTTGCGCTCTATTTGGCAGGTGGGAGAGGACCATCTCCAAGCCCTCAAAGGCTTCCTCCTCCCTCCAAACTTCTGAGAGCACAAGGGCTGTAAGGCCGCTCCTCACCCTGTTGAAGAGGTTCTTCCATCTCAACCATCTATTCCAGCACCTCTTCCTCCAAAGAAGCCTCCTCATGTACCTGCCCCTCCTCCATCTCCACCACTTGACCTGACACACATTCCATCTCCACCTCCATCTTCCCCTTGCAAGTTGATCATCAACCCACTCCTCCAGCTTCCCCTCAGGACATTATTATTCCTACACCCCCACAGTCGCCTCTTCCCCCACACTTATCCACCATTCCATCTTACATTATACCATCAGATACAATCATGCAAGATGCTCCCACTCTATCTGTTATTCCTCCTCCCATTCCATCCCCTTCTCCTTCCCTATTTGATCCATCCACCCTCATTCCTTTGCTCACACCTCTCATTAAATCTTTGATCCAAGAGGCCATTACACCTCTTGTGACCTCCATTAAATCCTTATCTTCCAAGATCTCTCTTCTCTCTGCTGCCCCTCTTCATCTAGGGGCCTGGCTCCAAGTCTTCCTGAACCCAGGCAGGGGGAGATGCTCTGTGATGAAGTTGCAGCAAATACAGTAGTAGCAGCAGTCACAGCAGTTCCCTCTCTAGCAGATTCAGATTCAGCTGAGGATACACCTATTTTGACAGACTTTGATGCTGAGATGTCTGAGTTAATTCAATTTATGGATACTGACATTGATCTGTACGAGTTAGTTACTCAAATAACTCATGTTGGTGATTTCTATATAAATCCCACAGTGAATTTATCAATTTTGTTGAGAAGTTGACTCTGTACATATGAAATTCCCTCCAGCAAATTTCTCTAAGCCTTATTTAGCTATGGTACCTTATACCTCTCCAGCTAGTCTAGCAATTGCCAAGCAACTCTGTGACAATTTTGCTCTATCTGCCTCCAACTCAAAAGTCATTCCAGAAGATACTCCAGTGCCAGTTTCAGCATCAGACTTTATTATGGATGACTCTCTAATACCTACTCTAGATGAGCTCATTCAGTCAGACATTGAAGAAGAGAATAAGGCAGTAGTTGATAGCTCTATCTCTTGTGTTTCTGAATCTTGTACAGATATTTCTTCTCTAGTTGCTGAACCTCTTATTCCTGAACCTTCTGCCCCTCCTCCAGCAAAGGCTGTTGTTTCTGATAAAGCTTTAAAAGCTTTAGATGCATTGTATGATCCCTCAAGATTCAGAATCTAATGATGATGATATTGATCTGATGAGGATGCAGCCAGTAGGAAAAAGAGATTGTTGGCAAAGAAGAGAAAGGCTGCTCCTCCTCCCAAGCCAAATCCCACTGGAGACACTCCCTACTATATTCTGCACAATGTGACTCCATATAAGGGAATGACAGCATGGATGTGGCTATCCAAAAACCAGCAGAAAGATAGAAAGAGAAGTAGGAGATACTCCCGTCCTCCAGTGCATAGATACAGGAAGGATCCTCCTCCTCCTCCAACAGCTGGTGCCAGTGGCTCTAGCTCCCAGAGATCTGCCCCAATACAAACTTATCAAAGACAATCAGGGAGATCTTCTGGAAGCAGCCAGCAGAGGCCATCCTCCTTAGGTAGTCAACATAAGCAGCAGCAGCAACAAAGTTCTGAATCTCATAAAGCTGAAAGCCCAAAGAAGCCAGACTCCCCTCCAATTCCTTTTGAAGATCCAGAGACTGCTAATACAACAAAAATGGCTAGGTACCAAGAGCTGATTGGTCTATCTTTGATAAATAAAGCCAAAGCAGAAGGAAAAGATATTTCTGGTCTTTCAACCATGTCAAAGTATAGAAAGGAAGAGCTGAAAGATTTGACAAAGGTAATAAATTATTTAATGTTGATGACTATATGAAACTTCATCCAGAAGCAGTTGTCCCCAGGGCTATATCATTAAAAATTATTGGGGCAACTGATATGACCATGACAGTGGCTCAAGCTCAAAATCCTAACAGATAAATCATTTTCAAGAAGCCAGGAGAAAAGAAAGCAGAAGACAAACCTCAACAGAAGAAGCCAAAGAAGTAATTTTTCTTGTTGGTTCATTTCTGCCTGTTATTTGTTTTTAAACTGTGCTATTTGTTAAACAAAGCTGTGTGTATATATATATCTGTTGCATGTGTTATAATTCTCTGCCAGATATATCTCTTTTCTTGCTTTGTTTTCTGTCTTGAGTCTCTGTTAGTGACCTCACCCAAATAGGGGGAGATTGTTGGATCCCTAGTTGATTTGGGGTAGGTTCACTGACTTAGGATATGACCCATCATGTATAGCCAGGGTCATTTTGTGTCCTAGAGTCTAGGTTAAGTCCTTAGGCTCAACTCCAGATGGACCAGCTTTCATCAAGACCATCAGAGACTCCAGACTCACAAGTTATCAAGACTAAGTAAAGTGAGTTCGACGTTCGTCGAACTCAGCTCGACGAAAGGAGTTCTGTGCTCGACGATCGTGAGACAATTCTTAGTGCTGAGCTTGACGACCTATGTTCTCTGCTCGTCAAAACTCAGTTTCTACTTCAAGCCAAAGTCAGGAGAACTTCAAATTTTTCTAAGTCCAGCTTCATGCTTCGGTCGACGAATTATATTCTGAGCTCGACGAACTTGGACCTCAAGTTCACAGCTTCTCAGGTCGACGAAGTCAGCTTCTCAGGTCGACGAATGCTATTCTCTACTCGACGATTTCTGGACTCAGAGAATCTGTGTCGACACTTAGGGTTTGTGTCGACACCAGACAGTTTGTATCGACACCATGATTTCAGTCGACACCAACTTATGTCGACACTAGGATTTCAGTCGACACCAACTTATGTCGACACCATAGGATTTGTGTCGACACCAAGATCAATCTATCGACACCAACTTTTGTCGACACGGCATTAAATCAGATGCAGGATATTTTGTCTAAGTCCAGAACTTTTCTCAGGTCGACGAATTTGGTTCTCAGCTCGACGAATGAAGACTGTCTATCAGATGAATGAAGATTGTCTGGTCGACGAACTCTATCAAGCTCAGCTCGACGAACTCAAGCTCAGCTCGACAAACACAAGTTCAGCTCGACGAATTGTGTTCTTTGTTTGACGAATCCAGATTAGGTTTTCTTCAAGGTTCCCGTCTCGTTTCTTGTCGCAGATTCCTGAAGATTTAATGCCAGATCTTCTCAGAATGTTACCGTTAGAACGCGCATTGACTATGGACGATTACATGCCGTTTTTTTTTCCATGGGACAGTTAGGAAAGTCATTGATTGCTGATTCCTTCCAAGGACGACTGTAATTACTGCTCGACATTCAAAAGTTTGAAGATTCCTCAGTCAGAAAAAGAGGGATACACAGAGACACAGATAGATAACAGAATCAAGCCGAGTT
Source organism: Platanthera guangdongensis (assembly GCA_039583875.1). Taxonomy (NCBI): domain Eukaryota; kingdom Viridiplantae; phylum Streptophyta; class Magnoliopsida; order Asparagales; family Orchidaceae; genus Platanthera; species Platanthera guangdongensis. The sequence continues at coordinate 13,914,043 of CM077160.1, read as the reverse complement.
CAAGAATTACAGTACAGAAAATACTCAAAAGTTGTAAAAGAACAAACATTCTCAAAGCTAAAGTTCTTGACTGCAATCAGCCTTGACCAGAGGACTTTTGGAGAAGAAGAAGAACAATTAAATTCAATCAAGAGTCTTCTTCTCTCTATTTATAGGATAACTTCAAAGGACAACATTAAATCAATCTGTCAAAGAAGTTCCTGAAGCAGTTCTGGTCCAGGCATTCTCGGTCATTGAAGGCCTATCACCCTGAAGCAGTGCTCCAGCATTCCTGACCAATTCAAGACCTCAGGGGGAGCAAAAGCTGCTATATCAATCCACAAGTCTTCTCTCTGACTGTTGACAGAGAAGACACTATCACCCTCTCTCTAATTCCTGTACAGGGTTTTAAATCCCTTCAAAATTATTCTGGTTGTAAGTCTCCTTCCAAAAGAGTTGAGGGTTTGGTTTTTGGGGACCTGATCAAAACCCATTGGTGCCCAGGACACCTGATCAACTCATCCTGAAGTGGATTCCTACCTAGGGTGGTAGAAGAGTGGATGTACCCAGATTGGTTGGGGACCCACTATAGCTCCTTGTGTCTTCTAGTTGCTTATTTTCTTTTGTTTTCTGGCTGTGGTTTGTGATTGTTCTGTGATTGCTTTTTGTTTAGTTAGTTGTTGTGTTTACTTTATGTTATTTGCTTCCCTGTTCACTTAGGTATACAACAACAGTTGTAAAAAGTTTTTAGCAAGCACCATACTCTATTCACCCCCCCCCCCCCTCTAGAGTATATTAGATCTAACCTGCACTTTCATACTTTATGGTGCTCAGTGCAAGATCTTCACAGATCATAAAATTCTAAAGTACGTGTTCACTCAGAAGGAGTTGAATCTGCGTCAGTGGCAGTGGCTAGAGTATGTGGCCAATTATGATGTGGATATACAGTATCACCCGGGCAAGGCCAATCAACTACAAAAATTCAAGAAGTCACATCATTAAACTTCTGATTATATGTCCAGTAATAATTGTATTAGTGATGTCCAACAAAAAAAAGACTTCCAATCAATTTCCAAATGTCAATATCTCGTGTTTTCTCAATGGGCGATCTTTTGATAACAAGCCATATTACGTTTTTCAATAAAACATGATCTCCACTTGATCTTAAGTTTTTTGGGATCATTATACCTCCAATATCATGATATCTTAATCACCGATCAAATATAATCATCATCGTTTGCGTAATATATGAATAAACAAAACTTTGATATCATACGTTCATGACACATTATTTTCAAAATAAGATCTAGGGGAAACCAAAGTTGGTACATAACTAGCCCAATAAACAAAGAGATAAGCCCCAGTACATCCTGGGCTGAGTTTCTTCCACCACTAACACAATACATTCATCTCATGTAAGTGCACAATCCTAAGTGGCATATAGTCCTTGACTTGGCATTCATACCCTATAAATCCTTGTATCGAAGCACCTCTATATCAGCCTTTGAGACATATTTATATAATACATGTTCTAGCTCCTCAATACTACCATTTACAACAATCTTTTATGGGTTGACATGTTCCCGACCCCAAAATTGTCACTTTTTAGACTCACAGTCTTATTTGACGTAAACTACAGTGGTGAAAGAAATTGTACCTAATCACCTATAGGAGGGGTGAATAGGTGACTTAATCTTTTTATACTTTTTAGGCAGATTGCAGAATATATCACAGCTTTATAACTAATTCTACACAGCAGTCAATCAAGCACATAGTGAACACACAAATTTATAGTGGTTCCCCAAGGTTTGGGTACATCCACTTTCCCCCTTCGCCTATCTAGTAGTGTACTAGATTCGGCCAAACTCCTCCACTATCTCAGATCCTCAGATCTTACACTCAGAACCCCAAACAGGTTCCTACAGCTCAGGCCCAAGGCCCTACAACTCAGTCTTCTCCAAAGACCTACACTCATCTTCTTCACAAAGCCTACACTCAGCCACAACAGGCCTACACTCAGAGAATTAGATCTCCTACACTCAGGCACACAGGCCCTACCACTCAGCCTTTATAATTACAGGCTTACAACTCAGATCCCTAAGGATCCTACAAGAAAATAAGAATTCAAAGTGTATATACCTACAACTCAGAAAAAGAGAGATGAGTTGACAGGTTCTTGATGAGTTCTTGGAAGAACTCTGCTGAGATCAACCTCACTTGGCTTTTATTCAAAGCTTCTTGAATGTAGAACACAATAGGGTTGATCTCCTCTGCAGCTGATCTTTGATCTCTGCAACTTAAGATTCAGAACTAGGTCTGAATCCTTCTTCACAGCTTGGTTCCAACGGCTGTCTTCTTGGATGGAGCTCTCTCTCTCTCTCCAACTACTTAGATCTTCACTTGATTCTTCAATGAATAGCTAGATCTTCTTTTCTTTTCAATCACTTGATCATCTGTTTCTGTAGACAGTATAAGCATATATATAGGCCTTCTTCATGGTGACCGGCTGGTCCGGTTACTAACTAATTTTATGACAACTCTGACAGGTGCAGTAGACCGGCTGAATGGCAGCTGTCAAGTCATCCAGTCAGTTCTTGAAATTTCTATAACTGTCTGAAAGTGTCGAGACAGTCTGTCTTTAAGTGTCGACACTTATAGACCAAGTGTCGACACAAGTTGACTAAGTGTCGACACTAGCCTTCAAGGTGTCGACACAACTCCTTGTGTTGTAGAATCCACTTCTCGACACAGCTTCTTCATCATGTGTCGACACTGATATTGTGTGTCGACACAACTCCTTGTTCTTCAGTACTTTGTTGAATTCTTGTAAGTGTCGACACATCTTCTTGTGTCGACACATCTTCATGTGTTGAACTTGTTCAGTGTCGACACATCTTCTTGGTGTCGACACATGCCTTCTGTGTTGATACTTGCTGAGTGTCAACACAGCTCCTTGTGTCGACACATTCTTCTTCTGTTGAGACTTTGGCTGAGTGTCGACACATCTCCTTTGTGTCGACACTTGTACTTAGAATTTAGTTGAACTTTGCTAAGTGTCGACACAGCTCCTTGTGTCGACACTACCTTCATGTATTGAGTCTTCTGCTGAGTGTCGACACATTCTTTCTTGTGTCGACACTTTCTTCACTTGTGCTGAGTCTTTTGCTGTGTGTGTCGACAGATTCTTCATCATGTCGACACTTATACTTAGACTCTGCTGACTTTTGCTGAGTGTCGACACAGCCTCCAAGTGTCAACACTTTCTTATGTAGACACAGTTCCTCTGGGTGTCGACACTGCTTCTAAGTGTCGACACTGCTTCACTGGACTTTTCTCCATTGAGTGTAGACACAGCTCCTTGTGTCGACACTTTCTGTCTGGTGTCGACTCTGCATCCCCAGTGTCGACACAATTACTCCAAGTGTCAACACTGCTTGTTTGGGTGTCGACACAAGTCTTCTTAAGTGTCGACACATTTCTTCTGGGTGTCGACACATGGACTTAGAATCTTTTCATCTTTCCCTGCAAATACTTAACCTGCACAAGGAAACTCAAAAATACATCAAATACATTTTGATGTATATCATTGAGGAGGGTGAGGCTTCTTCAAATCAGGTACATTAGAACCAATGTACCCAACAAGTGGGGAGCATCACATCATGGGTACGAACATCAAACTTACAAGTCTCATACTATTCCAAAAATAAATTATAAGTACTACTTGTCCTCGAGATGCTCCAAACTTCCCGGATAATTTATATGAGGATAACCAGGTCTAAGACTTGGACAATTATATCTGCATTCAATCATGTATTTTGTTCATTCTCGGAAATCCTACCGCCTAAACATACCATACCTGAGGTAAGTTTAAGACTAGGGTACGACATAAAGCGTCTTGGTCAGCCAAATCAAGGTGTTATCCTAGTTAGGTTGGCACTAAATCTAAGGGTTAGTGGACATACTTAATGTGAATCCCACATGGGCACACCACCACTTCTGCTATGTCAGTTTGCCCTCAAACTGACCTATCGGGCATGGTGGACAAGTGGTTTAATGGACTTATTTATCTCAAGATAGTTGCAAGTGCAACTCACTCACCCGACTCTGTGAGTCGACATCTCTCCTAAAAATAACTATAGATCTAGCACCAAAGGAGAGGGTAGGAAGCTCACCGAGTGTCCATGCACGCTACCCAATAGCCGCGTATGCGGCGGTTGCGTGTTGCTCCAGTCCATAGTTGGATCCCGCCAATCATTGTCTAATAGGATGTCGAATGATGCCTAAGAGGAGACAATCTCTCATAGTGGCCGTCTTGGTCTTCGGTGTTGAAACCGAAATCTCGATCTCTTGTGGAGTTCACCCTTGGTGAAGGGGTGATCGCGAGCCTACTTCGCTCCTGCAAGCAAAATAACAAAGGAAAATAAAGACAAGAACCGACCCAAGGGCTCGGCGGGGAGGACCCACCACACACCCGGAAGATCTGAGAGTGCTTCCCCTCATTAGCCAAAGGCCAAGCTAAGGTACCCTCAGAAAGCACTTAAGAACTGGAGCAAGGAGGCACGGGAAGCATGCCTTCTGGGGTACCCTTGGGTCCTATTTATAGTTTTCAGGATATGAAATGCCAATAACCAAACTGAACTGACTTGAAATTACCAAAATGCCCCTGGTTGGGTCTACCAACAGCTAAACTCCGCTGTTTTGAAGGGCTAGGGGCAAAACAGTAAAAAGTACCTCATAGATCTGGGCAAGCTGGGGAGCCTGGCCACCTCGGCGGATCCTGCTCGTCTGCTGTTGTCGAGCCCCTGTGCGCGAGTGTGAGTTGGGACGGCGAGCTCGCCTACCGGTCGGCCTCTGTTAGTCGACCTCAGCTCGACGAATCTTGGCATAACTCAGCGAATGCCGAGCTCGCGGTCGACGAATGCCGAGCTCGGGTTCGGCTTCTCCTTGCCAAGCTCGCTTACGATCTTTAGAGTCCTCTGTTGGGCTTGCATGTTGCTTGGACGATCTGAACCGCCCGGTCTGGTTCCTGGCGACCTCACTCGCCGGACACGTGGTTGTACATAATCTCCAATCTTTTTGAGCTTGGCAAAGCTCGGAAAGAAACATCCAACCCCAAGTGTTCGGCGAGTGCGGGGTGGATTGGAGGGAATCTTCAGGTGGGGTCCACATGTGGCAATATATATGCACCTGCATACCTGTCTAACTCTCGCCATTCCCTTTGCTCTAATCCTGCCAAGATGCCGATCCCCAAGGAGATTCAAGAGCGGCTTATGCGCGCCCACCAGACCTCCACTGCTCATATAGCCTCCCTGACAGTGGTCCCAGCTACCGTGTCACGGGGTGGCTCTGCCGAGCCTAGCTCCAAGAAGATGAAAACATTACCTCAGGCGGCTGAGCCCATCTATGATGACTTGAGGACCACCTTGGAGCACGGTACCGCTCCTCCACTCTGCCTGCCCTTGAAAAGGATAGGAATATTATCTAGGTCTGCGACGGCCCAGACAGCCACCCTGATGGCATGGAGGACGTCGTGCCATGAGATAATACCCTGCGAGCCAAGACCACTCTTGGGGACTCGCGGTTCACGACTCCGGAGAACCGTCCCTGGGTCCCGTCCCCTCCCTTTGGGACCTTGGAGGTGAGCTCGCAGAGGCCGAGCTCGCTGGTGCGCGCCCACTCTCCCCAGCAAGCTATCGTGACCACGGGGGCGGGTTTGGAAACCATCCCCATCCCGGATTCGAGCTTCTCTCACCGGGAATGTGTGGCCCAGGTTGCGGGAAGGATCTGAGGTTTATCCCTCCCGCATCTCCTTCGAGTTGTCGAGTTCGTCAGGTAAACTTTGCCCGGATTCCTGCCTCATGCGATTTTCCAACATACCTCCTTTTCCTGATGTTTGCCTCCACAGTTCCCCCCAGCCAATCTGCTGCCGAGAAGTGTTCACGGGCAGCCCATTACTCTTCCCTCCCCTCCCCTCCCAAGCTCGTTGGATGCTTACCTGGGCCCCGAGGTGGATCAAGGCGAGCTGACGAGGAGGGAGGTTAAGCTTTTCAATAAATTGGTGTGCGGGGTCCGCGAGGTGCAGGAGGTCAACGAGGCGCTGCAACGCGACTACGCGTGTCTCTCTAACGAGGTCTGGAGCGGCCAGGCTAGCGAGCTGACGTCCCCTTCCCGGCTTCTAGATGAGATAGACGACGACCTCTCAGTCGCGCAGAGGAATTCGGGGAGGATCCACGAGCTTCTCCGCGCACCGCAGTCTGGGGGACGGGAGGTTCGAGGCGGGGTAGATAAAGGGTGGCTCGTTTGCCGAGTCGACTGGTACTCGCCTCCTGGTTCCCCCCCCCCCCCCCTGCCTGTGCGCCCCGCTTTCTTATTCCTGTACTAGGTCTTTGTAATAAATAACTTTAAACATTCTTAGACATGAGGTATTCAAATAATGTATTGTTTTATTTGACTTAGTATTGGTTGGAACGCGCCGGAAGTCGGCGAGCTGAGGGTTGGCGAGCTGGGCCGATTGGACAGCTTTGGCGGGTCGAATGCGCCAGAAGCCGGCGAGCTGGGGTTTGGCGAGCTGGGATGGCGAGTTGGGCCGATTGGACAGCTTGGCCACCCAATTACTTTTCTATAAATGGCCCCCTCCTCCACCAACCGCCGTACTACCGCCTTAACTGCTTGCTTCACTCTTTCTTCCTGTGCTTTTTTTCCTTTTCTGCTCGCACTCCATCCCTTCTTCTGTGAGTATGGGCAAGACCAACCCTGACGCCGACGGCCGCACCAAGTGCGCCCTGCACTTCACCGAATACTACTTCTTCGAGGGGAATACCACCGAGGAGGAGCTCGCAGGAATTTGTTGGCGACCACGTTCCGCCAGGCTTCAAGGCACGCCGGCAGAGGCGGGGGGAGGCCATCATACCTTTTATGATGACGAGCTTGCCTTCCCCATTTCTCACTTTGAGGTGGGGTTGCGCCTTCCCCTCTGGCTGGAGATCCGGCAGATTCTGAAATATTATGGCACGGTGCCCACGCAGTTGAACTCCAACATCATAGCCATGATGGTGGCGTTCGCGAGCTATCTCCGGCGAGAGAGAATTGAGTTCAACCTGACAGTATTCAGGAAACTCTTCTCCTATAAGGCGACGCCGGATGGGGTCGCCTACTTCGGCGGCTCACTGATCAAAGTTCGTGAAATCGCAAGCACAACAGCACCACAACTGGATGACCAAGATCGCCTTTATCAAGGGCGATCTCGGCAACATCGCGTACTCACCGCACCAGAAGGGCGAGGAGGTCTACCGCCCCCCGGCCGTATCCGGCAACGATGCCAACCTCCATAAGTTTTTCCTCCACAAGGACTTCGAGGTCGCCTTCCTGCGAAGGGGCCTCGACACGCTTCTCCCCGTCCTACCTGGCGAAGGTATTATTCTCTCCACATCGCCAAGCTCTCCAGGTTGCCGAGCTTGCCATATTGTTGTCGAAAATCTTCTAACTTTTTCCAAGTTTTTTCTTGCAGGGGAGCGGCTAATTCTCGTAAACCCTCCGTTTGCGGACTCGGGGTTGTACCCGGACCCCCTTGCTCGCGAGAAGGCGGCGGTGGCCTACCGAGATGAGGCGGCCTTCTCCCAACCCTCTTCCATCAAGATGCGTTCTGAGGATGCGGGATCGAACCCGCCACACTGTCACAACCCGCATTTTCTCCGAAATTAAGAAATATCAGAGGAGAAGGAAACGCGCGTTGTGATGCCACGTCGGACAGGGGATAACTGTCGACGCTCAGGCAACTACCAACTACTAAGACTATGAAAATTCAAAGCTTTTATGATGAGAAAATCAATTATATTTTTTTAAGGCCGTATCCCTCGGCTTCGTGGATCAACTAGTCCACCCTTCAAAAAATTATACTTATACGTAGCGAAAAATACTTTATTCATTTTTTTAACATCCTAAGAGAATGCATAAGCGTCCCCAGGGGACACCTAAAACTATGCAAGACCCTAGATTTAACTTATATAATATATATAGGAAATACCCTTTTTTCGTGGTTTTGAAAGTAGTGATTAAGCTTTTTAGAAAGGAAGACATGATGTCGAGACTTTTGATATAATATTTGTTTTTCTTTTATAGGTTTTAAAGTAACTAGCAACCTAACATAAATCATCCCAGAAGCAAGCTTAACAAATTCCAAAATAGGAAAACTAGCAGTATAAGCAAGGTACAAAGCATCTAAAAGAGAAACCACCAGTGGCGCCAACAACTGACACGAACCCACTGGTGAGTAGGCATATCTGTACTACAAGTCTAAAGTAACTACCTCCCAGGAGTGAGGAAAAGAAAACTCAGCAGCAGCTTTAGCACTAGCAAGTTCAGAAGAAACCTAGCCGCACAGTCAGCTAGGTTTCTTCTGAAGCTTGCTAGTGCTAAAGCTGCTACTGAGTTTTCTTTTCCTCACTCCTGGGAGGTAGTTACTTTAGACTTATAGTACAGATATGCATACTCACCAGTGGGTTCGTGTCAGTTGTTGGCGCCCACTGGTGGTTTCTCTTTTAGATGCTTTGTACCTTGCTTATACTGCTAGTTTTCCTGTTTTGGAATTTGTTAAACTTGCTTCTGGGATGATTTATGTTAGGTTGCTAGTTACTTTAAAACCTATAAAAGAAAACAAATATTATATCAAAAGCCTCGACATCATGTCTTCCTTTCTAAAAAGCTTAATCACTACTTTCAAAACCACGAAAAAAAGGGTATTTCCTATATATATTATATAAGTTAAATCTAGGGTCTTGCATAGTTTTAGGTGTCCCCTGGGGACGCTTATGCATTCTCTTAGGATGTTAAAAAAATGAATAAAGTATTTTCCGCTACGTATAAGTATAATTTTTTGAAGGGTGGACTAGTTGATCCACGAAGCCGAGGGATACGGCCTTAAAAAATATAATTGATTTTCTCATCATAAAAGCTTTTGAATTTTCATAGTCTTAGTAGTTGGTGGTTGCCTGAGCGTCGGCAGTTATCCCCTGTCCGACGTGGCATCACAACGCGCGTTTCCTTCTACTCTGATATTTCTTAATTTCGGAGAAAATGCGGGTTGTGATAGTTGGTATCAGAGGGAGGTTTATGTAACGACCCAGCCTAGGACTCAGAGGCTGCCGCACCCCACATGGGCCGAACAGCTTGGACCACCCGTGACAACGTTATAGGGCTGCAGCCCAATACACTCCAACGCCTCTCCCGCCTGTTTTTCAGCAAGGCTCGTTGTTGGCGCTAGGTATCGAACCCGTAACCCTTGATAAGCCAACCATCCAATGTCCTCATCACCAACTGAGCTGCAGCTGACAACGACGCGCCTTGCTGAAAAACAGGAAGGAGAGGAGTTGGGGTGTATTGGGCTGCAGCCCTGTAATGTTGTCACGGGTGGTCCAAGATGTTCGGCCCATGTGGGGTGCGGCAGCCTCTGAGTCCTAGGCTGGGTCGTTACTGCACTTTTTATGTAACGGCCCAGCCTAGGACTCAGAGGCTGTCGCACCCCACATGGGCCGAACAGCTTGGACCACCCGTGACAACGTTACAGGGCTGCAGCCCAATACACCCCAATGCCTCTCCCGCCTGTTTTTCAGCAAGGCGCGTTGTTGGCGCTAGGTATCGAACCCGCAACCCTTGATAAGCCAACCATCCAATGTCCTCATCACCAACTGAGCTGCAGCTCAGTTGGTGATGAGGACATTGGATGGTTGGCTTATCAAGAGTTGCGGGTTCGATACATAGTGCCAACAACGCGCCTTGCTGAAAAACAGGCAGGAGAGGCATTGGGGTGTATTGGGTTGCAGCCCTGTAACGTTGTCACGGGTGGTCCAAGCTGTTCGGCCCATGTGGGGTGCGGCAGCCTCTGAGTCCTAGGCTGGGCCGTTACACACACCGCCAGCAATTACCAAAATAGATGAAGAAAGTCGTGCTTGCTCCGCGGGGGAAAACAGCATCAACATCAATCCAGCCCCAAGTATATGAGCATGACCGAGACCATCCCCGACGGGTCGTCGGAGAGCCCTCTAAAGGAGATCATCAGCAAGGGGCAGAAGGGCGGCGAGGCTCCTGCTCCCCCTGCGGCAATCTCCCCACCTCCTTCGGCGAAGAGGGCGGCTCGCGAGCGCGGGGCGCCAAAACTTCATCCCCTCTTCAGCTTTGGGGGGCAATGGAAAGACTCAGCGGGCGAGCCCATGGTGCAGTGGGACGAGCTGGCCCGCTGGGTTTCCATCTCCACCCTGCACCCTTCCTGGCATGACCACGATCCCGCTACCAGTCACATTTATGCCCTCGGGTTCGGCCTTTATGGCTGGGAGGATGCCGAGGCCTACAAGAATATGACCCTGGGGCAGCTCGGCCATGAGGGCCTGCAGGCCCACCTGCGGGCTATAGAGCTTCACCACATGCTGACCCGCCGCAGCTTCGGCCTCAGCAACCAACTCTAAAAAGCCGAGCAAGCCCGCGACGTCGCCAAAGATAAGGTTGCTGATCAGGCGAGGCGGCTCGGCATCGCCGAGGGTCTTCTCGCCCAGGCCACCGGCGGGTTGGTGAGTATCGGGTTTCCTCTTCCCACTTTCACTTGGAATATTTTGCACTGTCGCTAATGAACTTTTCTTCTGTCAGGATGCCAAGGCTGCCGGGGAGCTGCGGGCTCGCAATGCCGAGCAGGAGGAGGAGATCAGCTAGCTTCGTGCCCGACTTGCCGAGCTAGAGGGGGCGAATGCGAAGCTGAAGGATGAGAACTAAAACCTTACTCGCGAGGTCCGCCGTCAGGCGGAGATCTTCTTCCCAGCCAGTGACGCCGATCCTACCCTCCCCTACAAGAGGCCGAGGATCTTTGGCGAGGCCGACCTCGCCGAGAGGTTGTGGATCAACTCCATCCAGGCTGCCGAGTGCACCCTCCAGATGATGAAGGACACTGGGGTGCTGGTGGAGGGGTGCGAGGAGATTTTCGCTAAGGACCTGATGCCGAGCTTGTTCCCGGCGACGCCGCCCAGCGAGAAGGAAGACAGTATGGACGCGCTGTTTGGGAAGGGCTACAAGGATCTATCAGGCGAAGGCGGGAAAGACCACCAATCTGGCGGGGGGCGAGGTCTAAATGTATATAACTTGTAGTCTCGTCGTGGCGAGCTCAACCTATAAATACTTTTACTTAATGAAAGAATATTTTTGATACCTTTTGTCCATTATAGCAATGTCATTATACATATACTTGCTTTTGCTGGATTTCTCTGTCGTGCCCTGTTTGTCTACGAGCACTCTCCCCAACGACCTCGCATAGGTAGGTACTGCGAGTAGGATAGTAGTTAGGACTCGCCCCTGAGAGTATATCTTGAGAGCTCTCCCATTCTTAGGACTCGCTCTTGCTCGCACGCGTGTAGCCCATAACCTTATCAATATGAGCAAATTCTTTAAAATTTTCCAAGTAAAACTTAGCGGGGGGCGAGGTGCCCTGGCGGGATTCGCCTCCCTTCGGCGAGGTTCAAGGGACTAGCTCGTCAATTCTCGGGACTCGCCCAGCTCGCTCGCGAGGTGCCCATGATCTTATCAACTGAAAACCAGATTCACTAAATTTTTTTTCAAATAAAAAACAAAGTGGGGGCGAGGCGTCTCAGCGGGATCCACCTCCCCTTAGCGAGGTCCAAGGGCCTGGCTCGTCATCCTTATACCGAGGCCGAGCTGGATTAGCGAGCCCGAACTGATGTAGGGGAGACTGTGAGACGTGCTCGATACACTAACGGAAACTATCGCTTCAAAACATAAAGACAAGATGGGATGGCTCCGACCAAAAGCGAGCGAAAAGGGGTCGGGTTGGCTCCCAAATCCGAGTGATAAAATCAATATAGAGGAATCAAGCCAGACTCGATACAACATCCTTAGGACCTACCTCTCCAACAAGCACACAACTCACCGTAAGCCAGACTCGATACAACGTCCTTAAGACCTACCTCTCCAACAAGCACACAACTCACCGCACCTACACAAGCATCTATTGTACCAACTTGAGTCGTTTCAACGCAGCAATAATTTATTACCGGACCGGCGGAAAACTTCAATAGGCGATCGAGTTCGAGTTGAGATTAACTCCCTTGTCAACACCAAAATGTGTCAATCTTGGAGGGCAAGTCAAGACTAGGCCAAGTCTCGCTCTTGCAACGGATCTTCCCAATCCGCATCACAAGAGGTTCAATAACAACGAAATCGAAAATCGGATTTTGCAAGCGATGTATTTAAAAATCACGAAAGAAACGGTTTGCAAAAACCTCCACAAACTCTAAAGCAAGAATCACTAAAGGGAATGAGTTACCCAACCAAGAAGATCAATCACTCAAGATAAGGTGGGAGAATCACTCTCTCCACGGATCCACCGGCTTCACATCGAATGGGCTGCAACCTTCTTCCTTGGAGTTGCACCGAAAGGAAGCCACGTCGGCGTTGCACCGAAGTAGGGGAGGAAGCAAGGGGTGGCGGCTTCACACCTTAGCAGGCGGCTATGGAGGAACTCCTTGGCCGAACTCTCTCAAATAGGGTTAGGGTTTCTTTTAATTTCTTCTCTAACTTCATTCTCAAAAGGATCTCCTTATATAGGAGTTACAACACACATCTAGCCATCCAATATGGAGATGAAATCTCATCCATCCGAAGGCTAAATACACACCAAATGTTTGCAGGAAATAATAAAGAGTACAAGTCTCAAATAAATATAAATTATTAACCAAGATTGGAATAATTTTATATTCACACATAAAATAATAAAAGCAGGAGAAATTAATTTTAAAATAGTCTTCAAGTGGGTGTAGCATACCGCGGGCGGAGATTGTAGCGGCGTCTTCCGTTAGCGTCATCACGGCTCCGAAGGTTTTTATGTTGAAGTGTCGCGGCAACTGGATCGTCATCAAGTGGAGGTAGCGAGGCGGTGACATCAATCCTCCCCTCCTCAAAATCACGTATCTCCGATGCGTGGTCCGAGAGATAGCGGCGAAGAAGCACGGCATCCAAACGTTGAAGCTCTGTCGCAAGTACCCATGAATCATCTGAAGGGGGGCGGTCACGCCAACGGATGAGGAAGCGGTAGGTAGCACCAGCAGGAGTAGCAAGCGGCTCAGCAGTAAGTATCATGTCAGGAGTGAGAAATGTCTTCGGAAACCTTGGAAACATGTCAGCAGTAGGAAAAAAAGAAGGCAACGTACCATCCAATGTTATACCTGCGGGGACCGAAAGAGAGAGATCATCTGAACTACCACTCCCCAACCCATTAGAATTTTAGTGGAGGGAGAAGACGACAAAGAATTCAACTCAGGTGGAGGCGAGACAAACGGCGTCAAATCCGAGACATTAAAAATAGGGGAGATACCCCAATCAGCAGGCAAATTCAACACGAAAGCGTTGTCACCTAGTTTCTTTATAATCTGAAAAGGGCCGGCGCGCTTTGGTGCCAACTTTTTAACGGTGTCAGATGGCAAGCATTCGGGAACTAACCGGACTAGGACCAAATCGTCAACGTTGAAGTGTGACACCCTCTGTGGGGTACATTGGAAAATGTGTACCAGATTTGAAGAAGCCTCACCCTACTCAATGATATACATCAAGGTGTATTTGATGTGCTTTGAGTTTATATGTGCAGGTTAAGTAATTGCAGGAAATGTAGAAAAGTTTCTAAGTCCATGTGTCGACACCTAGAGGTGAACTGTTGACACTTATGAAGGCTTGTGTCGACACCTAAATAAGTTGTGTCGACACTTGGAGTAATTGTGTCGACACCAGGAAAGGCAGAGTCGACACCAGAAGAAAAGTGTCGACACATACAGACAGTGTCAACACACTGTGAAGAATTGTCAACATAATCTGTGTCGACACTTAGAGGTAGTGTCGACACTCAGAGAAGCTTTGTCGACATCAAATGTGTCGACACAAAGGAGATGTGTCGACACTCAGCAAGTTTCAACACAAGAAGGCATGTGTCGACACAAAGGAGATGTGTCGACACTCAGCAAGTTTCAACACAAAAAGGCATGTATCGACACAAAGGAGATGTGTCGACACTCAGCAAGTTTTCAACACAAGAAAGCATGTGTCGACACAAAGGAGTTGTGTCGATACACAGCAGAATTCAAATAAGTGTTAAATAAGAAGTACTTATGTCGACACACAGAATCAGTGTCGACACATTCAACAGAAGGCTTGTGTCGACACACAGAATCAGTGTCGACACATTCTGAAGAAGCAGTGGCGAGAAGCTGTTACAACAACACAAGTAGTTCTATCGACACCATCAAGGCTAGTGTCGACACTTAATCTACTTGTGTCGACACTTAGTCTATTTGTGTCGACACATAATGACTATCTGTCTCGACACTTTCAGACAGTTACAGTGATTTCAAGAAGTGACTGGATGACCTGACATCTGCCATTTCAACCGGTCAACTGCAACTGCCAGAGCTGTCAGGAGGTTGTTAGAAACCGGATCAGCCGGTCACCATGGAGAAAGCTTATATAAAGGCTTTTTCTTTCAACAGGGGGTGACAATCAATCAACAGATTATTCATTGAAGATCAATCACAGATTGAAGATCTACATATAGATCTAACAACACAAAAGAAGAAGACCTTCGACAGAAGATCTAAGAAGTTGGAGAGAGAGAGCTCCTTCTAAGGAGAACAGCTGCTGAACCAGGCTGCTAAGTAAGATTCAGATTGAGATCTGAATCTCAAGACAGAAGTTGATTGAAGATCATCTTCACAGGAGATTCAACCCTACTGAGTTCTAATTCAAGAAACTTTGAAGAAAGCTAAGGAGGTTGATCTCTGCCAAGTTCTTCCAAGAACTCATCAAGAAGCCAGTCAACTCATCTCTCTCTGTCAGGGTTGTGATGAGTCCACATTTTACACTGATTTTTGGACTCATCTGGGCTAGTTTTATCGTCTTAGCACTACACTTGAGAGCCTTTATTGCTTATTTGTGCTTTTGTACCTATTTCACGATTAAGTGCACTGTAGGCCCGCTTCTGTGTGTTTTTTGTGTTTCTTTTTTTTGTTATTATTCTTTAGCCCTATCTCGGGGATGTGGTGTGCACGTTCTGGTGGCCTTTTTGCCCCTTTTGCTGGTATAGTGGTTGTGTGCGTGCTCCGGAACTGCTCGGGAGACTCCGACGATGCAGGAATACTGCGCACGACCACTGGACTTACTGCGCACGACCACTGGTCGTGCGCCACTGTTTGTGCGCATTACACCCCCTTTTTCTTAACCCTGTCTCGGTAATCGCACGAGTAGTGGCCATAGTGCGCACGACCACTGGTCGTGCGCCACTGCTCGTGCGTATATATGCTGATGCTTCTTGTCCGGGTTGCAGGTTTATTTGGAAAAGCCGCACGATCATCGACCTGCAGTGGGTACGACCACTAGTCGTGCGCCACTGATCGTGCGCACTGCTTCTGCTGCCCCCGTATAAAAGGCCCTGCTCCGCATTTTAGGTCAACGCCTGTCATTTGCTGCGATCGGAGAGTGCGCGTGAATCGCCGTTTCACTTCTCCAGCTGCTCCATCACTTCCACCTTCGTCGGGAAGCCATTTCCAACTACTCCGAAGCTTTTCAACACTCCGGCGAAGCCCTCGGCCATTGATGACTTCAACTCCAAGCTTTCCTGCTGAGTTGGTGAAGTAGATAACCCAGAGAATGGACTTAAAGGCCTTCGAGGTGACAGATCGTTGGTACTGGAAGCCTCCTTGGACTGAGCCCGGAAGAGGATTGACAACTCACTACTCCGGCCACGACCCGCGGTGGATCTTCATTCTCTTTTGGTTTACTCCTCTTCTCATTCCTCTGTGTTATGAATGTTTTGAGCAGTGTAACGAACATTTCCATCCCTGAACATCAAGTTTATTTTATAGTTAATGGAATGTTAGTCTCTTCTTATGCTTGTGAGTTCTGTCTATGAATGCACCTCGCTCACCCCACATCCACTTCATTCCTGTGCCTTGTCCGATTGCAATCCACACAAGAACGCTGCAATCCATTAGCTTCCCTTCCACTCGCCCAACTGAAGTTCGGCATCGCGGCCGACAAACCCACTTCACCTTGCGAAGCGGTGCCGTCGACCCGCATAGCTTTTACTAGTTCAGTAGATCAAACATCCACAATCTCCCTAGTCCGCTATTTCCTTTTTGTTCTATTTTTAACTCTCATAACGATATTCTCGGTACTGTTGTCGTTCTACGCTAATTGCATTCCTCAAGAGACCGACACTTGGGGATTTATTCCCAAAACTTTATTACTTGTGCGACCGGTGCGCTTGCCGAATTACACGCATCAAGTTTTTGGCGTCGTTGCCGGGGAATGCAACAATAGAGCGACTCCAGATGACTGCGAATGTCGTTATACGAGTTGTTTTGTTGTTTTTGATCCATTTTCTCTTGTGTTGTTATTCCGTTAGATGGAATTGTTAGTTTTATTCGCAGAATCTATGCCAAGTAGTTGTATCCCTGATATTTGAAATCGCTGCAATGTGGGCCAATTTCAATATCAATTGCCGTCATTGTGGAGACATCTCTCATGTTAGCGGCAGATGCCCTCAGAAGTATAGTAGCCAGGAAATTCATGCATCGACATATCGTCGACATAAGCCGGTTAGCTACCGACCTGCGGAGCCATTGCCGCACTACTTTTATTCAGCTTCAGCACCAGTTGCACCGCCGAAGCCGGCTAAGCAGTGCCTTTTTTGTTGAAGCTGGGATCATGCATTGAAGGATTGCGCCGCGTACCTAGCTGAGCTAGCGGTGGATGACGAGCCGGATTTTCGTATTTTCTCCACTTCAACCTTGGGCAACATCCCTTCTATATCGGGGTATGTGCTATTGCCATCTCTATATTATGGAGAAGACATCCCAGGTATGTGCACCAATACATGTGCTTACCCCATTCCGACACTGCTATTTATACTCCTGAAGTGCATACTTCAACTAGCATAGAATCTTTTAGTTGTGAAGAGCCAGCGCTCAACGTCCTACCAAGCTTTGTGTCTTCACCTTCCTCTTTGCATAGCATTCTTTCTTCTTCTGACAGTGTTGTTGAGATTGAATCGCAGGTGGAAATTAGCATTTCCCGCGTTCTGTTAGATCCAGTCGAGGAGGACGACTCCGTGGCATAGGTTGTGACCTCCATCCCATATGAGGATGCCTGAGGCATGGACGTGGTAGATGCAGCTTCAGAACATTCTTGCACTAGCTTAGACAGCTGTTTGGAAGCATCCACAATTCCGCCGATGGGGGATGACTCCGGGATCATCCCCAAGATCGAGGTCCGTTTATGTTATTCTTCTAGTTTATTTCTTGACCCTGCTCTCGTGTCTACTCCCATGCAGGACCACATTGTGGAATTGGTCCAATCAGTACAAGGGCCTGTAATGCGGCCTCGGACTTATTGTAACCAGATGCAGATTGAGTTGGAGCCGATGAGCTTCCCAAGTGACTTTCTGCCCATGCCTGAAACTTCTGATAGGTATGCGTATATAGGTATTGGGGCTTATGTTTTATCTCTATTCCGGTACCCGCTACCGCAGCGTGACCATGAACCTCTGCCTAAGTATTTTCAGTTTCATTCGCCCATCAGTTAGGAGATGCTCAGATTTTGTATAAGTCCTGTTGGGAGACAATAAACCCAACAGTTATCTAGGATAGTGTTTCTTTTGTTACAATTTTTGTTTGTATTTCATTATTTGGGTGTGGTAGCCCAGCTGTGTGTTGAGCTCTCTGTTGCACCACGTGGTCAGCAGTGTGAAATAGACTGAAAACTCAGGCGTGTGAAAAATTTCACGGCGCACAACCACTAGTCTTGCGGACTACTTATAATCGCACGACCACTGATCGTGCGCATGCCCGGTTTCTTTTTATTTTTCAGCCGCTGTCCACTGTGTGTGTGCCCTAATCTCCCGCTTGCTCCGCTGCGCGTGCATTGTCAGCACTCATCCTCTTCCGATTCCTCTCCGGTGGTTCGTCTCTCTCTCCTCCGATAGGATCCATCAACTTCTTATCTCTCTTCCTTACTTTGCTGTAATGGAACCTAGATGTCGCCCTATAGTCAAGGCATATCAACGATCCGGTCGTGCTTCAGAAAGCCCTGCGCAGATTTTTGGAAGAATGGGAACTTTTGCTAAGGCAGAGCATACTCAACGCTATAATTCCTTGAAGGACAAGCCATTCCTCTCTCAGCAGCTTGTTGACTGGAACGAGTTGCGTTCCATTGGGGATGACAGTTCATTAGCAGAGGCCGTGCTCATTCTCTACTCTTTCGATTTTTGGAGCAAGTTATTCGAGTGCGATGAGCTTGGCTTCCGGGAATTGACATTGGAATTCCTTTCCACATTCACTTGGGAGACAACGGCGGACAACCACTATCTCCCCACTTGTTCCTTTCGGATGATGGGGAATGTCTTCACGGTCACACTGCCCGAGCTTTCCATTCATGCAGGTGTCTATTCCGAGGCAGAGGCATCCCAGATTAATTTCCCCGCATTGTGCATTGATTTTCCAGAGGGTGTGACTCCACGGTCCACTTGGCATTCTCTGACCGGAGGGCACGAGGAGTACGTAGCCCGTCGTGCTAAGTCAACAAAGATTGTCTCCCCCGCTCTCAGGTTTATGCAGCATTTGCTTAGTCATTCACTCACCGCTAGGTCCCTGAGCAAGAATGTGGTGGGGTGGCAGGATTTGATCTCCTTATCTAGCATGCAGCAGCAGTACCCCCTCCATTTGGGGTATATGCTGGCCTATTTCTTCCACCACGAGGCCACTTATGGTCTCGCGGGCGCGATCGGGGGTGCTTACTACATTACCCGCATTGCCAAAAGTTTGGGAGTTTGGAGCCAGCTACCTCCGATGGTGCAGGTCACAGCCCCATCCATGATCTCCAGGGCCAACCTGGTGAGTTGCCATTTTCTACGTGTTGTGGGGAGAAAAGGTGGCCGGCAGTTTATTGTCCGCATGTCTGGTGATGCACCTGCGGGTAGAGATGAAGGGAAGATGAAGGAGAGCCAGGTGAATCTTCCGCTATGGGTAGGCGGAGTGCAGGAGTGCCACCGCAGCAGAGTCAACAACAACTGAGGCCGCCCATAAAGCATGAGGGGCAATCTAGCCGCCAGTCCAGCTCAGTTCAATAGAGGGGTGTCCCATATTTATCCGAGCGCCTTGCTGATCTGGAAGCTTCCCAATTTTGGATGCAGGATTTTATTTATCAGCAAGCAGTGCGAGGCGGGATGAACATTCAACCACCACCCACTCGTATCGCCCCATCAGCACCTGGTCCACGTCCGTCGCCCATCGAGATTCACGACAGTGATAGTGAGGGGGAGTGAGTGGAACTCACCACAGAGCTAGTCTACCACGCCTTCTGTTTCTTTTCTATTGTTTATATTTTCTGAGCAAGACAGCTATTATATTTTTGTGAGCGCCCATCTGGGAGCCAACTGTTGTCTTTTCTTTTTTTTTTATGTATCGAACTTTCTATTTGAACTGCTAATACAGGTATTTAGTCCACCTTAAGGACGATAAACAAAAGGGCTTTCGGGAGACAACCCAAGTTGGACCGTTTGGTCCTATGCTGTGTTTTGAGCTCTGTTTATTTCTTCATATATATATATATATATTTGTCCATATTTTGTTTGGCTGTCATCCTTTAATCTCAGGTGCAGGAATATTTGAGGCGCGACAACTTGGCCGCACTTGGACATCTCATTGCCCGACTGGTATGCTCAATTTTGAGCATAGGTACTTCCTTCCCTAGCTATTTATCCTATTTGGAATGCTGATTTTTACTCGTTGTCAACTTTAATCTGGGGGGAGTATGCCTGTGGTCACTACACCGCACTTTTTGTTGCATTCCAGTTTCTTGTTTACTTATTTCTTGCTTTTTGTTGCACACACTAAATCACCCACACGAGTGCGCTCTTACCCACGCGCACAACCCGAGTTAAATTTATTGCTTTTGTGTAAACTTTAAAATAGTGGTACTGGCTTAGGATTTCAGGATTGAGTAGTTCGAAACTCATGCATGGCTCCTAATCTAATACTCATGGTTTGTGTAGAGTTAGGATAGAACTAGTTTTTCTTCATGCTCGTAGATTTATTCTTTTCTGAACACGTAAATATTGTTTGTACTGCTCAAAATCTGAATCTGGGATAATCGAACGATAGTGTAGGAATGTGTGTAGCCGCCACTAGACTCGTATTGCTCGAGTCGGGGGGAAGGATCATCTTTCTCGTGGCTAAGAACTTGCCCTAAGCTACTCTTGAAGCATTGGTGCACGGTTAATTAAGCGTGAGCATGACGTAGGCCTTCATTTTGGCTAGTTTGAGCCTTGTTTAGCCATTCCTACCTGTTAACCATTGCATGCCAAATTTGTGCCTACCCTTCCTTTGATCCAGCTCCACTCACTTTCACCAAGGCCTGAAGCTAAACCCACCTTCGCAATCAAATGCTTGAGCTGGTTTGTATTTACTATTTTGCCGAGGTTGTGATTAGTGGACATTGTTTTTGGGGGTGTTGATTTCTTCCCGTTTTGATCGCTCCGTTTGGGGATTGCTAGCGCAGAAAAGAAAACAACAATTTAAGAAAGTAAAAAAGCTGATTCGCGCAAAAGAAAAAAAAATTATATTTTTGAAAGAATTGCTTTGAGATTATGATCCCCATCCTCTTTATTTAATTTGGTCGGGTTCAGCCGTGTTCACACCCGGATTTCAAGCTAAGTCTGGGGGCATGTGCCCCATTCATTTCTAAGTGGCTGTTTTGGTTTGGGTTATTTTCGCTCGCTTTGGTTGCATAGAGCCTTCTTGTTTATCATTGACTACCAAGTCGTCGCCTAAGACCCATTTCCTCCTACAAGTCCTACTGATTCACGCTTGAGTCTAACCCGCGCTGTGGAGAGAGTGTGAACATACAAGTGTATGATCCCCGACATTGGTGGATTCCTTTGGAGGTGATCCCGAGTCCCGAACTTTGGCAATGCTCACCTTAGTGGCCTACCTACTTTCTTCCTGTACATGATCGCAAGATTCTCCAGAATTCTAATTTTGAGCAATTACAATATTTCTTTACGTTTGTTGAATAGTTTAAACTACGTTGTATAATTAAAAAGTTTTTTTATTATATCTTCTATACCCATGATATATTTGATTTCTCGACTTACTTCTTTTTGAAATTTCTGAGTCAGTTAGCTATCTTCGAGTCCACGAAGTAATGATTTGCTCGGGACGTGCACATGGTTAAGTCTGAGGGTGTGATAAGTCCACATTTTACACTAATTTTTGGACTCATCTGGGCTAGTTTTATCGTCTTAGCACTACACTTGAGAGCCTTTATTGCTTATTTGTGCTTTTGTACCTATTTCACGATTAAGTGCACTGTAGGCCCGCTTCTGTGTGTTTTTTGTGTTTCTATTTTTGTTGTTATTCTTTATCCCTATCTCGGGGATGTGGTGTGGACGTTCTGGTGGCCTTTCTGCCCCTTCTACTGGTACAGTGGTCGTGTGTGTACTCCGGAACTGCTCGGGAGACTCCGACGATGCAGGAATACTGCGCACGACCACTGGACTTACTGCGCACGACCACTGGTCGTGCGCCACTGTTCGTGCGCATTACACCCCCTTTTTCTTAACCCTGTCTCGGTAATCTCACGAGCAGTGGCCATAGTGCGCACGACCACTGGTCGTGCGCCACTGCTCGTGCGCATATATGCTGATGCTTCTTGTCCAGGTTGCAGGTTTATTTGGAAAAGCCGCACGATCATCGTCCTACAGTACGCACGACCACTGGTCGTGCGCTACTGATCGTGTGCACTGCTTCTACTGCCCCCGTATAAAAGGCCCTGCTCCGCGTTTTAGGTCAACGCCTGTCATTTGCTGTGATCGGAGAGTGCGCAGGAACCACCGTTTCACTTCTCTAGCTGCTCCATCACTTCCACCTTCGTCGGGAAGCCATTTCCAACTACTCCGAAGCTTTTCAACACTCCGGCGAAGCCCTCGGCCATTGATGACTTCAACTCCAAGCTTTCCTGCAGAGTTGGTGAAGTAGATAACCTAGAGAACGGACTTAAAGGCCTTCGAGGTGACAAATCGTTGGTACCGGAAGCCTCCTTGGACTGAGCCCGGAAGCGGATTGACAACTCGCTACTCCGGCCATGACCCGCGGTGGATCTTCATTCTCTTTTGGTTTACTCCTCTTCCCATTCCTCTGTGTTATGAATTTTTGAGCAGTGTAACGAACATTTCCATCCCTGAACATCAAGTTTATTTTATAGTTAATGGAATGTTAGTCTCTTCTTATGCTTGTGAGTTCTGTCTGTGAATGCGCCTCGCTCACCCCACATCCACTTCATTCTTGTGCCTTGTCCGATTGCAATACACACAAGAACGCTGCAATCCATTAGCTTCCCTTCCACTCGCCCAACTGAAGTTCGACATCGCGGCCGACAAACCCACTTCACCTTGCGAAGCGGTACCGTTGACCCGCATAGCTTTTACTAGTTCAGTAGATCAAACATCCACAATCTCCCTAGTCCGCTATTTCCTTTTTATTCTATTTTTAAATCTCATAACGATATTCTCGGTACTGTTGCCGTTCTATGCTAATTGCATTCCTCAAGAGACCGACACTTGGGGATTTATTCCCAAAACTTTATTACTTGTGCGACCGGTGCGCTTGCCGAATTACACGCATCAGGTTGTGATTAATTACTTTGCATAATCAAATTCCTGTAGGATCTTGTATAGATCTGAGCTGTAAGCCTATTTTATAAAGGCTGATTGTAGGAGACTGTATGCTCTGAGTGTAGGTCTTGGTGAAGACTGAGGTAGGGCTTTGTGCCTGAGTTGTAGGAGACTTTGTTCTCTGAGTGTAGGTCTTGTTGAAGACTGAGTGGTAGAGCTTTTTGCCTGAGTTGTAGGAGTGGGGACACTCTGAGTTGTAGGAACCTGTTTGGGGTTCTGAGCTATAAGATCTAAGGATCTGAGGAGAAGTGCTGAAGTTAGGTCGAATCTAGTACACTACTAGATAGGAGAAGGGGGAAAGTGGATGTACCCAGACCTTGGGGAACCACTATAAATATTGTGTGCAATCTGTGTATGTTTGTTTCTGCAGTTGCTGTGTTGTGATAGTTGTAGAATTGCATTTGATGTATAGAGTTTCTGCCTTAAAATTAAAAAGGAAAAGTACACATATTCACCCCCCCCCTCTAGGTGGTTAGGCACTATTTCTTTCAAGTGGTATCAGAGGGAGGTTACTCAAAAAGGGACATAACAGTCTGAGTAAGATCCTGAAGGCAGATTCAGAACAAACAAGAATCAAGAAAATGGGTTCTAGTGAGAATCACAAAGAGTTGGGATCCATGAAATTTCCAATATGTAGAAAAGAGATATTTGGTATGTGGAAAGAGATGGTTAGACTCTTTATGGAAGCTTCTGACCCAAGGATATATATTACAGTTAAAGAAGGTCCATATGTGCCAATGAAGATATCCATTCTGGATGCAAATCAGAAAACTCCCAAGGACTTCTCTGAAATGACTAAAGATGAAATCATTCTGGCCACTATGGACAAGAGGGCCCAGAATATTATTGTTAGTGTCATTGATGATGCAACATTTTAGAACTTAATTCATTGTAAAACCTCTAAATAAATATGGGACACATTAATAGTTTATATGGAGGGATCAGAAGAAGTAAGACAAGATAGGAAGTCCTTGTTAAATTAGGAATATGAAAGCTACAGACAAGGAAAGTCTGATAGCATTACAGAATATTACAAGAAGTTCTATAGGATAGTCAATAAATTGATGTCCTATGGAAGAAAATTCAGCAACTATGAACTGAATGACAAGTTCTTAAGATCCCTGACTAAGGACTGGGACACCAAGATTTGTGGCATTAGGGAAGTGGCTAAAATAGCTGACATACCTCCTCCAACTTTGATTGGAAAATTGTTATCTTATGAGATGCAGTTAATGGCTAGAAAGGAGGAAGAGAAGACTACTAGAGTGGAGCACAAGGAAAGATCTGTGGCATTCAAGACTGAAGCCACTAGAAAGTATAGAAGCAAGTCTCCATCTCCACTTCAAATAGTTGCTAAGGCTGTGACAGATAATTCAGAAAGCAAGAATTCAGATAGCAGTGAAAGTGATGAAGACTTTGCTGCTTTTGCTATGCATTTTCAAAAGTTTCTGAAAAAGAAGCAGTGGAGGTCTAAGCCTTCCACTTCTCAACCAAAAGATGACTACTATCAGAAAAGAAAGTCATTAAGGAATGATAGAAGCAGGTCCAAGCCAAGCAAAGCTACATCATCAAAGATTGTGTGCTATTACTGCAATAGACAGGGACATGTAGTGGCTGACTGTCCTAAAAAGTGGATGGAGTCAGCTGACAAAAAGAAAACTCAGTTTAAGGGCAAAAAGGAAAAGCCCTTTGTTGCTAAGAAAGACAAGAGTCTGACTGATATGTCATCTTCAGAAACAGAATCAAAATCGGAAGCCTACATTGGATTATTTGTTGAAGAGGAAGAAGATGAGTTCATGCAGCTAATGAACTCAATTTGTGAGCATGAGTACCATCAGCGAAAGGGACTGATGGCTTTATCTGAAGGAGACAAGATCCAGGATCAGCTTGGACCAAGTAAGGTGCAAAGTTGTTCTTCTAGGTCAATTTATAGTACTGAGTCTGAATCAGATACATCTGCATCAAATGATGTGGGTGGGTCTGAATCTGAAGGAGATACTCATCGGTTAATTGACGAATATAGGGACTTGTTGCAGGCCTTGAAGAAAAGCAAAACCTTGTCCAAAACTCAGACAAAGGAGATTGCTAGTCTTAAATTGGCTGCTGTTGATTCAGACAAGTTGTTAGATCAGAAACTGAATGAAATAGCCAGACTGAAGAACAATACTGTTATTCAGAAGAGTACTATTACATTTAAGAATGATCAGATCAGAAATATGGAGATTAGACTTCAGAAAGGGAGAGAGATAGTTGTAAGTTTTTCTAAACCTAAATCTGTTTTACCCTTGATAGATGAGTTTGTACCACAAAAGAGTAAGACTGGATTGGGGTTTAAAAAACCTACCTGGACTACTATGTCCAAATCTAAGGGCAAAGCCCCAGCACAAAACATAAAGCCTGTTGTAGATATTTCAGCCAGGGTAGTACCTAAACAAAGGTACAACAGGTTTGAGTGCTGGTGTTGTGGCAAGATAGGCCACTTTGCCTTAGATTGTTGGCACAATTCAAGTATCAAGGAGAGTAGCAAACTGCCTGCTAGAAGAGCTACAGGTAGTTTTGTTAAAAGTCAGACTAACCTGCACCAAGGACCCAAGAGTTATTTGGGTTCTAAGGTTAAGTAATCTGTTTTGCAGGTGAGTCCATGTGGCCATGCCCCTATATGGTACTTGGACAATGGATGTTCCATGCACATGACTGGAACTAGGGGGTTGCTGAAGGACTATACACCTATCAAGGATGGCCCTAAAGTTACCTTTGGTAGTTCAGAAAAAGGAATCATCAAAGGCTTTGGTAACATTTCTAGTAACCTGATTACAATTACTCAAGTGGCTTATGTAAAGGGTTTGAAACATAACCTCATTAGCATAAGTCAGCTGAGTGATTTAGGATATGACATCTCATCTGTCAAGAATGGTTGTCATATCAAAAGGTCAAGTGATCAAAAGATCATTCTGACGGGATATAGGAAGAGAAATGTCTATTGTCTTGACTTTGTATGTGAGAATAATGTTTCTCCTATTTGTCTTGTAGCTGATGAGAAAGTCTCACATTGTGTTAAATGGCACAAGAGGCTGGCTTATCTTAACTATAAGACAATTGGCCAACTCTTTAGCAAAGAGTTAGTGAGGAATGGTCCTCAAGTTAAGTGTATAAAGGATGGGATATGCTCAGCTTGTCAAAAAGGCAAGCAGACTAAATCCACCTTTCATAGCCTTGAGAACAAGGATTCTGTGAGGTGTCTATACCTCTTGCATATGGATCTTTTTGGTCATATGTCAGTTCACATCTTAGGTAGGAAGGTCTACACATTTGCGGTTGTAGATGATTATTCAAGATATTCCTGGGTGTTCTTCCTAAGACAAAATCTAAAACCCCAAGTATCTTATATAGTTTTGTTAAACAAATTCAGAATGAATTGGATTGTACAGTGGTCAAAATCAGAAGTGACCATGACACTGAATTTCAGTCTGAAAGTATGAAAAAATTGTGTGAAGAATTTGGAATTTTTCAGGAATTTTCCTCACCAAGAACACCTCAGCAAAATGGTATTGCTGAAAGGAAGAATAGAACCTTGATAGAGGCTGGTAGAACCCTATTGAGTGACACTTCTCTCCCAGAATATTTCTGGGCTGAGGCAGTAAATACTACTTGTCATGTGATCAATAGGGATACTATCACCAAGAGCCACAAGAAGACCCCCTATGAGATTGTGAAGGGCTGAAAACCAAATTTATCCTATTTCAGGATCTTTGGTTGCAAGTGCTATACACTTAACAATGGAAAGTCTTATCTAACTAAGTTTGCTGCCAAATCCCAAGAGGGGATCTTTGTTGGGTACAACAACAATAGTAAGGCTTATAGGGTCTACAACTTGATTACTCAAGTTGTAGAAGAGTGTGTACATGTCGTTTTTGATGAAGCAAGACTCATTAACTGTGAATTGCCAAGTAGTATTTGCAGCTCTACAAGTGTAAATGAGAGGATGGACAAGCTTACCATAATAGAAGGTTCTTCTACAAGTCAGCAAGTGGAAGATGGTGGCTGTTGTCCAGGGGAGTACAAGATACTCCTGATGCTGAAGAAGACCAAGAGGTGCAGCTAAATAAAGAGACTGAAAGTGTACAACCTGTAGACAGGCTGCCTCCAGCAAATAGACACTTAAAGGATCATCCAGCCAATCAAATAATTGGAGATCCCAGACAAGGATTGCAAATAAGGAGCAGGAATCTAAGTACAGTTCTTTACTCCAGCTTCTTATCCCAATTGGAACCAAGAAGTTTGAAGAAGCAATTCTAGACCCTCATTGGATTGAGACCATGCAAGAAGAGCTGAACCAGTTCAAAAGATGCAAGGTCTGGGAGCTAGTTCCTAAACCCAAGTACCACAACATCATTGGAACTAAGTGGATCTTTAGGAACAAATTGGATGAGAATGGAATCATTATAAAGAATAAAGCTAGACTGGTTGCAAAAGGATATAGGCAGGAAGAAGGTATTGATTTTGATCAAACCTTTGCTCCAGTAGCAAGACTGGAAGCAATAAGGATGTTCCTTGCCTATGCAACATATCAAGGGTTTAAGGTATATCAAATGGATGTAAAGTCAGCTTTTCTGAATGAAAATCTGAAGGAAGAAGTCTACATAGAGCAGCCATCAGGTTTTGTTGATTCTCTTAAAACTGATTATGTATATAGACTTAGGAAGGCTTTGTATGGGTTAAAACAAGCACCAAGGGCTTGGTATGAAACCATGTCTAGTTTCTTCATTAAGAACAAATTCTCAAGGGGGAAAATAGACAAGACTCTATTCCTTAGGGAATCTAAAGGCAAGATTATCTTAGTCCAAATATATATAGATGACATAATATTTGGGTTCTACAAAAAATAGTCTTTGCAGAAAGTTTGCAAAACTTATGCAAGGACAATTTGAAATGAGCAGTATGGGGGAACTTAAGTTCTTCTTGGGTCTCCAAGTTAGATAGACTGAAGATGGATTGTCCATATGCCAGCCTAAGTTCACCCTAGAGTTGATAAAGAAGTATGGTATGGAATCATCCACTACCATGAAAACTCCTATGGGGTCAAGCATGTCTCTAATCAAAGATGATGCAAGGAAACTTGTAGATGAAACTTTGTATAGAGGGATAGTTGGCTCCCTACTGTATTTGACTGCTAGTAGACCAGATATCATGTATGCTACATGTGTCTGTGCTAGGTACCAAGCATGCCCTAAAGAATCTCATCTGACTGCAGTCAAAAGGATTTTGAGATATCTTAAGGGCACACCTTATCTAGGCCTTTGGTACCCTAGGAATGGAGATTCTGTACTGACAGGTTATTCAGATGGAGATTTTGCAGGCTGCAAGGAAGATAGGAAGAGTACTATAGGAACCTGTCAATTTCTAGGTGGAAGGCTGGTGTCATGGAGCAGTAAAAAGCAGACTAGTGTGGCTATCTCCACAACTGAGTCAGAATATGTTGCTGCAGGAAGCTGCTGTGCACAACTTTTATGGATTCAACACCAGCTAGAATACTATGGTATTCAAGTAAGTAGAACGCCTTTATTTTGTGATTCTACAAGTGTCATTTCTATTGCAAATAATCCTGTCTCACATAGTAGGACTAAGCACATAGAAATTAAATACCATTTTCTTAGAGAACATGTAGAAAAAGAGGATATTTCCCTAGAATATGTTAACACAGATAATCAGGTTGCTGATATATTTACTAAGCCCCTAGATGAAACCAAATTCAATAATTTTAAAATTGAATTAGGAATGTTAAACTTAGAATAGTTTAAAAAAATTGGCTAAGTAAAATGGTGTCGACACAAGAAGTTGTCTGTGTCGACACATAGAAGTGGTGTCGACATTTCAGAGAAATGGTGTCGACACATCTAGACAGTCAGTGTCGACACTTCAGAGAATTAGTGTCGACACATGCAGAGGAGGTGTCGACACATCCAGGGTGTTGTCGACACTTAGGATTTACACAGAATTCGTCGAGTAGAGTTTTGAATAATCGTTGAGCTGAGATGTATAAGTGTCGACACATATATTCTGTCGACTATATTTGTGTCGACACATAGTTGTCGAGATATTAGAAGTAAGTGTCGACACTTTTCAACAGTGTCGACACATTTCAAGTATTTTGACGCGCCTTTTCACCTTCGATTTTAGAAAGGTATAAATAGGTCTTCACCATTATTTGTCGACACGCTCACCATAGTTTCGAGACCAAACTTGTGTGTCGACATCTCTCTTCTCTAAATTCAAAATTTCTCCAAACCCTAATGGCGCCGAAGCTAGAAGAGAACATCAATGAAGGTTATGAGCTCGTGTGACACGCCTTTGACGATGTGGAACCAGAAATCCAAGGTGTGGTAACCCTAGTTGCAGAGACTGGGTTAGAGTATCTTGTTTTAGAATCAATCAAGATTTGGAAGAAGGAGGTCCTTGAATTCTTTAGTGCAGCTACACTTGATGAAACTGGACTCAAGATTAAGTCCACAGTCCATGGGGCAAAAGTAAAAATCACCCAAAAAAGTCTAAGAAAGATTCTATATCTACCTAGAACTAAAGAAGAGGAAGATGTACCTGCATCAAAGACAAGGGAGGCACTGCAATGGTGTGGACTTGATTCAAGCATGAAGATTGGATCAGTCTTTAATAGGAAAGGCATGAACATGCAGGGCAAGTTGTTGTCTGAAATAGTAGGCAAAGTAATTCTGAGCAAGCCAGGTGGGCATAATAGAATATTAGCTCACATGTTCAGTTTAATGACAAGGATAATTTTCCAACTTAAAACTGATTGGTCAGCAGTAATGTTTGATAAGATAAAGGAAAGTCTGAAGAAGCCCAATCTCAGAAGTATTCCAGAAGTATGAGTTTATCTTAGCTGGAAGTATTCCAGAAGTGATGAACCAAGCTGCAGGTTCTAAGATAAACCATATGAGTAGAATGGATGTTAGAATTATCTCAAGGTGGGATAGAGTGTTAACCAAGGAAATGCCTACTCCTGAAAAGGAAGTTTCTCATCAGAAGAAGAAGAAGAAAGCCATTGTGGCTCCTGAATCCTCCAGTAGCTCAGAAGAGCATGTGGTTTTTAGTTCTGATGATGGAGAGGGTGGAAATGCTGGACAGTCACCAGTAAGACCTGAAGATGCACAAAGGCAGGGGGAGCTACCATCTGCTAGCCCCATTCACCTGAATCCACTCCAGGGGGAGCCTCAACATGTGGATGAGCTAACTCACTTAGATAGTGAAAGGGCAACCCAAATAATTCTTGAGGTAATCAATGAAGTTAATCAATCTATTTTCAATATTGAGGATGAAGTATTGACTGAATCATTACTAGATGTTGGTCAGCAAACTCAGTTACATAGTCAACCACAAGATGTTGTCATGGAGGACACATCAGTTGCTGATAATGCTACTGAGATCAGAGATTCTCCAGTCCCTACTCAATAGGAGTTTACTCTAGAAGAGTTATTCCCTGATTTACTACAGACTGATTTTGAGGGAGAGAGAGCAACTATTGAGGGGGAGTCCGCTAACCTTGAAGGAGAGCATCATGTAAGATCACAGGAGGAGACTGCTAGAAAAGAGACTGAGGAGCTAACAAGAGTAGAAAAGGAATTGCCCCCTACTCCACAGGATAGAGTAGCCATTGCTAGTACTTCTGACTCTAAAGATGAAGAGGCTGCTAGAGCCAAGAAAAGAAAGCTACATGTTTTCAAAAGGAGAAGCCAGACCTACAAGAAAGCACTGCAAACCATTGTTCCACAGCCTGCCCCAACTGCTGATTATAGTTCATTATTGGTGGCTTTGCAGATCAAGATGGATGAGCAAAGGAAGGCTCTCCAAACTTATATGGATGAAGGACATAAATCACTTCAATTTGATCTGGCTCAAGATATAAAATCTATTAGATTTGAAGTTAATCAAACTAAGAAAGAAATGACTGATTGTTTCCACAAAGGAGGCAATGCAGTGGTATATCTGGCTACACATCAAGAGCAGATAAAGAAGCAAGTTGATGACATGGCAGTGAAACAAGGATATGTCCTGGAAAACCAGATTAGAATGAATGACAATTTAACTGAATCACATAATGTGATAGTAACTGAAATGCAGAATATTGCAGCTGCTCAGACTACAGCAAGGACTACTGCCAAGGCTGAGTTTGACAACCACTTACAAGAAAGCCTCACTGCTGTGAAAACTGCCATTGACGATTCTCAAAAGGTTATCACTGAAAATCTACAAAGGTTAAAACTTTTTTATAAAGATGGTGTTAACTATCTGAATGCTCAGATCAGGTTTCAGAAGGATGATCTTAGTGATCATATAGAAAGAGAAGTCATAAAGGGGGAGAAGGTATTAGTCAAAGCAGGCTCTGACCATGCTAAATGTATTTCAAACAGCATCAGAGCTTCCCATGGATATCCACCCTTCTGTGATGATGATAATGTAGCAGAATCTGGGACAAATCCTGCATATTTTGGAGGTGAGCCAGCTGAAGTTGCACAAGTAATCTACCCTCCAGCTGATTTTGAGATGATACATCAGGAGGTACAATCGATGTATACCCCTCCCGAGGGTAATCAGAATATTATTTGTGAGAAAGTAGTACAGCCTGTGTCAGAGGCAGTATTAAAGGAGCAAGAAGCTCAATTATCTAAGAAGGGGTTCAGAGAACAGGCAGAGTTAAGACCTGATTTTGAACAGTGGAGCCCAACTTCTAGGAATATCATATTGACTACTTGGAAGGCTGCAAAGGATAATTTCCTAGAGAGGGGCAAATGGTACTCTGACCAGGAATGGAGAAAACATGAAGCTAGGCAAGAAGCCATAGTACAATACAGAAGGAAGGCTAAATTAGGGAAGCTACCTCCTAATGCACAGGATCCTAGCAAGTATTTCCCTAAGCCTTATCATTATTTTGAGAGATAGAAGATAAGGGCTGAAGAACAGAAGAAGAAAGATCTTAAGGGAAAGAAGCCTGCTGATGACAATGATGCTCCAGTTCAAGCCAAGATTCAATCTGTGAAGGGCATTGTTATAAAGGAGCCAGAGCAGCCATAGGATAAAATTTACTTAAGTTTACAACTTTGTAATCATTTTCATTAAACTCCATGTAAACTTTTGATTAATAAAACTTTTGGAAGTTGTAACAAAACAATGTTTAATGTTCAATCTATTACATTGTTATTCTGAGATAATTGTTTATACATGTTTTGTTTATACATGTTTAGTTTTTACCCTGTCATATAATACTGTTATACATCATATTGAGTATTTGTTATAAATGGTGTATATCATTGACTAAGGGTTATGACTTCTCTAAATAGGGGGAGATTATTGGGTACATTGGAAAATGTGTACCAGATTTGAAGAAGCCTCACCCTACTCAATGATATACATCAAGGTGTATTTGATGTGCTTTGAGTTTATATGTGCATGTTAAGTAATTGCAGGAAATATAGAAAAGTTTCTAAGTCCATGTGTCGACACCTAGAGGTGAAGTGTCGACACTTATGAAGGCTTGTGTCGACACCTAGAGAAGCTGTGTCGACACTTGGAGTAATTGTGTCGACACCAGGAAAGACAGAGTCGACACCAGAAGAAAAGTGTCGACACATACAGGCAGTGTCAACACACTGTGAAGAATTGTCAACATAATCTGTGTCGACACTTAGAGGCAGTGTCGACACTCAGAGAAGCTTTGTCGACATCAAATGTGTCGACACAAAGGAGATGTGTCGATACTCAATAAGTTTCAACACAAGAAGGCATGTGTCAACACAAAGGAGATGTGTCGACACTCAGCAAGTTTCAACACAAAAAGGCATGTGTCGACACAAAGGAGATGTGTCGGCACTCAGCAAGTTTTCAACACAAGAAGGCATGTGTCGACACAAAGGAGTTGTGTCGACATACAGCAGAATTCAACTAAGTGTTAAAGAAGAAGTACTTGTGTCGACACACAGAATCAGTGTCGACACATTCAACAGAAGGCTTGTGTCGACACACAGAATCAGTGTCGACACATTCTGAAGAAGCAGTGTTGAGAAGCTGTTACAACAACACAAGGAGTTCTGTCGACACCATCAAGGCTAGTGTCGACACTTAGTCTACTTGTGTCGACACTTAGTCTATTTGTGTCGACATATAATGACTATCTGTCTCGACACTTTCAGATAGTGATAGTGATTTCAAGAAGTGACTGGATGACCTGACAGCTGCCATTTCAACCGGTCAACTGCAACTGTCAGAGCTTTCAGGAGGTTGTTAGAAACCGGATCAGCCGGTCACCATGGAGAAAGCTTATATAAAGGCTTTTTATTTCAACAGGGGGTGACAATCAATCAACAGATTATTCATTGAAGATCAATAATATATTGAAGATCTACACAGAGATCTAACAACACAAAAGAAGAAGACCTTCGATAGAAGATCAAAGAAGTTGGAGAGAGAGAGCTCCTTCTAAGGAGAACAGCTGCTGAACCAGGCTGCTAAGTAAGATTCAGATTGAGATCTGAATCTCAAGACCGAAGTTGATTGAAGATCATATTCACAGGAGATTCAACCCTACTGAGTTCTAATTCAAGAAGCTTTGAAAAAAGCTAAGGGAGGTTGATCTCTGCCAAGTTCTTCCAAGAACTCATCAAGAAGTCAGTCAACTCATCTTTGTCTGTCAGAGTTGTGGTTAATTACTTTGTATAATCAAATTCCTGTAGGATCTTGTATAGATCTGAGCTATAAGCCTATTTTATAAAGGCTGATTATAGGAGACTGTGTGCTCTGAGTGTAGGTCTTGTTGAATACTGAGGTAGGGCTTTGTGCCTGAGTTGTATGAGACTTTGTTCTCTGAGTGTAGGTCTTGTTGAAGACTGAGTGGTAGGGCTTTTTGCCTGAGTTGTAGGAGTGAGGACACTCTGAGTTATAGGAACCTATTTGGGGTTCTGAGCTGTAAGATCTGAGGATCTGAGGAGAAGTGTTGAAGTTAGGCCGAATCTAGTACACTACTAGATAGGCGAAGGGGGAAAGTGGATGTACCCAGACCTTGGGGAACCACTATAAATACTGTGTGCACTCTGTGTATGTTTGTTTCTGTAGTTGTTGTGTTGTGATAGTTGTAGAATTGCATTTGATGTACAGAGTTTCTGCCTTAAAATTAAAAAGGAAAAGTACACATATTCACCCACCCCCCACCCCCCCCCCACCCACCCCTCTAGGTGGTTCAGCACTATTTCTTTCACCCTCCTATGTAGATTAGCGTGCGTCTGATAAGACTCGTATTGAGCAGTCAAGGTAGCTCGTATACGTGCATGTAGGTCATGAATATGTTGGGTGAAGGATTGTGCAAATTGACTTGTCTTATATGTTGGGGGCAACGGAACCAAGTCAAGAGGCACAGGGGCCTTGTACCCGTGAACAATTTCATTTGGAGACAGACCGGTGGAATGATTTTTGGAATTATTATAGGCCAACTGGGCGTGGGGAAGAAGGAGATCCCATGTACCTTTGTGATCGCACCTAAGAAGGCTTCCCAGGCCCCGATTGACCACCTCTGTTTGCCCATCGGTCTGAGGATGATAGGCGGAAGAAACTAATAGCTTGGTACCCATTAAGACCCAAAGTGTTTTCCAAAAATAACTCGTGTACTTAACATCTCTATCGGATACTATCGTCTTCGGCACTCCCCGGTGACTAACTACTTCCTTAAAATATAATTTGGCAATATGAGATGCATCGTTGGTTCTAGCGCACGGAATAAAATATGTCATTTTAGAGAATCTATCCACCACGAATAAAATAGAATCATGACGGCGTAAGGTGGTGGGTAGGCCTAGAACAAAATCCATGCTCACATCTTCCCATGGTGTGGAAGGGATAGGTAGGGGCGTATATAATCCTACTTTGGTCTTGGTGCCCTTGGATACCTGACAGGTACGACAACTACTAACTACCCTTCCCAGCATCGCCTTAAGTTTCGGCCAATAGAACTTCTCCTCAACTAACGTAATGGTCTTATCCCTACGGAAATGACCACTCAACCCTCTGCTATGCAATTCCCAGATGATATGAAGGTGTAACGATGACTGAGGGATACATAACTTCCCATGTCTAAATAGATAGTCATTCTTAATGACGAACACAGATATAATCGTGGGGGAGCTATCTTGGGCAGACAAATATGCATCCTGAAAGTCTGGACATATGGCGTACTCATCCTTGATTCGCTCGAATCCTACCACGTTAACCTCCATAGTGGTGAGTAACAGGGTCAGGCAACTAAGAGCATCCGCGACTCGATTGTCAGCTCCCTTAAGGTGTTTGAGATTAAAAGTGTAACCTTATAGGAAAGATATCCACTTAGCGTGTCGCGGACTGATTTTATGTTGGCCATTGATGAACCGCAATGCCTCGAGATCGGAGAGGATCACAAACTCCTTAGAGAGGAGATAGTGCCTCCAATGGTGCAGACATCTAATGACGGCATAAAACTCCCTATCGTAATTTGAGTAATTCAATTTGGTGCTCGCTAACTTCTCACTAAAATAACGCACATGGTGCCCTTCCTGACTCAAGACACCTCCTATTCCTATGCCAGAAGCGTCACACGTATGCTCAAAGACTTTGTTGAAGTCAGGTAGATGTAGGACAGGTGCCTCAGTCATAAGTTCCTTAATGCATTGGAAAGCAATAGCGGCGGACTTTGTCCAAGTGAACTCACCTTTCTTCATTCAATCACTAATGGGGGTCATAATGCTACTAAAGTCTCGAATAAAACAGCGGTAAAAAGTAGCTAACCCATAGAAACTTCGCACCTCTCGTAATGTGGTCGGTTCGGGCCAATCCTTAATGACTTTAACCTTAATAAGGTCAACTTTAATGCCTTCCAAACCGACTATATAGCCTAAGAACTCCACTTCAGTAACATAGAATGTGCATTTCTTGAGATTAAGGAATAAGGTTTCCTTCCGCAGGGTGGAAAGAACCGACCTCATGTGGGAGACGTGCTCGGCAGTGGTGGTACTAAAGACTAAGATGTCATCAAAATAGACGACCACAAACTTCCCCATGTAAGGCTGAAAGACATGTGTCATCATCCGGGAGAAGGTACTGGGGGCGTTGGATAGCCCAAAGGGCATCACAAGCCACTCGTATAACCCATCCTTGGACTTAAACGCTATCTTCCATTCGTCCCCCTCACGGATCCTGATCTGGTGATAACCACTCCGCAAATCTAACTTTGAAAAAGTGGTAGCGCCAGATAAGATATCCAGGAGGTCATCTAATCGCGGAATAGGAAATCTGTATTTGATGGTAACCTTATTGATGGCACGGCTATCAACACACATTCTCCATGTTGATGCACGAAAACACAAGGGGGTCGAGCACAACCAGCTAACAGTTCGAACACCGGGGAATAGGGAGACTGCGAGTAGAGATCTACTAAGCGGATGAAGGCAGGAAGAAGAGCAGGGTCGTGAACCACGGCAACAGCAGACTTCGCCCGTCGCGGCTTGAATGCCTCTCTTGCGACGGGCTTTCCCTTGATTGAAAAAGGATTGGGTTACAAGTGAAAGGAAAAGCTGAACAAGGGCAAAGCGAGGGGGAGTCCGCAAAGTACAGGATTCGAGTCTGCAGCCTGTAACAAGTAGGCTCCTGGGTCCGAGTCAGCGTGCCTTGGGTGCACCACCTCCCCCCTATTTATAGGATAGGGGGCCTGCCCAAACGGGCAGGGCTAAAATAACCGGCTGCCCTGGGTATAGGAGAACCGGGCAGCGGTGACGGGAAGCAAAAAGAAAGAACACGCCAGTCCGTGCAGAAGGGGCGGACTGGGCTCGCGGACTAGAGCTTCCACTGCTGCTGGGCGCGCCTGTTGGAGGGCGGCGGCCTGGCGGACGAGATACTGCGTCCGCCGCTGAAGAGAACCTGATACCCCAAGCACTGGCGGACTGAGCGGACAGGTCCTTGCATCCGCTGCTGGGGCACCATCCTTGGTGTTCGATTGGAGATATTGCCGGACTGGCCGGACTGACAAATCTCGTCCGCGCCTGCTGAAAGGGGGGCTTTGGAATCTTGCAGTATGTTGCGGACTGAGGGGTTAACATAATCCCCGCACATTTTTAAGTTTCCAGAAAACTTTGAAAATGTTTTCTTAACCGCCGAGTCCGCAAGCCTCGAAAACGCCACCAATGCTATAAATATCGCTGGAAGCCCTGGAACTGTTGAGAATCTCGATCGACACGGGGCGCTATTCACCACTTGCGGTCTCTACTTTCTAGTCCGGCATGGCTAGGCTTGGAGCTTTTTTCTCTAGTCTCACTGCAAAGGGCGACCCCGCATTGTCGACGCCTATGAAGACTAAGAAGATTGTAAAGAGGTCGACAAGAAAAGATCCTGCCCGCCCCACATGAGAGAGTTCCCATAGCCAGAAGCCTGCGGAGAAAACAGTCCGCCATACCGATGTTTCTGCTCGTGCGGATGCCGCAGTCGACGCCGAGCCCTTGAGAAGTGAGAAGATGGTGACGTCGGATTCCGCCCCTTCTCAGAAAACTGCAACCTCGGCGGACACGGCTGGCGAACACCTTGGGGCTGACGTATCTTCTCCCATGCCCAGGTGCCTATTGTTAACCTAGATGAGGATGATACGCGGACTGAGGAAGAGGACAATGCGCCCTCCAAGGCATTGACTGCTACAAATCCTGAACCTGTCCGCGAAAACCAGCCTGAATTAGGGGGGTCCACCGCGGATTCTGCTGAGAAGACTGCCAAGAGGAGGAAGAGGAAGAGGGACGGAGCGACCGTCGCCGAGCGGGTTGAGAAGAAGCTGCGCGCCATGAAGGAGAAGAACATCTCCAAGCGGACTGGGAAGCGGACTTACAATACAGGCCGCGCGACAAAGAAGTTCCAGACAGCGATCTGGTTACTCCGGAGGCCCAAATCCAGGGAGATAATTCCCTCTCAACGGTCAGTATATCCACGGATGAGATATTTGATTCCATAGACGTCGATCGACTTGATTTAATCAACGACTCCTTGCTGGTTGTACTGCAGCAATCTGAGGCGGAGACTACTGGAGATAAGGGTGACGAACTCCTTTCCTTGTCCGCTGCGGAGGAAGAGGAGAGAGAGAGACTGAAGGAGAAGATAGAGGAGCAAAAGAAAACAAATTGTTGCTCATGTTGCTGCGGTCGGGGCAGCCTCGAAGCAGGTCGCGGCGGACAAAGCCGCTGAAGATCTGCGGATTGCTGCGGAGCTACTGCGGTCAGGTAAACTTCAGCCGGCGCCTAAATACTTTAAACATCAATGGCTTTATATGTCGCCGCCGCGGACGTCAAGACCAATCAAAATCATCACCGAGACGGACGATATTGTGGTCTCAACAAGGGCGGCTGCCGAGAAAAAGAGCAAAGGTTCACCGCGAATGGAGGAAGCGGTTAAGCGCCTTTGACCCGGAGCAGGCAAGGCGGCCAATCATCTTCGATAGTCGTCAACTCGCTGTTGCCATGTCTAAAAGTGATCTTTCATCCTTTCTTTGCGTCCGCCGCAAACTGTATTTGAATGTGAAGTTGACTTTGTTTGTTGCAGGTAGAAAGTCGCCGCCGGACTCCATCGAGAGTGGCGAGATTACGGTCACGCCAAATACCGGTGCCGACGCGGTCTCGCACGTGGAACCCGCGGACGATATTGTGGTCTGAAAGGGAGAAGAAGAGGCTCACGGATGACATCCGATTCTACAAAGGCAAGCACTTGGCATCAGTGCGTGAAGGAAAGGAGAAGCGAACTGCTGAGGTCACCGAGTAGAGGCCGCGAGCGCCTGATCGCGCTCCTCCGGAGATCGCTGCACCAGCAGGTGTCCAACAACCCGCGGATGAGGAGTAGAGGCCGGCGGCGGAGCCGATGGTGCCTCTCAGCCGGGTAGATCGGGAGGCTGCTCACATGCACCGGACCATAAATGTCATTCATCATCATCTTTGTCATGTGTACAGCAAAATTTTACAGATAAGCGATCAAGCAGCTCATCTATGCAGAGACAGGTCTGAAAGGCCGGCGCGGACTGATAACAGGGACCGCTGAGTCCGCAATAGCACGAGCTTTTATGTTTAACTGTACACTTGTTTGTATAACTGTGCTTCGAACAATGCTCTGTAAACAATTCTATTTGATCTGTGCGGACTCAGATTAATATATCCGCAATTTATGTATCTTAATCCTTGTGATGTGGCAAATTGTGCAGAATAATGTTGTGTCCGCTTCTCGTTTTTTAACCTGCAGGATGGAAATATTGTGAACTAAGCGGATTGAAAGTGTATCCGCTTCTTATGACCTGTCGGGAGAAAAGACGCGATCTGGGCGGACAGCAAATTGTGTCGTCCACAACTTTTTTGCTTTGAATTTTCCTTGGCATTTGAATCTGTGTTTTGTATCCGCGTTATTGTTTGGCTACGCTTTTAATTTTTTGCGGACTGCGCGGATTGGATTTGCGAGCTCTGCGGCTGGCCAAAAGCTGTCAGACTCTTTAGCTATAAATAGGGCCTTCTGCCTTCTCTTATGCAGG
Source organism: Platanthera guangdongensis (assembly GCA_039583875.1). NCBI lineage: Eukaryota > Viridiplantae > Streptophyta > Magnoliopsida > Asparagales > Orchidaceae > Platanthera > Platanthera guangdongensis. The sequence continues at coordinate 13,874,726 of CM077160.1, read as the reverse complement.
AAACAGCTGAAGTAAAAGGAACCCTGCGGCCTGCAAAATGGTGTCCGCGCGGACTGATGCTGCTGTCGCCTTCCACTCTGCTGATCACCGCAAATGCACTTTGACGGAGGCCGACCTGGACGCCTTTGTCGAAAAGAAGATGGCGGACTCGAATATCCTTGTCCGCCTTCCCGCTCATCAAGAAAGATTGAACTTCTCAACCGCGACCCAGATCGCCATTCCCGTGGACCATTTTGACAGCGGATTCAGGTTTCCGCTTCTATGGGAACTCGCTGCGATCTTCGAGCACTATGGAATGGTGCTTGGCCAGCTTGCGCCAAATACACTCGCTGCGATCTGCAGCTTTGTTTCTTACTTGCGATCTGAAAAGATTGCTTTCTCAATGAATATCTTCCGTAAGATATTCTTTGTCCGCTCTATCACTGCTTCCGGAGGCCGCCCCTACAAGGGGGTAATATACTTCTACTGCAGGGGGATGAAGGTTGTGGGCCTTCCCAACAAAATCCACAACTGGACCTCTAGGTTCCTGATTTTTGAGGGCGACCTAGGGTTCGCGCACACCTATCCGCAGGTGCGCGCGGACTCCGCCTTCAAAAGTGTGCAGCTGGATGGCCTTGAGTCCGCCATCGTCGAGTTCCTGGCCAATGCTAGGCTCGACATCGAGCACTATATTCCGCTGCTGGCGAGCTTAGCGGACGTTCTTCCCGAAGAGAGTAAGCTGCTTGCAAACTCAAACTTTGTATCCGCAGCGACCTTGGTTTTGATTCTTTCTTTTGTTTTTTGCAGCGACCTTGGCGGTACCCGCCAACTTGCCGCAGACGCCAAGCGGCTTCGTCCCTACACAAAAAGAGAAGAAAGAAGCAGTTGCAAAAAAGAGGAAGGAGGAAGGGGATCCCGCAGCGGACTACTCTTCCTCCGAAAGCTTCTCTATGAACGGCTTCGGCATCAGCCAGAAGGACCTTAGGGGGAACCCTATGGTCCATTGGCACAGCAAAAACAAACACGTCCGCCTATCCACCACGCTTCCTTTGTGAAAGAGTCCGCGGGTAACACGCCATGCCCACATTGCGATCTCCACGCTTTACAGAAAGCGCAACTTGAGCGACCTCAAGAAGGTGCCCGCTGTCGACCTCCCTCTGCTAGCCTCTCAGGCTTCTGCGAACAGCGCGGTGACAAACCACTATGTTGCCACTCTAGCCAGAGACCTGTTGAGGCAGAACGAACAACTTCAAAAGGATAATGAAGCGCTAAAGGAAAGGAACGCGCGGCTGGGAAAAAGGGTTGCTCAGCAAAAAGAGGAGCTGGGGGTGAGTTGAATTCGCAGCGGCCTTAATTTCATATCCGCCGCGATCTGTCTGATTTGCTTTTGTTTGCGCAGGTCGCCTATGACTTGGAAAACAGCAACTTCCAGTCCGTCATGCTCCCCTTCATAAAGGAGACCGTCGAGGTCGCCATTGAGCGACTTGTCCGCGACGGCTTCATAAAGGAGGGAGTGGATGGCGTCCCTTTTTTGGAGATCTTCCCCGAGCTGGCTCCGCAGGTCGCGGCGATGGAAAGGGCTAAAAAAGGCAAAGATATTATTGAGGAAGAAGGCGAAGAAGAAGAAGACGAAGAAGAAGAAGAAGACGGAGGCCAAGGCGGAGAGCCAAGTGTCAAGGAGACAGTGGACAGCGCTGTCTCAGGCCAGCGAGTAGATGAACTGTCCGCCGAGTCCGACAACTCTGCATCCTCTTCTGCGACCGGGAGCTCGCATAGCGGGTCCGCCTCAAGTACAGGATCGGACAGCAGCAGGAGCGGCTCGGGGGGCTATTCTCCAGAAGTTGACGTCGTTGGTGACAGCCCTGCGCCTCCAGAAAAGAAACAAAGGACTATAGATTGATCAATGTATTTTTCTTTTTTGGTTTTTTATAAAAGGGGCGGACGCAAGATCGCAGTCCGCCCAACATACAAAATGATGTAAACAATTTTTGATGAAATAGAAAGAAAGGATATTTTTGGCATGTGTGCTTTCTGCAATGTTCTTTTTCCACGCTCACTGCACCGACACTTAGCAGTCAGCACGACACGCTGATAAATCTGAGCTTTTTAACTTGCTGATTAGAGACAATTACTGTTCGCCTTTAGAAGAAGAAATTGTCAGGCGGACTCTGTTTAGCTCCAATTGCAGTCCGCACGATATATCATTTATAACGAATCTTGCTGATTAGAGAATTTACTCAATGTCCGCCTTAAAATGATGAAAAATAGCCAGCTGATAACAATGTCAGATGGTACTTCATTGAGTTCTAGAAGAGTCCGCAATTATTTTTATTAACTTGTTGAATTATAACATGAAAACCATTCGGTGGTCTGAGCGGATACAGAAAACCAAGCCGCTCATAACAGAACCTATATAGCTCATGGTTTCAGGGAAACCGTCGGACTGAATGGATACAGAAAACCAGTTCGACGAAGATAGAGTGATAATCCCAAGGTCACTGGCGGACTGTACGGATAGATAAGTCCAGTCCGCTAAAGATAGAAATAACCTATAGCGATACAGAGAACCAATCCGCTCATAATAGAAATGACCTATAGCTTGTGACCAGTTGGGCAGGTGAGCCGAAGCGGCATACTTTCCTTACCGGGCTGCAAGCTATATTCAACCCACAAAAGCTGGCGGACCGGGCGGACACAAAAAACCAATCCGCATACAATAGAAATGATTCATAGCTTGCGACCTGGTGGGCAGGTGAGCCGGAGCGGCATACTTTCCTCACGGGCAACAAGCTACAAAATCAACCCAAACAAGTGGACTGAGCGGATAGAGAAAAACCAGTCCGCACATAATTCCCTGCGAAGAGCAAGATGCTCACTTGGCGGAACGGTTCCCTGCCCTCTTGCCTGGAGTACAGTCTAAGCTGTGGGTCTCCTGCAGGCACTGCTCGAGGGTACCACGGAGTGTTCGAGGGTTACAAGCTAAGATGACCCGCGGGCAGGTGAGCCAGAATGGCATACTTTCCTCACGCGGTCATCGAAGTTGTAACGATATCCCTAATGCGGCATGGTAGAGCTTTTCCCCACCCAGCCCTCCATAATGCAGAGGTGGGGTCAGGTACTTGCCGGGATCCGAAGTCCAGAATCCAACCGCACTAGAGCCTGCAAGCTCCCACTACACGGTGCGAAATCTCCTCGCAACACGTGGTCTTCGTGGTGTTACGCTAATGACAACAGCTCTAGGGGAGGTCTTGCTGAACTCGGCGATGTCTCCTGGTATCAGGGAACCGTTGAAGGTTTTTTGGGAGAGAGAAAACACTAGAAAAAGGTGTCAGTATGGATTGTAAAATATATTTACAAAGCAATTATAAGAAAGAAAAGGAAGTTCAGGAGCAGAACCGTTTTTTGGAATCTTTCTTAGCGTTTCATCTGTTATGATTACATAAACAAAACACTTGAAGAATCATTAGCAGGCAGTTTCCATTCATAATAACTCTTGAAGAAGATACACAAAGTAGAGAGAAGGAGGTTCAAGAATAGAACCGTTTGAGATCATCCCCGCTCCATGTGTGTGGTATATCCTCTCCTTCGTATGTCTGCAAGCCGTAAGCGCCGCTCTTTAATGCTTCTTTGACAACAAAAGGGCCGGCCCAATTTGGATTAAGCTTCCCAATTGAACCAGCTCTTGCAGCGGCATCAATCTTTTTTAGAACGAGATCTCCCACTTGGAAGTGTTTGATCCTCACGTTCTGATCAAAGTAGCGAGTCATCCTTCTTTTGACCTCTTCCTGTCTTATGGCTGCTTGATCTCTGATGGCCTCAACGTGTTCCAAGTTGAACCTCATCTCTTCATTGTTCAACTCAAGCCAGTCCTCAACGCCTTCTCTTGCAAGCAGAACTCTGGGTGACGGGACTTCAAACTCAACTGGGATAAGTGCCTCTGAGCCATGAGAAAGTTTGAATGGAGTCTCCCAGTTGCGGATGATGGCGTTGTCCTAAGGGACCAGAGAACTGATGGAAGCTGATCAGCCCAACTGCCCTTGAGATTCTGCACTTTCTTTTTGAGCAAATTGAGGATCTGCTTGTTGGCTGCTTCTACTTGGCCATTGCTTCTGGGATGATGAACTGATGCAAACCTTAGCTCTGTTCCGATCTGCCTGCAAAAATCTATCATCTCGGAGGTTTTGAATTGTGGCCCATTATCAGTGATTATAGCCATTGGAATTCCATGTCGGCAGACGATCTCCCCCAAATGAAGTTTCTGACGACCTGAGTAGTTGTCTTTGCCAATGCTTTGGCTTCGATCCACTTGCTGAAGTAGTCGATCATTACGATGATGAAACGCCGCTGACTGCTTGCCATGGGAAAAGGACCGAGGAGGTCCATTCCCCAAACTGCGAAGGGCCAAGGAGTTGCAATCGATCTGAGGGACTGAGCTGCATGGTGCTGAAGTGGAGCAAACTTCTGGCACTGAACACATTTCCTGGCATAGATCTCAGAATCTCTCTTCATAGTGGGCCAGAAATTTCCTTTCCGCAAGATTCATTTTTCAAGAGTCCTTGCTCCCGAGTGGCTTCCACACTCTCCTGAATGAACCTCTTGCAAAACAGTAAAAGCTTCTTCTTCTGAAACACACCGGGCCATGGTAGAGAGGAAAGTTTTTCTGTAAAGAACCCCTACCAACAGGAAGTAGTGAGCTACTTTTATTCTGAACCTTTTCTTATCCCAGACTGTGTGATGATATTCTCCCGTTGACAAATAGAGGATGAATGGGTCCATCCAAGAGGCACGCTGGTCTACTTGCATCAAATCTCCTTCCATCACTGCCGGGCGGAAGAGTTCGGAAGTTGTTCCTCCTGAAGGCATCCCGTACTTGGAAAGAAAATCGGCCTCCTCATTTTTTGTTCTGGGGATGGGCTCGATAGTAAAGCTCTTGAACCTGCCAACTTCTATCTTTACAAGAGCTAGATATTTCTTCAAGATCGGCTCTCTTGTTTCGAAGTTACCGAGGACTTGTGACGCCATCACCAGAGAATCTGTTTTGATGTGAACATGATCAATTCCTAGTTCTCTTGCGAGCCTCAAGCCTGCTAGCAAAGATTCATACTCGGCCTAATTATTGGTTACTGGAAAGTAGAATTTGATGGCCTGCTCCAACTTGACTCCGTTTGGATTGATGAGAACCACTCCTGCTCCAGAAGAACTTCTGCTTGAGGCACCATCAACATAGATGGTCCAAGCCAAAGGTGACCTTTCTACCCGATCAGGACTGGACTCTGGCATGTCGATTAGAAAATCTGCTAGAACCTGAGCTTTAATGGCTGTCTTGGGCACATAAGAGATTTCAAATTCACTCAACTCTATTGCCCACTTAGCTAGCCTGCCGGAATGTTCTGGTTTTTCCAACACACCCTTCAAAGGTTGATCTGTGACGACTTGAATTGAATGTGCCTGGAAGTACGGACGAAGCCTACGAGCTGACATGACCAGTGCCAAGGTTAACTTCTCCAAAATTGGATACCGTGTCTTAGCACTCTTTAGTATATGGCTAACATAATAGATTGGGAATTGCTTTCTGCTTTCTCTCGAAGAAGAACGGAGCTGGCGGCCTCAGGGCCAACCCCTAAGTATAAGAAAAGAATCTCTCCTGGCCGGGGACTCTGAAGCAGTGGTGCTGAGGTCAGTTGCATCTGTAACTATTCAAAAGCCTGTGAGCATTCTTCCGTCCACTCAAACTTGGATGCCCCTCGGAGAGTTTTGAACAATGGAGCACTCCTATCTCCAACCCGAGAGAGAAATCTCGCAAGGCCTGCTAGCCTCCCCCTAACTGCTAAACTTTTTTTGGCGAACGAGGGGCAGGCATATCAAGGATGGCTTTTACTTTATCAAGTGTTGGGTACATTGGTCAAATGTACCTGATTTGAAGAAGCCTTACCTAACTCAATGTTATGCATCATAGTGTATTTGATGTTTGTTTGAGTTACTTGTGCAGGTTAGGAATACACTGGACTGAAGCTAAAAATTCTAAGTCCATGTGTCGACACCCAGAGGGAAAGTGTCGACACTTGAGAAAGCTTGTGTCGACACCCAGACAAGCAGTATCGACACTTGGAGTCATTGTGTCAACACCTGGGAAGAAGAGTCGACACCAGTCAGAAAGTGTCGACACTTGGAGCTGTGTCGACACTCAGTGTAGAAGAATGCAGAAAAGCTGTGTCGACACTTAGCAGAAGTGTCGACACCTAAAAGATCTGAGTCAACACCAGAAAGTGTCGACACTTGAAGTAAGTGTCGACACTCAGCAAAAGTCTGCAGAATCTAAGTACAAGTGTCGACACTCAACACAATGTGTCGACACTATGCAGAAGAGTCAGCACTTAAAGTAAGTGTCGACACCCAGCACAATGTGTCGACACTTAGCTAAAGACTCAGTATTTGAAGTAAGTGTCGACACTCAGCACAATGTGTCGACACACAACCAGAGGAGTCAACACTTGAAGAAAGTGTCGACACTCAGCACAATGTGTCGACACTTAGTTGAAGACTCTACACTTGAAGAAAGTGTCGACACAAGGAGCTGTGTCGACACTTAGCAAAGATCAGAAAAGTTACAAAATATTCTAAGTACAAGTGTCGACACTAAAGGAATGTGTCGACACTCAGCTGAAGAAACAAAAGTAAAGACTTGTGTCGACACCAAGAAGCAGTGTCGACACTTGACAGTTTCAACACATAAAGTTGTGTCGACACAAAGGAGTTGTGTCGACACTTAGAAGAATACAGTTGCAGAATGAAGTACAAGTACTTGTGTCGACACTCAATTTCAGTGTCGACACATGCAGAAGAAACTGTGTCGAGACATACAAGGAATTGTGTCGACACCTTGTAGACTTGTGTCGACACTTACACAACATGTGTCGACACTTGGCCTATAAGTGTCGACACTTAAGAACAGAAAGTCTCGACACTATCTGACAGTTAGAGGAATTTCAAGAAGTGACTGGTTGACAAGACAGCTGCCGATCCAGCCGGTCTACATCAACTGTTAGTGATATCAGAAGTCTGTTATGAACCGGACCAGCCGGTTACCATGAAGGAAGCCTATAAATAGGCACCCATAGTTTACAGATAAAGATTGATTGTTGAGATAATATAGAAGTGGTTGAAAAAGTTTTTACAAAGAGAGTTCAGATCTTTGTAAAAGTGATATATTGAGTATCAACACAAGAAGATCTTGCTGTGCATCAGCAGATCTAAGAAGTTGGAGAGAGAGAGCTCCAACCAAGAATTCAGTCTTTGGAACTAAGGCTGAGAAGAAGAATTCAGAGTCATCTGGATATCAAGAAGCAGAGGTCAAGGAACAACTGCAGAAGATTCAGACTTATTCAGTTCTAATCAAGAAGCTTTGAAGGAAGCTAAGTCAGTTTGGATCTAGCTGAGTTCTTCCAAGAACTCTTCAAGAATCTCTCAACTCCTCTCCTATTTTCTGAGTTGTAGAGTTAACTATTGTACTTTCTATTTTAACCTGTAGGATCCATTGGATCTGAGAGAATTGTAAGCCTATTTTATAAAGGCTGAGGGTAGGGCTTGGTTGCCTGAGTGTAGGAGTTGAAGAACTCTGAGTGTAGGCCTTAATTGGCTGAGTGTAGGCCTGGGTGGCTGAGTGTAGGCCTTTTGGCTGAGTGTAAGGCTTTGGGCCTGAGGTAGGAACCTAGTTTGGTTCTGAGTTAGTGGAGAAGTTTGGCCGAATCTAGTACACTGCTAGATAGGCGAAGGGGGAAAGTGGATGTACCCAAAGATTGGGGAACCACTATAAATTAGTGTGTCTGCTGTGGTGTGCTGTGCTGTGCTGTGGATTAATTGTTTGATTTTGTAATTGCTGTTAGCTGTAGTAATCTGTGAAATAATTGTTGTGCTGCCAACAAAGTTTTAAAAAAAGGTTTAGGTCACATATTCACCCCCCCCCCCTCTAGGTGTTTAGGTACCATATCTTTCAAGTGGTATCAAAGCGAGGTTCCTCAAAAAGGACTAACTGTCTGAGGAGATCCAGTTTGGCAGATTCAGTATAAGTCAGGAAACAGTTTCAAGAAAATCAAGAAACATGGGGTCTTCAAAGAATCACAAGGAATTGGGTTCAATGAAACTGCCCATTTGCAGAAAGGAGATTTTTGGAATCTGGAAAGAAAGGGTAAGGCTGTTCATGGAGGCCTCTGACCCTAGGATCTACATCACAGTCAAGGAAGGACCTTATGTGCCCATGAAGATTTCAGTCTTGGATGCTACACAGAGAACTCCAAAGGATTTTTCTGAGATGACCAAGGATGAGATTGTCCTAGCTACAATGGACAAAAGGGCACAGAACATCATAGTTAGTGCAATTGATGATGCCACCTTCCAGAACCTTATTCACTGTAAAACAGCAAAAGAAATGTGGGATACCCTCATTGTCTACATGGAAGGTTCTGAAGAAGTAAGACAAGATAGGAAATCCTTGCTTAATCAAGAATATGAGAGCTTTTAGGCAAGGAAGAGGAGATAGCATCACTGAATGCTACAAAAAGTTCTACAGAATTGTTAATGAACTCATGTCCTATGGAAGGGAGTTCACAAACTATGAATTGAATGATAAGTTCTTGAGGTCCCTAACCAAAGATTGGGACACTAAGATCTGTGCCATCAGAGAAATGGCAAAGTTGGGAGAAATTCCTCCTCCCACACTGTTTGGCAAGTTGTTATCTTATGAGATGCAATTGTCAGTAAGAAAAGAGGAGGAAAAGTCAACAAGGACTTGAACACAGGGAAAGGACTGTTGCCTTTAAGTCAGAAGTACCTAGAAAGAACAGGACTAAGTCATCAACTCCTCCTCCAGAGGTAGTTGAATCAGATTCTGATGAGTCTGTTAGCACTAAATCTACAAGCAGTGAAAGTGATGAAGACTTTGCTGCATTTACCAGACATTTTCAGAAATTCCTGAAGAAGAAACAGTGGAAGTCCAGACCTTCTTTTTCCAAAGGGAAAGAAGTTCAGTATCAGGAGAAGAAGCCTTCAAAGAAGGACAAGCAAAGGACAAAGACTAGCAAGGCAACTGGGTCTAAGATTGTGTGTTACTAATGCAATAGACAGGGTCATGTAATTGCAGATTGTCCTGAAAGAAGGAAAGAATCCAGTGACAAAAAGAAGACTCACTTCAAAGGAAAGAAGGATAAGTCCTTTGTTGCAAAGAATGAGAAGACTCTTTCAGAATATTTCTTCTTCAGACACTGAGACAGATGCTGAAGCCTATATAGGGCTATTTGCTGAAGAAGAAGAAGAGTTTATGCAGATCATGGAATCAATCTATGAACAAGAAGAGGTTCAGTGCCAAGGACTAATGGCATTGACTGAAAGTACCAAAATCCTGGAGCAGCTAGGACCTAGTCAGGTACAAAGTCCAACTCCAAGTTCAGATTCCAGTTCTAGTTCAGAGTCAGAATCATCTTCATCAAGTGATGGAAGTGATTCTGAATCTGAGGGAGATATTCATCAGCTCTTAGATGAATACCAAGTACTGTTGCAAGCCTATAAGAAAAGCAAGATCCTAGCCAAAAGTCAGGCAAAGGAGATTGCTGATCTCAAGGCAGCTGCAACAGATTTTGAGAAGGAGTATGATCAAAAACTGAATGAAGTAGCCAGGCTGAAACACATTACTGTGATTCAGATGGGTACTATTACATTTAAAAATGATCAAATTAAGTTGCTGGAGATCAATCTCCAGAAGGAAAAAGAGCTAGTTGCTAGGTTTTCAAAACCTAAATCAGTGCTACCCTTGATTGATGAATTTGTTCATCATAAAGGAAAGGCTGGATTGGGTTTTGTTAAGCCTGTGAGGACTGTTCAGGATCAGTCCAAGTCCAAGGGCAAAGCCCCAACATTCAACAAGGCTGCTGTGGTCAAGACAGCAAAGGTTGTACCTAAGCAAAGGTACAACAAGTTTGAATGCTGGTGTTGTGGCAAGGTTGGCCACTTTGCCTTGGATTGTTGGCACAATGCCAGTGCCAAGTTGAGTAGCAAGTTACCTGTTGGAAAGCCAGCAGGTAGCTATGTCAAATTGCAAACTAACAATCACCAAGGACCCAAGTTTACTTTGGGTTCTAAGGTTCATTAATTTGTTTTGCAGGTGAATCCAAGTGGCCATACCCCTACATGGTACTTGGATAGTGGTTGTTCCAGACACATGACTGGAACTAGGGGACTACTGAAGGACTACATCCCAATCAAAAATGGTCCAAAGGTGACCTTTGGTGGTTCTGAAAAAGGAATCATCAAAGGGTTTGGTAACATTTCTTCTAACCTTGTTACCATTACTCAAGTGGCTTATGTTAAAGGTTTGAAACACAACCTCATTAGTATAAGTCAATTAAGTGATGTAGGGTATGACATCTCATTTGTTAAAAATGGTTGTCATATCAAGAGGTCAAGTGATCAAGAGATCATTTTGACTGGATATAGAAAGAGAAATGTCTACTGTTTAGACATTATGGTTGAGAACAATTGTTCTCCAGTCTGTCTTGTAGCTGATGAGACAGTCTCTCAATGTGTCAAATGGCACAAGAGGCTTGCTCATCTTAATTACAAGACTATTGGCAAACTCTTTAGTAAAGAGTTAGTGAGGAATGGTCCTCAAGTTAAGTGTGTCAAAGATGGCATTTGCTCAGCTTGTCAAAAGGGCAAGCAGACTAAATCCACCTTTAGAAGCTTAGACAACAAAGATGCTGTGAGGTGTTTATACCTCTTGCATATGGATCTATTTGGTCCAATGCCAGTTCACAGCTTAGGTAGGAAGGTCTACACCTTTGTAGTTGTTGATGACTACTCAAGGTTTTCCTGGGTGTTCTTCTTAAAGCAGAAATCTGAAACACCTAGTGTCTTCTATAGTTTTGTTAAGCAAATTCAGAATGAATTGAACTGTACAGTGGTCAAAATTAGAAGTGACCATGGTACTGAGTTTCAGTCTGAAAGCATGACAAAGCTGTGTGAAGACTATGGGATATTTCAAGAATTCTCTTCACCTAGAACACCTCAGCAAAATGGCATTGCTGAAAGGAAAAATAGGACCTTGATAGAGGCTGGTAGAACCCTATTAAGTGATTCATCACTGCCAGAATATTTCTGGGCTGAAGCAGTTAACACTGCATGCCATGTGATAAATAGGGCTACCATCACTAAAAGGTTAAACAAGACCCCCTATGAAGTAGTGAAAGGCAGGAAACCAAATCTGTCCTATTTTAGGATCTTTGGTTGTAAATGCTTCATACTTAACAATGGGAAGTCTTACTTAACTAAGTTTGCTGCCAAGTCCCAAGAGGGAGTGTTTGTTGGGTACAGCAATAATAGTAAGGCTTATAGAGTCTACAACTTGACCACACAAGTTGTAGAGGAGTCTGTGCATGTAGTTTTTGATGAAACACAACTAATTAACAATGAGTTGTCTAGTAGTGTGTGCAGCCCTACAGGTCTTACTAAGAAGATGGACAAGCTAACCATAGAAGATGTACCTGCTGCAAGACAGCAAGTAGAAGAAGATGGCTTATGTCCAGGGGGAGAACTACATGTACAAGGAGCTGTTGAAGTACAAGGAACTCAGCTTGATGAAGATGCTAAAGAAGTTCAACCAGAAGTAAGGATGCCTCCAGCCAACAGGCATCTAAGAGATCATCCAGTAGAGCTGATCATTGGAGATCCAAGACAAGGTGTTCAGACAAGGAGCAGAAATCAGAATGCTGTAGTATATTCAAGTTTTCTGTCTCAAATAGAACCAAAGAAATTTGAAGAAGCTATACAAGATCCACAGTGGACTGAAGCAATGCAGGAGGAGCTTAATCAGTTCAAAAGATGCAAGGTGTGGGATCTGGTTCCTAAGCCTAAAGATCACAATGTGATAGGAACAAAGTGGATCTACAGGAACAAGTTAGATGAACAAGGTGTCATCATTAAGAATAAGGCAAGACTGGTTGCAAAAGGATATAGGCAAGAAGAAGGTATTGATTTTGATCAAACCTTTGCTCCAGTAGCCAGACTGGAAGCCATAAGGATGTTCTTGGCCTATGCAACCTACCAAGGATTCAAAGTATACCAAATGGATGTGAAGTCAGCATTCCTTAATGGTAATTTAAAAGAAGAAGTATATGTGGAGCAGCCTTCAGGTTTTGTTGATCCTACTCTTCCACATTATGTCTATAGACTTAGGAAAGCATTGTATGGGTTAAAGCAAGCTCCTAGAGCTTGGTATGAAACCCTATCTAGTTTCCTCATTGAGAACAAGTTCACAAGGGGGAAAATAGATAAGACTCTATTCCTTAGGGAATCTAGAGGCAAAGTAATACTTGTCCAAATATATGTAGATGACATTATATTTGGGTCTACTGAAAGTAGCCTTTGCAAAAAGTTTGCAAAGCTTATGCAGAGTCAATTTGAAATGAGTAGTATGGGAGAACTGAAGTTTTTCTTGGGTCTCCAAGTTAAACAGACTGAAAGTGGCTTGTCCATATGTCAGTCAAAGTTCACCCTGGAACTCATAAGGAAATATGGTATGGATTCATCCAGTACCATGAAGACTCCTATGGGGTCAAGTATGTCTCTAAGCAAGGATGATGCAGGGAAACCTGTAGATGAAACCTTGTATAGAGGGATAGTTGGCTCCCTACTATACTTGACTGCAAGTAGGCCTGACATTATGTATGCTACATGTGTTTGTGCCAGGTATCAAGCCTGCCCCAAAGAATCTCACTTGACTGCAGTCAAGAGAATCTTGAGATATCTAAAGGGCACACCCTATCTAGGCCTCTGGTACCCTAGGAATGGAGATTTTGATCTAACAGGCTATTCAGATGCAGACTTTGCAGGATGCAAAGAAGATAGAAAGAGCACAACTGGATCCTGTCAATTCCTAGGTGGAAGACTCATTTCATGGAGTAGTAAGAAGCAAACCAGTGTGGCCATCTCCACAGCTGAGTCAGAATATGTAGCTGCAGGAAGTTGCTGTGCTCAACTTCTGTGGATTCAACATCAGCTAGAAGACTATGGATGTCAGGTAAGTAGAACTCCACTTTATTGTGATTCTACAAGTGCTATTTCCATAGCTAATAACCCTGTATCACATAGTAGAACTAAACATATTGAGATAAAATATCACTTTCTTAGGGAGCATGTAGAAAGAAATGATATTGCACTTGAATATGTTAAAACAGATAATCAGATAGCTGATATGTTTACTAAGCCCTTAGATGAAGCTAAGTTTAATAGGTTCAAAATTGAACTAGGTATGATAAACTTAGATTAAGTATACAGAACAAAAATTGGCTAAGTAAAAAGGTGTCGACACATAGACAAGTCTATGTCGACACAGAATAGTAAGTGTCGACACTTCAGGAAAATGGTGTCGACACATCTAGGAAGTTAGTGTCGACACTTCAGAATGTTAGTGTCGACACATGTCGAGTAGGTGTCGACACATCCAATAAAGTGTCGACACTTAAGTTTTACTCAGAATTTTTCTAAGTAAAGTCTCGACTACGTGTCGAGTATAGTGGTGTCGACACTTAACCAAGTGTCGACACATAAAATCTGTTGACTAAACTTGTGTCGACACATGTGTGTCGAGACATTATAAGTCAGTGTCGACACTTCTTGACAGTGTCGACACATCTTTAGAAATTCATCCCGCCTGTTCGTCTTCAAACAAGAAAGGTATAAATAGGGTTCTGTTTGTGTTTGTCGACACGCTTTCAGAGTTTCGAGACTAAACTCCTGTGTCGACATTTCTCTTCTCTAAAGACTAATTCTCAACACCCTAATGGCTCCCAAGCTGGAAGAGAACGTTAACGAAGGCTATGAGCTCGTGCGAGGCGCATTCGACGACGGTGATCAGGAAATCAAATCAGTGATAACCCTAGTCAGCGATTCAGGACTGGAATACTTGGTTTCAGAGCCAACCAAGATATGGAAGAAAGAAGTGATTGAATTTCTTACTGGAGCAACTGTGGACGACTCTGGATACAGAATCAAATCCAGAGTGCATGGAACCAAGGTCAAGGTTTCACCCAAGTCCTTGAGAAAGGTACTTCAGCTACCTAAGATTCAAGAAGAAGAGGAAGTGACCACATCTAAGACCAGAGAAGCACTCACTTGGTGTGGTCTTGATTCTAAGATGAGAATAGGTTCTGTCTTCAACAGAAAAGGCATGAACACTCAAGGCAAATTCCTGTCTGAAGTAGTAGGCAAGGTCATTCTTAGTAAAACTGGAGGGCATGACAGGGTGTCAGCCTCTATGTTCAGTATTATGACCAGAATCATCTTCAACATCAAAACAGACTGGTCTATGATTGTCTTTGAGAAAGTAAAGAAAGTCTGAAGAAGCCCAATCTGGGCAGGATACTAAGTCTCTACCTGGCTGGATCAATTCCAGAGGTAATGAGCTCTGCTGCAGGAACAAAAATCAATCACATGAGGAGAATGGACTCAAGGATATTCTCTCGATGGGAAAGGGTGCTGTCAAAGGAATTGACCACCCCTGAGAAACAAGCTTCTAAGAAAGACTCTCCTCCCAGGAAGAAGAGGAAGACTGCTGCTGTGCCTCAAGAGTCCTCCAGCAGCTCAGGCAGTGAAGAACATGTGGTCTTCACTCCTGATAGTCCAATGGATAAGGCTGCAGAAAAGTCACCTGCTCCTCAGGAGCCAGCTGACATCCAGGGGGAGCTTCCAGGTGTAGCAGAACCATCTACACTGGAGAGTGAGCAAGCCACCCTCCTCATTCAAGAGGTACTTGTTGACCTTAATACTTTGAATTTTTCTATAATAAATTCTGATTTGTCTGATGACCATCAGCAAAATCAGCCAGCAACTCAAGAACCAGATGTTGTTCTCCAAGACACATCTGTCGTGATACCTGATACAGTGGTTGAAGAACCAAGTACATCTCCTGCACAGTCACCCCCAGAATATACAATGGAAGATCTATTTCTGAATTTAGATCAAGATGATTTTGATATGGAAAAGAATGCTGCTGATGCAGAGAAGGATGCTGCTGCTGAGGGGGAGAATTTGGATATTCAAGAAGAGCCTATAAGGCTAGATACTGAGAAGGCACAAGATGTGCACACTGAAAAACCATCCAGCCCTAAGGATAGGGTGGATATAGCCAGTACATCAGAATCTGAAGATGATGAAGCTGAGCAAGCTAAGAAAAAGTAGTTCTTTGTTTTCAAAAGAAGGAGCCAGAGCTACAAGAAGGCTCTCCAAACTGTTGCTCAACACTCACTGGTTCAACAAGCTCCATCAACTGATTACAGTGCTCTACTGCTTGCCATGCAAATCAAGATGGATGAACAAAGGAAGGCTTTAGAAACTTATGTTGATGAAGGGCACAAGGCACTACAATCTGATCTGGGACAGGAAATCAAGTCAATAAGGTTTGAAATGAACCTTAATAAAAAGGAGATGACTGATTGTTTTACAAAGGGTGCTCATGCAGTGGTCTATCTGGCTAAACATCAAGAAACCATAAAAGAGAAGGTAGAAGATATTGCACTAAAGCAAGGATATGTGTTGGAAAATCAATTGAGGATGAATGATAATTTGACTGCATCTCACAATGCAATAGTCACTGAAATCAAGAATAAGTCTACTGACCCATCAACCTCCTCTGCTGCTGCCCAAGCTGATTTTGATAAACTCTTTCAAGCTGAACTAACTGCTGTCAAGACTGCCATCAAGGATTCCCAGAAGGTCATTTCTGAACAGCTTACCAAGCTAAGACCTTTCTTTAAAGAGGGCATAAGGTATTTGGACAGCCAAATCAGGTTCCAGAAAGATGATGTGAGAGATCATGTAGTACAAGAAGTCATAAAGGGGGAGAGGGTGTTAGTCAAAGCCAGTTCTGACCATGCAAAATGGATATCCAATTCCATCAGGGCTACTCTGGGCTATCCTCCCCTGTGTGATGATGACAATGTAGCTGAATCTGGTATTCAAGGAACATATCTTGGAGGTGAGCAACAGGCAGTGGCTGATGTAATCTATCCACCTCCAGATTTTGAAATGGTTCATGCTGATGTAAGCACAATGTATAGTCCAACTGCTGGCAAGCCCAATGTTATTCTGGAAAAGGTTGTTCAACCTATCACAGCTGCTATGCAAGAGGCTTTGGACAAAGAAGAAGAGACTAGGCTATCAAAGAAGAAGTTCAGGGAACTTGCTGAACAAAAACCAGATTTTGAACAGTGGAGCCCTACTTCTAGGAACATCATTCTCACTGCATGGAAAGCAGCCAAGGACAATGCCCATGAGAGGAACAAGTGGTTCTCAGAGGCAGAATGGAGGAAACATGAAAGTAGGCAGGAAGCCATTGTCCAACATAGAAGGAAGGCTAAGTTAGGAAAGCTACCTCCTACAGCTGTGGAGCCTAGCAAGTACTTTCCTAAGCCCTATCATTATTTTGAAAGGCAAAAGATCAAGGCTGAAGAACAGAAGAAGAAGGACTCCAAAGGGAAGAAGATCTTGTTGTGCATCAGCAGATCCAAGAAGTTGGAGAGAGAGAGCTCCAACCAAGAATTCAGTCTTTGGAACTAAGGCTGAGAAGAAGAATTCAGAGTCATCTGGATATCAAGAAGCAGAGGTCAAGGAAACAACTGCAGAAGATTCAGACTTATTCAGTTCTAATCAAGAAGCTTTGAAGGAAGCTAAGTCAGTTTGGATCTAGCTGAGTTCTTCCAAGAACTCTTCAAGAATCTCTCAACTCCTCTCCTATTTTCTGAGTTGTAGAGTTAACTATTGTACTTTCTATTTTAACCTGTAGGATCCATTGGATCTGAGAGAATTGTAAGCCTATTTTATAAAGGCTGAGGGTAGGGCTTGGTTGCCTGAGTGTAGGAGTTGAAGAACTCTGAGTGTAGGCCTTAATTGGCTGAGTGTAGGCCTGGGTGGCTGAGTGTAGGCCTTTTGGCTGAGTGTAAGGCTTTGGGCCTGAGGTAGGAACCTAGTTTGGTTCTGAGTTAGTGGAGAAGTTTGGCCGAATCTAGTACACTGCTAGATAGGCGAAGGGGGAAAGTGGATGTACCCAAAGATTGGGGAACCACTATAAATTAGTGTGTCTGCTGTGGTGTGCTGTGCTGTGCTGTGGATTAATTGTTTGATTTCTGTAATTGCTGTTAGCTGTAGTAATCTGTGAAATAATTGTTGTGCTGCCAACAAAGTTTTAAAAAAAGGTTTAGGTCACCTATTCACCCCCCCCCCCCCCCTCTAGGTGTTTAGGTACCATATCTTTCATCAAGATTGGGGGCAAGTCCTTCTGGAGCAAGGAGATGACCAAGAAACTTCCCCTTACTCGCCCAAACGTATATTTCAAAGGATTGAGCTTCATTTTATACCTACGCAGAGTAGCAAACGTCTCTGCTAGGTCTCGCAAGTGCAGCGAAAACGATTTGCTCTTAATCAAGAGATCGTCTACATACACTTCTAGGTTTCTTCCCTTCTGATGGTTAAACACACGGTCCATCATCCGTTGGTAGGTTGCGCCAGCATTCTTAAGCCCAAATGGCATCACAAGGTAGCAATAACAACCATCATTAGTAATGAATGACGTGTGAGGAACGTCAGGCTTATGCATTCTTATCTGGTGATAACCAGAAAACGCATCTAAAAAACTCATATAAGAGTACCCTACCGCGGAATCAACTAAAGAATCTATCCGAGGCAAGGGGTAGCAATCTTTAGGGCATGCTTTATTGAGTTTGGTAAAATCTACACACATTCGCCATTTCCCCCCTGGTTTCTTAACCATTACAACATTGGAATTCCAAGAAGGATATTGAATTTCTTTGATAAAATTTGCTTTGAGGAGCTTTGCGACCTCCTCCCTTATCGGCTCAACAAGCTTGGTGGCTATGTCCCTCTTCTTTTACTGTATAGGCTTGCAGCTGGGATCAACATTCAGGTGGTGGCACGCAACATCAGGATCCACCCCTGGCATGTCTTCTGCTGACCAGGCGAAGAAATCCAGATTGTTCAGCAAGCAGGAAATCAACTCAGCTTTTTGATCAACAGGTAGCTCCGAGTTGATGGAGAGCTTCCTCTCCTCCCTTCAGCAATGGGGACTCCTTGCGTCACCTGGGCAGGTTCCAGGTGAGCACCTTCATCAGCAGCAACTTCTGAACTGGGAGAGGCTTCCGCAGCTTCTGTTGGAGCAAGGGAAGGGCTGGCTTCAACCATGTTGACGGTGCGGACGTAGCACTCCCTTGCTCTTCTTGGGTCACTCCTGACCCGACACATCCTCCCATCGGCAAAGAACTTGACGGCAAGGTGGTAAGTGGAAACCACCGCTTGGTACTTGTTTAACAGGGGCCTGCCGAAGATGGCATGGTAGCTACTGGGGGCGTCAACCACTATGAACTGTATCTGCTTAGTTGCCCCTCCAAGCTTCACTGGCAAGATGACGCTGCCCTCCACTTCTTTCCTCTCTCCCGAGAAACCATATAGTGGCCCCTCAGTGGAAAGCAGAGGCTTTACGGTCCTCAGGGACTCAAAAGTAGACTTAAATAGGAGGTTGACCGAGCTGCCTGTGTCAACCAGAATTCTATCTACTGTGAAGTCTCCAAGCACAGCCTTGATTACAACTGCATCATCAAATGGGTTGGCTGTTTGAGGCAGATCTTCTGGGCCAAAGGTGACGACTTCTCTTGGAGGAGCAACGAAAAGAAGAGTCCACCTCTGCCTGGGTGACCCTTGAAATTGATGATTTCCGAGTGGACTCAGTCCCTGCTCCACCGTAGATGAAGAAGAGGCGTCCCAGAACCCCTTAATCATCTGCATCGAAGCACTCCACGGGACGTTGATCGGCCCCAGACGGCCTTTGTCCTCTACATCCACACATTCATGGTATGCCTCAGCTACTTCTTTGCCCTTTGAGGTGGATGGCTTTGAAGAGGAAGGAGAATCCTTCTTGGCCAGGTCAATCTTGCCCTCGGCAAGCAACTTCTCTATCAGCGTTCGAAGGGCCTTGCATTCCTCAGTCAAATGGCCCTTTTCTTTGTGGAACTGGCAATATTGTGCATTATTCCTCGGCTTCCACATCTTCTGAGGCTCTTGCCTCTTTTCTTCTGATCTCCTTTGCAAGATCTGGATGACTTCGTCAAGGTCCAGATCTGCAACATCCTCCATAGGGCTTTCATCAAATTGGATCGGAGCAGGCAAGGCTGCTTGTTGGAGGATGGGGAGAGCTTGCAATGGAACGACGGGAGTGGCGGCCAACGGCAGTCTCTGCTCACGAAACTGTTGATGGCCTTGGAATGGTTTCTTGTTGCGGAAGTTCCTGCCTCTTTGAGACGGAGGCTGAAAATCTGGGCGAGGGGGCTTGCCACGAGAGGAAGAAGCGGAGGCATCCCTTCCCTCAGCCTTAGCTGTCAGGGATGAGACATACGTCGGATTGGCATTTTCCCCTTCAATAAAACGGTTGACCATGGCGATCAACTCTTGATAAGTCTCAGGCGCCTTGGTTGTTGCTTTAAACTTCAGAGGGCCCTCCCGGAGGCCATGGATCAAGGCGACCTTATAATAATCGGGGTTTACATTCCTGACCCCCTGGATCTCTCTTTGAAAGCGATCAACGAATCGTGCCACCGATTCATTATCCCTTTGCTTGATTTCAAACAGGGCAGCTGGCCCATTCTTCCTCTTCCTTGAGGTAGCAAACCTCAGCAACAACTGGCCACGAAGCTCTGCGAAAGAAGAGATAGTGCCCGAAGGCAGCTCATAGAACCACTCTCTCGCTTGCTCTTCGAGGGTGGTAACCAGTAGTTTACACTTAATTGCATCTGAGAGGCATCTCAAAGCAACTACCCCCTCAAATGCTTGGAGGTAAGAAACTGGATCTGTCGCTCCTGAATAGAATGGGATGCGAGGCTCCCTGAAGTTGCTCGGAGCCGACTCCCATCGGATTCGGTTGACAAAGGGAGACGGGGTCTCGAACTCTGCGGGGTGGAAAGGGCGGACTGGAGCCGGGAAGTCCATGGGCTCGGCGGACTGGCGGTCAGCAAAATGAAGCTGGCGGGCTGGAGTGCCCCTGGCAGCTTCTCTGAAGAAATCTCTGAAAGCAAACTGCTCCTCCTGAGGGCGCAGAGGGGCAGCGGACTGAGCTGGGTTCCGAGGAGTTGCTGGCGGCTGCCGAAGCGGAGTTCGGCGAGCTGGGGTCTGGCGGACTGGCGAGTCCGCTGGGTCCGCTGCGGCTTGAGGAGCAAGTCGCTGGGCAAGCGCGAGCAGAGCTTGGCTGATTGCGTCGAGATGCTGGTCAGTATGCTGGCGGGACTGCTCGGCCTCAAGGCGAGCTTGCTCAATCGCGTCCCAAAGAGAGTCCTCTGAAGAGCTGGAGCGGTCTGAGGAGCGGGCTCTGCGGTCTGACATTTTCGTCGCGCTGATTTCAAAACACTACTCGTATCTGAAGGTCGCGTGTTAACTATTGATGCACGAAAACACAAGGGGGGTCGAGCACAACCAGCTAACAGTTCGAACACCGGGGAATAGGGAGACTGCGAGTAGAGATCTACTAAGCGGATGAAGGCAGGAAGAAGAGCAGGGTCGTGAACCACGGCAACAACAGACTTCGCCCGTCGCGGCTTGAATGCCTCTCTTGCGACGGGCTTTCCCTTGATTGAAAAAGGATTGGGTTACAAGTGAAAGGAAAAGCTGAACAAGGGCAAAGCGAGGGGGAGTCCGCAAAGCACAGGATTCGAGTTCGCAGCCTGTAACAAGTAGGCTCCTGGGTCCGAGTCAACGTGCCTTGGGTGCACCACCTCCCCCTATTTATTGGATAGGGGGCCTGCCCAAACGGGCAAGGCTAAAATAACCGGCTGCCCTGGGTACAGGAGAACCAGGCAGCGGTGACGGGAAGCAAAAAAGAAAGAACACGCTAGTCCGCACAGAAGGGGCGGACTGGGCTCGCGGACTAGAGCTTCCACTGCTGCTGGGCGCGCCTGCTGGAGGGCGGCGGCCTAGGCGGACGAGATACTGCGTCTGCCGCTGAAGAGAACCTGATACCCCAAGCGCTGGCGGACTGAGCGGACAGGTCCTTGCGTCCGCTGCTGGGGCACCATCCTTGTTGTTCGATTGGAGATATTGTCGGACTGGCCGGACTGACAAATCTCGTCCATGCCTGCTGAAAGGGGGGCTTTGGAATCTTGCAGTATGTTGCGGACTGAGGGGTTAACACTCCACGTACCATCCTTCTTGGGGCAAGAAGGGCAGGTACCGCACATGGACTCATACTAGTCCTAATGAACCCCTTTTTCATCAAATCCTCGATCTGGGTCTGTAACTCTTTATGGGCGGCGGGGTGAAGCCTATAGTGGGGCTGGTTCGGTAAGGAGGAACCAGGGATAAGGTCTATAGCATGCTGTATATTCCTAAGCGGTGGTAATACCGAAGGTAGATCATCCGGGTACACGTCCTTATATTCATCCAACAAGTCCCGTAACTCTTTAGGAAAATCTTCCAATGCTCTCATATCCCCCTTCGCACTCATAAGAACTAGTGCGTACATCATCCCGTCAAGAAAGGGATCCTTCACAAATTCTTTTCTTCCCACGAGACTCAACATTTTCCTCTCGACTGGAACAGTGGTGTCCTTAGCCAAAGCTACTGGCTCCTTTGGGACTATCGGTCTCAATGTAATGACCTTGCCATTAAATTTAAACTCATATGTGTTGGCTCTCCCAATGTGTGTCACATCGCGGTCGTAAAGCCAAGGGCGGCCCAACAACACGTGACAAGCGTCCATTGGAAGGACATCGCACCACACCTCGTCAATATAGGATTTGATCGAGAGAGGTACAAGGGAATGCTTGGTGACTGGGACGGTAACCTTATTAATCCAGGCTACCAGATAGGGAGTCGGGTGGGGCTGCGTAGTCAAGGACATACGTGTAACGGCATTCTCAGAGATGACGTTTACACAACTGCCACTATCAATGATCAACTTGCACAACTTCTCGCCACTCTTAAAGATCAGGGAAAATATGCTCGTCCTTTTCCAGTCATCTAACAGACGAGGAGTGGTCAAGATACAACGCATCACCATAAGGGGTGCTCGACCTCTAAATCACTTGGGACCCCCTCTGGGTCACTCTCCTCAGCGGCCTCATAAACAAAATCAGCAAGGTCAGTAGTCGACTCTAGTAGGGCTGTGGCTTTAGTCTTCGTTGGGCATTCAAAGGCGTAGTGACCTTGAATGCCGCAAGAGTAACACGTAGCGTTAGACTTGCTCACCTTCCCGATGGGGATACGCTCACTTGCGGGGTTCTTGACGTTCCTAGCAGTGATCACGACAGACTTTAACTTGGCGTACCTAAACTTCCCATTATCCTGATATGTGGAGGAAGAGGTTCCAGCTGTGGACTTTCCCTTCGCATGGGAATAACGGGAGTGAGCCTTAGAGACTAAGTGCTTTTCGATGTCGAGGGCGGCGTTAAATGTCGTGTTCAGATCCGTATGACCATATCGTAAGAGCTTCCGCTGAATATCGGGATGAAGCCCCTTACGAAATCTGGATAGGGTGACCTCGGGGATCTCCCTCAGATCACAACGCACCATACGGTCCTTCAGTTCTCCCATATACTCAGCTACCGAATTGGAGCCCTGCCGCAGAGTGGCAAGCTCGTCGAACATCTGTGTCCGATGGCACGCGGGAACGCACTGATCGGTTAATAGGTTCTTCATCACGGCCCATCCAATAAGTGGGACCCTGTTCCTGGTTCCTAGCCTACGCTCTTCATTCAGCCAATAAGTTTTGGCACGTCCCGTTAGCTTCATCCTGGCAACTTGAACCTTTTGATGGTCCGTAAGGGTGTGCCAATCGAAGTAGCACTCCATATCCACCACCCAAGTAAGGAAGATCTGGGGATCTCCCATGCCATCATAAGTGGGGGAGTTGATCTTAATGGCCCTAGTAATATCAAAAGCACGATCGTGGCGGTGTTCTCGAGGGGGCACTCGGGGAGAGTCCTCATCGGAATCCGAATCAGGAGTTTGTTGGCGCTGGTTGGGCTGCTCAACATTAATGGGTGGTGGGGGTGCCCTTGCTTGATTTTGTAGGATCTGTGCTAACATGTTCCTAAGCTCCGTCATTTCATTACGTAACCCTGCTATGGTCTCGGTGTTGGGATCCCCACGCTCGTTCGCAGCCATCCTAGATATAGACGGTGTCGTGTACTCCGATCCTAGCCTAGTGCGCATTCAGGTTTAGAAAAATCTTGGGAAGATGATTTTTCCTAGGGATGTAGCTATATTGGAAATAGGATACGTTTATAGTTTCCCGATGTGAGGAAACGTGGATCGTTAAAAATTTGTTTTTTGAAATTTCGCTGAAAAATAAAGATTTCAGCCCGCTATTGGCAGACCACCGAAAATAATTTTTTTGTTGTTCTAAAGATTAGAATGACCAACAAGGAACGCAACGAGGATGTTTGCAACGTGGGAGTTGAAACAACCACCTCTGATACCAAATTGATGTAGGGGAGACCGTGAGATGTGCTCGATACACTAACGGAAACTGTCGCTTCAAAACATAAAGACAAGATGGGAGGGCTCCGACCAAAAGCGAGCGAAAAGGGGTCGGGTTGGCTCCCAAAATCCGAGTGATAAAATCAACATAGAGGAATCAATCCGGACTCGATACAACGTCCTTAGGACCTACCTCTCCAACAAGCACACAACTCACTGTAAGCCGGACTCGATACAACGTCCTTAAGACCTACCTCTCCAACAAGCACACAACTCACCACACCTACACAAGCATCTATTGTACCAACTTGAGTCGTTTCAACGCAGCAATAATTTACTTTCGGAGCGGCGGAAAACTTCAATAGGCGATCGAGTTCGAGTTGAGATTAACTCCCTTGTTAACACCAAAATATGCCAATCTTGGAGGGCAAGTCAAGGCTAGGCCAAGTCTCGCTCTCGCAACGGATCTTCCCAATCCGGATCATAAGAGGTTCAATAACAATGAAATCGAAAATCGGATTTTGCAAGCAACGTATTTAAAAATCACAAAAGAAACGGTTTGCAAAAACCTCCACAAACTCTAAAGCAAGAATCACTAAAGGGGAAGGAGTTACCCAACCTAGAAGATCAATCACTCAAGATAAGGTGGGAGAATCACTCTCTCCACGGATCCACCGGCTTCACACCGAATGGGCTGCAACCTTCTTCCTTGGAGTCGCACCGAAAGGAAGCCACGCCGGTGTCGCACCGAAGTAGGGGAGGAAGCAGGGGGGGCGGCGGCTTCACACCTTGGTCGACGGCTATGGAGGAACTCCTTGGCCGAACTCTCTCAAAGAGGGTTAGGGTTTCTTTTAATTTCTTCTCTAACTTCATTCTCAAAAGGATCTCCTTATATAGGAGTTACAACACACATCTAGCCATCCAATATGGAGATGAAATCTCATCCATCCGGAAGGCTAAATACACGCCAAATGTTTGCAGGAAATAAATAAAGAGTACAAGTCCCAAATGAATATAAAATTATTAACCAAGATTGGAATAATTTTATATTTGCACATAAAATAATAAAAACCGGAGAAATTAATTTTAAAATAGTCTTCAAGTGGGTGTAGCACGCCGCATGCGGAGATTGTAGCGGCGTCTTCCGTTAGCGTCATCACGGCTCCGAAGGTCTTTATGTTGAAGTGTCGTGGCAACTGGATCGTCATCAAGTGGAGGTAGCGGGGCGGCGACATCATGAACTCGCCCCTGTCGAGCTCTCGTCTTAATCTTAGAAGGGTCAAGTTTGCTCGGGGTCCACGGCTGGTACCATCGAGTGACTTCCAGCCCTTCCAGCTAGGTGAGAGCCTGACAGCGGGATCTGCTCGAGGACTAAGGATGACACCGAGTGACTTCCAGCTCTGTCAGCTAGGTGAGAGTCTGGCAGCGGGATCTGCTCAGGTTCCAAGGCTGATACCATCGAGTGACTTCCAGCCCTGCCAGCTAGGTGAGAGCCTGACAGCGGGATCTGCTCGAGTTTTAAGGATGACACCGAGTGACTTCCAGCCCTGCCAGCTAGGTGAGAGCCTGACATCGGGATCTGCTCGGGGTCCAAGGCTGATACCATCAAGTGACTTCCAGCCCTGCCAGTAAGGTGAGAGCCTGACAGCGGGATCTGCTCGAGGTCTAAGGATGACACCGAGTGACTTCCAGCCCTGCCAGCTGGGTGAGAGCCTGGCAGCGGGATCTGCTCGGGGTACAAGGCTGATACCATCGAGTGACTTCTAGCCCTGCCAGCTAGGTGAGAGCCTGACAACGGGATCTGCTCGAGGTCTAAGGGTGACACCGAGTGACTTGAAGTCCTGCTAGCTGGGTGAGAGCCTAGCAGTGGGATCTGTTCGGGATCTAAGGCTAATACCATCGAGTGACTTCCAGCCCTGCTAGCTAGGTGAGAGCCTGACAGCGGGATCTGCTCGAGGTCTAAGGATGACACCGAGTGACTTCCAGCCCTGCCAGATGGGTGAGAGCCTAACAACGGGATATGCTCGAGGTCTAAGGATGACACTGAGTGACTTCTAGCCCTGCCAGCTGGGTGAGAGCCTGACAGCGGGATCTGCTCGGGGTCCAAGGCTGATACCATCGAGTGACTTCCAGCCCTGCCAGCTAGGTGAGAGCCTGACAGCGGGATCTGCTCGAGGTATAAGGATGACACCGAGTGACTTTCAGCCCTGCCAGCTGGGTGAGAGCCTGACAGTGGGATCTGCTCGGCGTCCAAGGCTGATACCATTGAGTGACTTTGTTGGGTACATTGGTTTAAATGTACCTGATTTGAAGAAGCCTCACCCTACTAAATGATATACATCAAAATATATTTGATGTATTTTTGAGTTACCTTGTGCAGGTTAAGTATTTGCAGGAAAGATGAAAAAGTTTCTAAGTCTATGTGTCGACACCCAGAGAGAAAGTGTCGACACTTAAGAAGACTTGTGTCGACACCCAGGCAAGCAGTGTCGACACTTGGAGTATTTGTGTCGACACCTGGGATGCAGAGTCGACACCAGACAGAAAGTGTCGACACAAGGATCTGTGTCGACACTCAATGAAGAAAAGTGCAGTGAAGCAGTGTCGACACTTAGCAGTTGTGTCGACACCCAGTGAAACTGTGTCTACATCAGAAAGTATTGACACTTGGAGGCTGTGTCGACACTCAGCAAAAGTCAGCAAAATTTAAGTATAAGTGTCGACACCCAGAGCAATGTGTCGACACTCACCAGAAGAGTCGACACTTGAAGAAAGTGTCGACACAAGAAATAATGTGTCGACACTCAGCTGAAGACTCAACACTTGAAGAAAGTGTCGACACAAGGAGCTGTGTCTACACTTAGCAAAGTTCAAGAATATTCTAAGTACAAGTGTCGACACATAGAAGAAGTGTCGACACTCAGCCAAAGTATCAACACAAGAAGAATGTGTCGATACAAGGAGCTGTGTCGATACTCAGAAAGTATCAACACAGAAGGCATGTGTCGACGTCAGGAAGATGTGTCGACACTTAACAAGTTCAACACATGAAGATGTGTCGACACAAGGAGAAGTGTCGACACAAGGAGAAGTGTCGACACTTACAAGTATTCAGCAAAATACTGAAGAACAAGGACTTGTGTCGACACACAATATAAGTGTCGACACATGAAGAAGAAGCAGTGTCGAGATATAGAATCAACAACACAAGTAGTTGTGTCAACACCTTGAAGGCTAGTGTCGACACTTAGTCAACTTGTGTCGACACTTGGTCTATAAGTGTCGACACTTAAAGACAGACAGTCTCGACACTTTCAGACAGTTACAGAATTTTCAAGAACTGACTAGATGACTTGACAGCTGCCATTCCAGCCGGTCTACTGCACCTGTCAGAGTTGTCAGAAATCAGTTATGAACCAGACCAGCCGGTTACCATGAAGAAGGTCTATAAATAGGCTTATACTGTCTACAGAAGAGATTGAACAACAGTTCAAGTGATCAATATACAAAGAAGATCTAGCTATTCATTGTAGAATCCTGTGAGGATCTAAGAAGTTGGAGAGAGAGAGCTCCATCCAAGAAGTCAGCCGTTGGAACCAGGCTGAGAAGAAGGGTTCAGATTTGGTCTGAATCTTAAGTAGCAGAGATCAAGGATCAACTGCAAAGGACATCAATCTTATTGTGTTCTACATTCAAGAAGCTTTGAAGAAAGCCAAGTCAGGTTGATTTGAGCTGAGTTCTTCCAAGAACTCATCAAGAAACTCACAACTCTTCTCTCTTGTCTCTGAGTTGTTTGGGTTACATTTTCTATTCATATTATCTTGTAGAATCCTTAGGATCTGAGTTTGTAAGCCTGTAATTATAAAGGCTGAGTGTAGGGCTTGAGTGCCTGAGTGTAGGAGATTTGAATCTCTGAGTGTAGGCCTGTTGTGGCTGAGTGTAGGCCTTGGTGGCTGAGTGTAGGCTTTGTGAAGAAGCTGAGTGTAGGCTTTGTGAAGAAGCAGAGTTGTAGGGCCTTGGGCCTGAGCTGTAGGAACCTGGTTTGGGGTTTTGAGTGTAAGATCTGAGGATCTGAGATAGAGGAGTTTGGCCGAATCTAGTACACTGCTAGATAGGCGAAGGGGGAAAGTGGATGTACCCAAAGCTTGGGGAACCACTATAAATCTGTGTGTCTACTGTGTGCTTGTGATATTCTGTGATAGATGTTTGATTGTTGTGTAAAAGTAGATATAACTCTGAGATAAATTCTGAATTCTGCCTAAAAAGTTAAAAAGATTTAAGTCACCTATTCACCCCCCCCCCCCCCCTCTAGGTGATTAGGTATAATATCTTTCAAGTAGTATCAAAGCGAGGTTACTCAAAAAGGGACTTAACAGTCTGAGTAGATCCTGTTGGCAGATTCAGTCTAAGTACATTACAAAATCAAGAAAATCAAGAACCATCGGTTCCATTGAGAATCATAAGGAATTGGGATCCATGAAGCTACCTATTTGCAGAAAAGAGATATTTGGTATCTGGAAGGAAAGGATGAGACTTTTTATGGAAGCCTCAGACCCTAGGATATATATCACAGTTAAAGAAGGGTCATATGTGCCCATGAAGTTTTCAGTGATGGATGCAAATCAGAGAACACCTAAGGATTTCTCTGAAATGACAAAGGATGAGATAGTTCTAGACACAATAGACAAGAGGGCTCAGAATATCATTGTGAGTGCTATTGATGATGCTACCTTTCAGAATTTGATACACTGCAAAATATCTAAGGAGATGTGGGATACCTTGATGGTGTATATGGAGGGTTCTGAAGAAGTGAGGCAAGACAAAAAAAATCTTTGCTCAACCAAGAATATGAAAGTTTTAGACAAGGTAGATCTGATAGCATAACTGAATGCTATAAGAAATTCTATAGGATTGTGAATGAGCTAATGTCCTATGGAAGAGAGTTCAGTAACTATGAGCTCAATGATAAGTTCTTAAGGTCCCTTACAAAAGATTGGGACACCAAGATCTGTGTCATTAGGGAAATGACAAAGTTAGCAGAAATTCCTCCACCAACACTGTTTGGCAAACTGTTGTCCTATGAAATGCAGTTGATGGTGAGGAAAGAAGAGGAGAAATCTACAAGAAGTGAACTTAAGGAAAGAACAGTGGCATTTAAAACAGAAGCCTCCCAAAAAGTACAGAAGTAAGTCACCAACTCCATCACCAAAAGTTGCTGAAACTGAGTCAGATGAGTCAGCAAGCAGAAAGTCTGAAAGCAGTGAAAGTGATGAGGACTTTGCTGCTTTCACAAGACATTTTCAGAAGTTCTTAAGAAGAAACAGTGGAGGACAAAGCCATCTACTTCACAGGGTAAAGAAGACTTATCAGAATAAAAAGTCTTCAAAGAAAGACAGGAAAAAGACCAAGTCTAGCAAAGCAACTCTCCCAAAAATAGTATGTTATTATTGTAATAGACAAGGACATGTGATTGCAGATTGTCCAGAGAAAAGGAAGGAGTCTAATGATAAGAAAAAGACTCAATTCAAAGGCAAGAAGGAAAAGTCTTTTGTTGCCAAAAAGGATAAGAGCCTGTCAGACATTTCTTCATCAGAAACTGAGTCAGATGCTGAAGCATATATAGGACTGTTTGCTGAGGAAGAAGAAGAAGAGTTCATCCAGATCATGAACTCCATATATGATCAAGAAGACAGTCAGTGCCAAGGACTGATGGCATTGACAGAAAGTGACAAAATCCTGGAGCAGCCAGGACCTAGTAAGGTACAAAGTTGTTCTTTCAGTTCAATTTCTTGTGCTAGTTCAGAAACAGATTCATCATCATCAAATGATGAGAGTGCATCTGAGTCTGAAGAGGATATTCATCAATTGATAGATGAATATAAAGTTCTGTTGCAAGCATTTAAGAAATGCAAATCCTTGGCCAAGAGTCAAGCTAAGGAGATTGCAAGTCTCAAAATGGCTGCAACTGATTATGAGAAGTTGTTTGATCAAAAACTTAATGAGATAGCCAGACTGAAGCACATAACTGTGATTCAGATGGGGACTATATCATTTAAGAATGATCAAATCAAGAGTCTGGAGATTAGTCTTCAGAAGGAGAGAGATTTGGTTGCTAGGTTTTCAAAACCAAAGTCTGTTCTACCCTTAATTGATGAATTTGTTCATCAAAAAGGTAAAGCTGGACTGAGGTTTTCCAAACCAGCTAGGACTGTCAAGTCCAAGTCCAAGGGCAAAGCCCCAACTCTCAACAAGCCAGCTGTAGATAAAACAGCTAAGACTGTACCTAAGCAAAGGTACAATAGGTTTGAGTGTTGGTGCTGTGGCAAGGTAGGCCACTTTGCCATGGACTGTTGGCACAATGCTAGTGCCAAAGTGAGTAGCAAACTGCCTGTTGGAAAACCTGCAGGTAGCTTTATTATGAAGCAAACTAACCAGTACCAAGGACCCAAGAATTCTTTGGGTTCTAAGGTTCACTAATCTATTTTGCAGGTGAGTCCAAGTGGTCATGCCCCAATATGGTACTTGGACAGTGGATGTTCCAGACACATGACTGGAACAAGAGGATTACTAAAGGACTACATACCCATCAAGGATGGTCCAAAAGTCACCTTTGGTGGTTCTGAAAAAAGAATCATCAAAGGGTTTGGTAATATTTCTAGTAACTTAGTTACCATTACTCAAGTGGCTTATGTTAAAGGGTTGAAACACAACCTAATTAGTATAAGTCAATTAAGTGATGTAGTGTATGACATCTCATTTGTTAAGGATGGTTGTCATATCAAGAGGTCAAATGATCAAGAGATCATTTTGACAGGTTATAGAAAAAGGAATGTCTATTGCCTAGACATTATGGTTGAGAACAATGGTTCTCCAGTGTGTCTTGTAGCTGATGAGAAAGTCTCTCATTGTGTCAAATGGCACAAGAGACTAGCCTATCTCAACTACAAGACAATTGGCAAACTCTATAGCAAAGAGTTAGTGAGGAATGATCCTCAAGTTAAGTGTATTAAAGATGGAATATGCTCAGTTTGTCAAAAGGGCAAGCAAACAAGATCCACCTTTAGTAGCATTAACAACAAAGATGTTGTGAGGTGTTTATACCTCTTGCATACGGATCTCTTTGGTCTTATGCCAGTTCACAGCCTAGGTAGGAAGGTCTATACCTTTGTAGTTGTAGATAAATACTCAAGGTTTTCCCGGGTGTTCTTTCTTAGATAGAAATCTGAAACACCTAGTGTCTTCTATAGCTTTGTCAAACAGATTCAGAATGAACTAGACAGTACAGTGGTCAAGATAAGAAGTGACCATGGTACTGAATTTAAGTCTGATAGTATGACAAAACTATGTGAAGACTTTGGGATATTTCAAGAGTTTTCTTCACCAAGAACACCTCAGCAAAATGGCATTGCTGAGAGGAAGAATAGAACCTTGATTGAGGCTGGTAGGACCCTATTAAGTGATACATCACTACCAGAATATTTCTGGGCTGAGGCAGTTAATACTGCATGTCATGTTATTAATAGGGCTACCATTACTAAAAGCTACAACAAGACCCCCTATGAGGTTGTGAAAGGTAGAAAACCAAACCTATCCTATTTCAGGATCTTTGGTTGTAAGTGCTTCATACTTAACAATGGAAAGTCTTACTTGACAAAGTTTGCTGCCAAGTCCCACGAGGGAATTTTTGTTGGGTACAACAACAACAGTAAGGCTTATAGAGTCTACAACTTGTCTACTCAAGTTGTAGAAGAATCTGTACATGTAGTATTTGATGAAACTAGACTTATTAACAATGAGTTGTCTAGTAGTATTTGCAGCTCCTCAGGTATAACTAAAAAGCTGGACAAGCTCACTTTAGAAGAAGGACCTACAGCAAGACAGTAGGTAGAAGAAAGTGGCTATTGTACAGGGGGAGTACTACATGTACCTAATGAAGAAGAAGTTCAAGGAGTACAGCAAGATGAAGAAACTGAAGAAGTTCAACCTAAAGTCAGGATGCCTCCAGCCAATAGGCATCTTAGAGATCATCCAGTAGAACAAATCATTGGTGATCCAAGACAAGGGGTACAAGCAAGGAGCAAAAATCTGAATGCAGTGCTCTTCTCCAGTTTTCTATCCCAAGTTGAGCCAAAGAAGTTTGAAGAAGCCATCCTAGACCCACATTGGATTGAAGCAATGCAAGAAGAGCTGAATCATTTCAAGAGGTGCAAGGTCTGGGAACTTGTTCATAAACCTAAAGACCACAACATAATTGGGACTAAGTGGATCTATATGAACAAAATGGATGAACATGGAGTCATCATTAAGAACAAAGCAAGATTGGTTGCTAAAGGATATATGCAGGAAGAAGGTATTGATTTTGATCAAACCTTTGCTCCAGTAGCCAGACTGGAAGCCATAAGGATGTTCCTGGCCTATGCAACCTTTCAAGGATTTAAAGTTTACCAAATGGATGTAAAGTCAGCCTTTCTGAATGGTAATCTTAAAGAGGAAGTCTATGTGAAACAACCATCAGGTTTTGTTGATTCAACTCAACCTAATTATGTCTATAGACTTAGGAAAGCATTATATGGGTTAAAGCAAGCCCCTAGGTCTTGGTATGAAACTCTGTCTAGTTTCCTCATTGAGAATAAGTTCACAAGGGGGAAAATAGACAAGACTCTATTCCTTAGGGAATCCAGAGGCAAAGTAATACTAGTCCAAATATATGTAGATGACATAATATTTGGGTCTACTGAAAGTAGTCTTTGCAAAAAGTTTGCAAAACTAATGCAAGGATAATTTGAGATGAGTAGTATGGGGGAACTTAAGTTCTTCTTGGGTCTCCAAGTTAGACAGACTGAGAATGGTTTATCCATATGCCAGTATAAGTTCACCCTAGAACTCATAAGGAAGTATGGTATGGATTCATCTAGTACCATGAAGACTCCTATGGGGTCAAGTATGTCTCTTAGCAAAGATGATGCAGGGAAACCTACAGATAAGACTTTGTATAGAGGGATAGTTGGCTCCTTACTCTATTTGACTGCAAGTAGACCAGATATCATGTATGCTACATGTGTCTGTGCAAGGTATCAAGCATGCCCTAAGGAGTCTCATTTGACAGCAGTCAAAAGGATATGAGATATCTAAAGGGCACTCCCTATCTAGGCCTCTGGTACCCTAGGAATGGGGATTTTGAACTAACAGGTTATTCAGATGCAGACTTTGCAGGATGCAAAGAAGACAAAAAAGCACAACTGGAACCTGTCAATTCCTAGGTGGAAGACTGATTTCATGGAGTAGCAAGAAGCAAACAAGTGTGGCTATCTCCACTGCTGAATCAGAGTATGTGGCTGTAGGAAGTTGTTGTGCTCAACTTCTATGGATACAACATCAGCTTGAGGACTATGGAATTCAGGTAAGTAGAACTCTACTCTTTTGTGATTCTACAAGTGCTATATCAATTGCAAACAATCTTGTTTCCCATAGTAGAACTAAACATATTGAAATAAAATATCATTTTCTTAGAGAACATGTAGAAAAAGAAGATATTTTACTGGAATATGTTAGAACATATAATCAACTAGCTGATATGTATACTAAGCCTCTAGAAGAATCAAAGTTCAATAGGTTTAAAATTGAACTAGGTATGATAAACTTAGAATAAGTTTATAGAATTGGCTAAGTAAAATAGTGTCGACACACAGAGTTGTTTGTGTCGAGACAGAAAATTGGTGTCGACACTTCAGAGAAATGGTGTCGACACATCTAGGAAGTTGGTGTCGACACTTCAGAAAATTAGTGTTGACACATGACAAGTAGATGTCGACACATCCAAGGTGGTGTCGACACTTAGTGTTTACTCAGAATTATCTAAGTAAAGTCTCGACTAAATGTCGAGTTGAGTGTTGTCGACACATAATCAAGTGTCGACACATATATATGTTGACTAAACTTGTGTCGACACATAGGTGTCGAGACATTATAAGTCTGTGTCGACACTTATCCACAGTGTCGACACAATTTAAGTTAGTTAACCCACCTTTTCATCTTCAAACCTAGAAAGGTATAAATAGGATTTTGCCTTTGTCTGTCGACACGCTCACTAAAGTTTCGAGACCAAACTTGTGTGTCGACACCTCTCTTCTCTCCAGTCAAATTATTCAAACCCTAATGGCGCCAAAGCTCGAGGAGAACGTGAACGAAGGCTATGAACTGGTGCGACAAGCGTTTGACGAAGCAGAACAGGAAATCAAGGATGTAGTAACCCTAGTTGCAGACTCAGGGATAGAATTTCTTGTTTCTGAGCCGACTAAAATCTGGAAGAAAGAAGTCTTAGAATTCCTGAATGGAGCTAAAGTCGATGAATCTAGACTCAAGATCAAGTCTATGGTTCATGGTGAAAAAGTGAAAGTCTCTCCTAAAAGTTTGAGGAAAATACTTCAGTTACCAAGAACTAAGGAAGAAGAAGAAGTTACTGCTTCCAAGACCAGAGAAGCATTGACATGGTGTGGTCTAGATTCCAAACTGAAAATTGGATCTGTATTCAATAGGAAGGGATGAACAGCCAGGGTAAATTTCTATCAGAAATTGTTGGCAAAGTGATCTTAAGTAAGCCTGGAGGGCATGATAGGGTGTCGGCCCATATGTTCAGCATTATGACAAGGATAATCTTCACATTGAAAACAGATTGGTCTGTTATAGTCTTTGATAAGATTAAAGAAAGTCTGAAGAAACCCAACTTGGGTAGGATCTTAAGTCTATACCTTGCTGGTAGTATACCAGAGGTTATGAGTCAAGCTGTTGGCAGTAAAATCAACCATATGAGGAAGATGGACTTGAGGATATTCTCTAGATGGGACGGGGTTTTGACTAAGGAGATGCCTACTCATGAGAAAGTAACCCCACACAAGAAGAAGAAGAAGCCTGCCCCAGTGGCTCAAGAATCATCTAGCAGCTCTGGTAGTGAAGAGCAAGTTGTCTTTACTCCAGAAGAGGATGCAGAAGGAATTGTTGAGAAGACTCCAGCTCAACATGATACTGCAGAGAGGCAGGGGGAGCTGCCACCAGCTAGCCCCATACATCAGGATCACATTCAGGGGGAGCCACTAGTGGTGGAAGAGCCAACTCCTCTTGAGAGTGAGCAAGCAACACACACTATTCTTGAGGTAATCACTGAGCTTAATGCTTTAGATTTCCTTATAGAGGATACTATTTTATCTGATCCATTAAGTAATGTTAATCAGTAAACTCAGCTTGATAGCCAACTCCCAGATGTTGTCATGGAGGACACATTTGATGAAGTTCAAGTTGTATCTGATCCAGTGGTAGATGAGTCAAGAGTTACTTCTGCCCATTCTCCACAAGAATTTACTATGGAAGATCTCTTCCTCAATCTAGATCAAGCAGATCTTGAGAAGGATTGTGCTGCTGCTGAGGGGGAGAATGCTCCAGTTGAGGGGCAGCAGGTGGAAATTCTAGAAGAACCTACAAGTAAAGAGCCTGAGAAGCCCCAAGCTGTTGAGGAGCTACCTAAGGAGAGGGTAGACATAGCCAGTACCTCAGCATCTGAAGATGAAGAAGCAGCAAGAGCTAAGAAAAAGAAGTTTCAAGTATTCAATAGAAGGAGTCAGAATTACAAAAAGGCTTTACAAACTATTTCTCCACAGCCTATATCTCAACCAGCACCATCTATAGATTATAGTTCTCTGCTGGTTGCAATGCAAATCAAGCTTGATGAGCAGAGACAAGCACTGGAAAAGTATGTCGATGAAGGCCAGAAATCTCTTCAGTTTGATTTGGCACAGGACATTAAGTCCATAAGATTTGAGATGAATCTCAATAAGAAGGAGATGACTGACTGCTTCCACAAGGGAGGGAATGCAGTGGTGTACTTGGCTACACATCAAGAGAAGATAAAAGCTCAAGTAGATGAACTTGAAGTCAAGCAAGGCTATGTTCTGAGAATCAAATCAGAATGAATGACAACTTGACAGCCTCTCACAATGCTATTGTAACTGAGATAAAGAATATAGCCACTGCCCAGTCTGCAGAAAGTGCCAAAGCCAAAGAAACTTTTGACAAAGCATTCCAAGAGGAAATAACTGCTGTTAAGACTGCCATACAAGACTCTCAGAAGATTATAACTGACAAACTCCAAAGGTTGAAACCTTACTTTAAAGATGGAGTCAACTATTTGGATGCCCAAATAAGATTTCAAAAGGATGATCTGAGGGATCACATGATTAGAGAAGTCATAAAGGGGGAGAGGGTGTTAGTCAAAGCCAGCTCTGATCATGCTAAATAGATTTCTAATTCTATCAGAGCTACTCTTGGTTATCCTCCTTTATGTGATGATGACAATGTAGCAGAATCTGGGATACATCCTGCATATCTAGGAGGGGAGCAACCTGAAGTGGCATAAGTAATCTACCCTCCTCCAGATTTTGATATGATACATGCTGATGTACAGTTCATGTATAGCCCACCTGAGGGAAAGGAAAATGTCATTATAGAAAAGGTAATTCAGCCAGTATCTGAGGCTATGCAAGAAGCTCTGCAGAAAGAAGAAGAAACCAGATTGTCTAAGAAGAGGTTCAGGGAACAAGCTGAACAAAGGCCAGACATTGAGCAGTGGATCCACACTTCAAGAAACATTATCTTAACTGCATGGAAAGCTGCCAAAGATAATGTGCAAGACAGAAACAAGTGATTTTCTGAAACAGAATGGAGGAAGCATGAGACAAGGCAAGAAGCCATAGTGTACTACAGGAGAAAGGCCAAGATGGGAAAGCTACCTCCTACTGCCCAGGAGCCTAGCAAGTACTTTCCCAAGCCATATCATTATTTTGAGAGGCAAAAGATCAAAGCTGAAGAGCTAAAGAAAAAGGATCTGAAAGGCAAAAAGCCTGCTGCTGCTGAAGACACTGAAGCCCATGTACAAGCCAAAGTACAATCTGGAAAAGCGATAGTGATCAAAGATGCTGATCAAAAATAGCATAGAAATTTTCTTAAGTTTACTATGTAATCTTTTGATGTTAAACATTCTGTAAACTTTAGAATTATGAATATGACAAAGTGTTAGAACAATGTGCTGTGTGATAAATTTGCTGTGTGATAAATTTATTTCATAATTATTCTGAGATATTATCTGTGTATACATGTTTTGTTTGATACATGTTTATGATTTCCCTGTTATATAATCCTGCTTACATCATTCTGTAATTTTATTATGAATGGTGTATATCATTGACTAAGGGTTATGACTTCTCCAAATAGGGGGAGATTGTTGGGTACATTGGTTTAAATGTACCTGATTTGAAGAAGCCTCACCCTACTCAATGATATACATCAAAATGTATTTGATGTATTTTTGAGTTACCTTGTGCAGGTTAAGTATTTGCAGGAAAGATGAAAAAGTTTCTAAGTCCATGTGTCGACACCCAGAGGGAAAGTGTCGACACTTAAGAAGACTTGTGTCGACACCCAGGCTAGCAGTGTCAACACTTGGAGTATTTGTGTCGACACCTGGGATGCAGAGTCGACACCAGACAGAAAGTGTCGACACAAGGATCTATGTCGACACTCAATGAAGAAAAGTGCAGTGAAGAAGTGTCGACACTTAACAGTTGTGTCGACACCCAGTGAAACTGTGTCTACATCAGAAAGTGTCGATACTTGGAGGCTGTGTCGACACTCAGCAAAAGTCAGCAGAATTTAAGTATAAGTGTCGACACCCAGAGCAATGTGTCGACACTCAACAGAAGAGTCAACACTTGAAGAAAGTGTCGACACAAGAAAGAATGTGTTGACACTCAGCTGAAGACTCAACACTTGAAGAAAGTGTCGACACAAGGAGCTGTGTCGACACTTAGCAAAGTTCAAGAATATTCTAAGTACAAGTGTCGACACATAGAAGAAGTGTCGACACTCAGTCAAAGTATCAACACAAGAAGAATGTGTCGACACAAGGAGCTGTGTCGACACTCAGAAAGTATCAACACAGAAGGCATGTGTCGACATCAGGAAGATGTGTCGACACTTAACAAGTTCAACACATGAAGATGTGTCGACACAAGGAGAAGTGTCGACACTTACAAGTATTCAGCAAAATACTGAAGAACAAGGACTTGTGTCGACACACAATATAAGTGTCGACACATGAAGAAGAAGCAGTGTCGAGATATAGGATCAACAACACAAGGAGTGGTGTCGACACCTTGAAGGCTAGTGTCGACACTTAGTCAACTTGTGTCGACACTTGGTCTATAAGTGTCGACACTTAAAGACAGACAGTCTCGACACTTTCAGAAAGTTACAGAATTTTCAAGAACTGACTGGATGACTTGACAGCTGTCATTCCAGCCGGTCTACTGCACCTGTCAGAGTTGTCAGAAATCAGTTATGAACCGGACCAGCCGGTTACCATGAAGGTCTATAAATAGGCTTATACTGTCTACAGAAGAGATTGAACAACAGTTCAAGTGATCAATATACAAAGAAGATCTAGCTATTCATTGAAGAATCCTGTGAGGATCTAAGAAGTTGGAGAGAGAGAGAGAGCTCCATCCAAGAAGTCAGCCGTTGGAACCAGGCTGAGAAGAAGGGTTCAGATTTGGTCTGAATCTTAAGTAGCAGAGATCAAGGATCAACTGCAGAGGAGATCAATCTTATTATGTTCTACATTCAAGAAGCTTTGAAGAAAGCCAAGTTAGGTTGATTTCAGCTGAGTTCTTCCAAGAACCCATCAAGAAACTCAAAACTCTTCTCTCTTGTCTCTGAGTTGTTTGGGGTTACATTTTGTATTCATATTATCTTGTAGGATCCTTAGGGATCTGAGTTTGTAAGCATATAATTATAAAGGCTGAGTGTAGGGCTCGAGTACCTAAGTGTAGGAGATTTGAATCTTTGAGTGTAGGCCTGTTGTGGCTGAGTGTAGGCCTTGGTGGCTGAGTGTAGGCCTTGTGAAGAAGCTGAGTGTAGGCTTTGTGAAGAAGCTGAGTTGTAGGGCCTTGGGCCTGAGCTGTAGGAACCTGGTTTGGGGTTCTGAGTGTAAGATCTGAGGATCTGAGATAGAGGAGGAGTTTGGCCGAATCTAGTACACTGCTAGATAGGCGAAGGGGGAAAGTGGATGTACCCAAAGCTTGGGGAACCACTATAAATCTGTGTGTCTACTATGTGCTTGTGATATTCTGTGATAGCTGTTTGATTGCTGTGTAAAAGTAGATATAACTCTGAGATAAATTCTGAATTCTGCCTAAAAAGTTAAAAGATTTAAGTCAAGTATTCACCCCCCCCCCTCTAGGTGATTAGGTACAATATCTTTCAGACTTCCAGCCCTGTTAGCTAGGTGAGAGCCTGACAGCAGGATTTGCTCGAGGTCTAAGGATGACACCGAGTGACTTCCAGCCCTGCCAGCTAGGTGAGAGCCTGGCAGCGGGATCTGCTCGGGGTCCAAGGCTGATACCATCAAGTGACTTCCAGCCCTGCCAGCTAGGTGAGAGCCTGACAGCGGGATCTGCTTGAGGTCTAAGGATGACACTAAGTGACTTCCAGCCCTGCCAGCTAGGTGAGAGCCTGACAGCGGGATCTGCTCGGGGTCCAAAGCTGATACCATCAAGTGACTTCCAGCCCTGCCAGCTAGGTGGGAGCCTGACAGCCGGATCTGCTCGAGGTCTAAGGATGACACCGAGTGACTTACAGCCCTGCCAGCTAGGTGAGAGCCTGATAGCGGGATCTGCTCGGGGTCCAAATACACTTCACTTATCCATGCAAACTCATTGCGACAATATTAGCGTGTTAAAGAACTTTCATTAAAAGTCAAAGTATCACTTACAAGTTTCAAGGGAAAAAGCGTTTTAAGTCGTCACCACTCCAGGTGAGACTTAGGGTCTCGCCCTCCACTTTTTTGAGCTGATACCCCCTGATCCTAAAGCTTCTTTTACAATAAATGGACCTTCCCAGCTTGGGTTGAGCTTCCCCACGGTTGCCGACCTTCCTGCTGCATCCACCTTCTTCAGCACTAAGTCCTCCTCCATAAATTGCTTGACTCGGATATGCTTGTCAAAGTACTTGGCCATCCTCCTCTTCACCTCTTCCCGTAGGACGGTGGAAAGGTCCTGCAGTTCTTCAACCATTTCGAGGGAGAGTCGCGGCTCTTCCTCGTTCTCAGCCTGCCATCCTTCCCTGCCTTCCCTTGCTGTGACAACTCGATGCGTTTGAACTTCGAACTCTAAAGGGAGCACTGCCTCGCACCCATGCGAGATCTTGAAGGGGGTCTCTCCTGTAGCTGTGTTGGGGGTGGTCCTCAAGGCATAGAGAACTGTGGGAAGCTGCTCCACCCAGCTCCCTTCAGGTTTTCCACCTTCTTCTTTAGGAGGTTGACAATGATCTTGTTCGCGGCCTCCACCTGCCCGTTGCTTCTAGGGTGATGGACTGAGGCGAACCTGAGGTCGATCCCAAGCTACTCGCAAAAACTGGTGAACTCTGCGCTGGCAAACTGGGGCTCATTTTCCGTGACAGTGGCCTGGGGTAGCCCATGGCGGCAGATGATCTCCCCCTAAACGAAGTTCTTGACGACCTGGGAACTCACCTTGGCCAGCACCTTCACTTCCAACCACTTGGAGAAATAATCGATCATCACCAGTAGCAACCTCCTCTGCCGACTAGCCTTGGGGAACGGTCCAACCAAATCCATTCCCCAAATGGCAAAGGGCTAGGGGCAGTGATACTCTTGAGCAGCTGAGCTGGCTATAGCTGGAGAGGGGCAAACAGCTGGCATTTGTGGCACCTTCTAGCGAACTCCGTCGCATCACGGCCCAGGGTGGGCCAGAAATACCCTTGCCTGACAATCCTGCCTTCCCGTGTCCGACTTCCGGAGTGACTCCCACACTCCCCGGAGTGGACTTTCTCTAAGATTATTTGTACCTCCCCCTCGGCTACACAACGAGCCAACATCCCCAAGAGAGTCTTCCTGTACAGCTGCCCGCCTTGGAGGAGGTAGTACGCTGATTTATACCTGAGCTTCTTCTTGTCTACCCCCTCCGGGTACTCTCCCGTGGAAAGAAAGGCTATGACCGGGTCCATCCACGAGGACCGCTGATCTATCTCCATGAGCTCTCCTTCTTTGATGGAGGGGCGGAATAGGTCGGTGATAGTATCCCCCAACCGAGGACTGTTCTTCGCGAGCTGATCGACCTGCTCATTCTCCTCCCGGGGCACGTGCTGGATGGAAAAAGATTGGAACTTGCCAATAACCCCCTTTACTTTGGCTAAATATAGCCGTAGGGTAGACTCTCTCACCTCGAACTCCCCATTGATCTGGGAAGCTACTACCACAGAGTCAGTGAGGACCTCCACGTCCAACACCCTTAGCTCTCTGGCCAAGCGCAGCCTTGCTATCACAGCCTCATACTCGGCCTGATTGTTGGTGATGGGAAAGTGCACCACCACCTTCTGCTCAATTCTAGTCCCCTGGGGACTCTCCAAGATCACCCTCACTCCTAGGGTATGCCTCCCCGAGGCGCCATCTACCTTCACCTTCCAAGGAGGCGGACGAGTGAGCTCTCCCTCTGCCATCTCAATCACATAAACGGCCAAGAAGTCGGCCATCGCTTGAGCTTTGATCGAGATGCGGGGAACGAAGGAGACGTCGAATTCACTCAACTCTGCCGACCACTTGGCTAGCCTGCCGGAATGCTCCACTCCCTCAAAGATGTTGCGGAGGGGGATGGTCAGTCACCACTCGGATTGAGTGTGCCTGGAAATAAGGTCACAGCCTTCGGGCTGAGATGACCAGGGCGAAGGCCAGCTTCTCCAAAATTGGATACCGGAGCTCGGCCATCCTCAAGACCTAGCTCACGTAATATATGGGTAGCTGCTTCTTCCCCTCTTCCCGGACCAATACAGAGCTCAAAGCCTCCGCCCCACCCCGAGATATAAAAATAGGTCCTCCCCCTCCTTTGGCCCTTGGAGCAACGGAGCCTGAGTCAACTGCATCTTGAGGGCCTGGAATGCCTCCTCGCACTCCTTGGTCCATTCAAACTTCTGACCACCCCTCAGTGTTTTTAAGAAGGGCGAACACTTCTCCCATGTCCGGGAGAGAAACCTACTTAACCCTGTCAGCTTCCCTGTCAGCCGCTGCACCTCCTTAGTATTTCGCGGCGATCTCAGCTCCATGATATCCTTGACCTTATCAGGATTCGGCTCGACCCCTGCAGGGGTGAGGAGGTGCCCCAAGAACTTTCCCCTGCTAGCCCCGAAGACACACTTCTGGGGATTCAACCGCATCTTGTATTTACGCAGGGGAGCAAAGGTCTCCTCCATGTCATGGAGGTGAGAGCCCACGTCCTAACTCTTGACCATGAGGTAATCTAGGTATATCTCCAGGTTCCTCCCCTTCTGCTCTTTGAAGACCCCATCCATCATCTTCTGGTAGGTCGCCCATGCATTTTTTAGCCCGAAGGGCATCATCTTGTAATAGTAGCATCCATCCCCCGTAATGAACGAGACATCCTTGATGTCTGGGGGATGCATTCTGATTTGATGATAACCTGAAAATGCATCTAGAAAACTCATTACAGAAATACCAACGGCTGAGTCAACCAGCACGTCGATCCGAGGTAAGGGATAACAGTCCTTAGGATAAGATTTATTAAGCAAGGAGAAGTCAATACACATACGTCACCGGCCGTCCCCTTTTTTCACCATGACTACATTTGAGACCCGTCCGGGGTATTGGATCTCGGATATGAAGCCGGCCTTGAGGAGTTTCGCCACCTCCTCCCTGATGGGCTCTGCCAGCTTGTCCGCACTGGACCTTTTTTTTGTTGTACGGGGCATGTTCCCGGGACCAAATTGAGGCGGTGGCAAGCCACATCTGCGTCAACCCCCGGCATCTCCGCGGCGCTCCACGCGAAGATGTCCACATTCCTCTGGATGCACTCCAGCATCCTACCCTGAGCCTCCGGGGTTAGCCCTCCACTGACGCGGACTTTCTCCGCCTTGCCTTCTCGGGTGAGGACCTCCAGCTTCACCACCTCTTCTGCAGCCTCCAACCTGGACTACTCTCCCCATTCTTCAACATCCCTCTCCCCTGGGATGAGGACCTCCGCCTCCACCTCTTCTTCCATGGCCATCACCTCGCCCAACTCCTCCCAATCTCCTCCTGTTGCCTCTACCCCGATACAGCTCTCCGCTTCCAGCTCCTCCCTGCCAGCTTCCTACTCTGCCCTCTCCATCCTTCTCTCAATCTCCTTGGCTCCCTCCTGCCAAGAAATGGAGTTCACGACGGTGACGTAGCATCCCTGACCTGAATCCCCTTTGCATTGAACTTCAAACATTGATGGAACGATGAGGGGACGCAGTGGAAGGCACTGATGAGGGGCCTTCCGAAGATGGCGTTGTAGCTGTTGGGGGCATCCACGATGACGAACCTGTAGATCCTGGACTGCCCCCAGGGTGACATGGAGGCCTACTCCTCCCTCCACTTCCTTCCTCTCCCAAGAAAATATGAACAGGGCCCATCCGAGGCCAACACCCTCTTCGCCTCCACCTTCATCGCGTCAAACTCCTTCTTAAAGATGACGTTGACGGAACTTCCATTGTCGACGAGGATCCTGGAGACGGTAAAATTTTTGATGGCTGTCTGGATGACCAGCGCATCGCAAAAAGGATCCTCATGATCCGCCATATCGCTCCTAGAGAAGGTGATCCTCTCTTCTGGGGGTGGGGTTTGGAATGTGGAGCCAATGGTCCGTCGATACATGGTGTGGAGGCCCACCTGGCCAGCTTCCGGGGAAACTCAGGGTTTGACGCCTCCCCGTCAACTTCTCTCGCTGCCCTCTCCATTAACTCCTCGTAAGAGAGGGGGGATCCTCTTCGACTCCATCCTGAAGAAACCCTGCTGCAGGCCCAGGGTGAAAGCCATCATCAAACTATGTCCAGGAATCTCCTCGACCTGGGTGACCTCCTCCTAGAACCGGTCTACGTAGTTCCCCAGCGTCTCATTC
The DNA here is from genome assembly GCA_039583875.1 of Platanthera guangdongensis. NCBI lineage: Eukaryota > Viridiplantae > Streptophyta > Magnoliopsida > Asparagales > Orchidaceae > Platanthera > Platanthera guangdongensis. Next base: position 13,831,236 of record CM077160.1, on the reverse strand, counting down.
ACTCCCTGCTTGATGGGGAACAGGGACTCCGACTCCTTCTTCCTCCTCTTCGAGGTAGTGAACCTCAGTATGAACCCCTGACGCAGGTCCTCAAAATAGTATATTGAGCTGACATGCAGCTGATGGAATCACTCCCTCGCCTTCTCCTTGACGGTGATGGCGAAGAGTCAGCATTTGAACCCATCCGACATCTGCCAGATCGAGACCACGTCCTCGAACCATTGGACGTGTTGGACCGGGTCTCCCTTCCCGGTGTAGTAGGACATCTCGGGTTCCCTGAACCCTTTTGGAACTGGAGCTGAAGAGACCAACTTGCTGAAGGGGTTGCCTCCCCCTACTGGGTGAGCTGGCGAGTCTCGTGAGCCCAGCTCGCCGAACCGTCCTCGGCTTGCCGAGCCAGGGAAGAGCTCGCGCCTGGGGAGCTCTCACCCCCTGCCCTCCACCGCAATTTCCTTCACAGCTCGCATGTCGGCGGCGTCCTCGCCCAGAGAGGGGGGCGGCTGCGATCTGGACTACTGGAGTCGAGCACTCGGCACGCGTGTCGAGTGCGAACTTGACGATGCTCAGCATCTCGTTCCTGAAATCTTCAAACATCCCCACCGTGGCAAGAGGCCGGGGGGGGGGGGGGCGAGTCTGGCCTGTCAGATCCCTGTCCTCCTGTCATCTAGCTCGTTGAAGCTTTTTTGCACTGATCACGCTCCACGCTCACCTAGAAACCTAGAAACCCGACGAAAGTGTTTTGCTAATGTTGTCGTCGATTTCGATCTCGATCCGGTGAGTGTCGTCGCCGCATCTCCTACAATAGATCTAGCAGTCTGTGGAGACGCTGAGTGTCCTCTCCTGACCTAGCGCTTGTTTGACAAGTTGTTGTGGATTCTCCCGATCATGTGGATTACTGTAGAGGAGCGGATATACTTTATGCGCTCAAGACTCTAGCCGTTGTGTGGCCGACCTGATTTTTCTGGAGCATCTAGGTTGAGTTCTGACTCAATCTCTCAAAGGTAATTTTATTACAGTACGCTTTATTTTTTGATTCATGAATATTGCTAGATCCAAACTCGTTTGAGTTTTTCTTGTTCTTTTTCCGCTGCATGCACAAGTGTTGTGCCATCCCCCAAAACCCAACATCTCCTACCTCAGGCACATAGGCCCTATCTCAAATCCACAACAGGATCCTACAACTCAGCCTTTATATCTTAGGTTTACCACTCATATCAAATAAGATCCTACAGAAAGAGAGATTATTGCTGATGATTGACACTAGAGAGAATGTTCTCTGAGTCTGCCTTTTTGTACTAAGTAAACTAAGCCATAACTTTGACTCCAGAGAAATGATTATCTGAGCCTTCTTCTTCCTGAACTAAGAAAGCTCAGTCCTATCGTCTTCACAATACCAAGAATAGATCTTCAAGATGTTTTTGCTTGTGCTGAAAAAATTTCTACAGAACACTATTCCTTCAAGCATTTTATGTGGTTGAGTTGATTGCAGTGGCCTTGAAGAACACTATTCCTTCAAGCTTTTCTCTACTTCTTCTTCTTACTTAAAATGTGAACTTTCTGATCTTGTTGTTGAAGACAAACTGATTCTTCAGTTCTCTGTTTCTTCAACCAGCTAATTTTTGCTCTGCTTCTCCTTCGAACTCAAAAAGAGAACTTTTTGATCTTGTTGTTGAAGATAGATTTATTCTTCAGTGATTTATTTCTTCAACAACTAACTCTGTCTGTGATTCACAGACTAACTGTAAGAGCAAGTTCTTGGAAAACTTCAACTTCATCGAGAGGAAGAAGATGACTAGAAAGATCTGTCTCAAAAGCCATTTTCTTCTTTCTCGGGGCTCTGCTTTTGTATCCCGTCGTTCAACAGCTCTTTGGGCAGTGTGGACTAGCCGGAGTTGGCAACTACAACACTTCTTTTGCATTAAATATTGTACTAAAGGCAAGCGGCGCCTTTTGTCATATAGCGTGTTATTTCCGCAATATTTGAATTATTGATGACATCAGCATGACTCAACGCTTGTGGACTTGGTAAATTCCAAACAATTTGCATAGACATTGAGTAAAGTCATGTCACTCAATGCAGAAACAGTTAGCAGAATTCTGCATCTTGAGGCGTGGAGTGAGTCTTCATCACTCAATGTATTTGACTTTTATAGTCTCTGTTAAGGTATTGAGTGAGCATTCATCACTTAACGCTTCTAGCTTGTAAATCATAAGATCTTTCCCCTATCGCCGGTTCTAGCCATCGATTTCTCCATCCCTAAGCTCTGAGAACGAGCCCTTGGGCCGCAGATTCTCCTCTCAGCCTAAGTTACCCCATTCTCCCCAATCAATAACCCAAGTCGGTGCCCCTCTATGTTACTCAGACCCCGACACTCTTTTTCCTAATAGATCTAACGCTCTGCTACCTTTTCCCCTTCATCTACTACAGGTAACTCGCATGTAAATCATTTTTCATTATTTCTATGAATACCACATGCTCATATTTCAACTTTAGAAGTAGAACTCACGTTTATTTCCTCCTTTCTCAGTCAGAAATTGAGGATCTATTTCTTCTCCTTTAACAATCCTAATTGAGTTTGGCAGACAAATCAACCTCATCCAGCGACCTCGCTCAGGTAATGCTGATTTCTCTTTAGAAATTTCAGTTTATTTGCCTATGTGGTTATCTTTTTGAATTTTGGGTTAAATTCTACCATAAATAATGGATCTTCTAGGTGAACAACAAAATTGACAATTGAAGTTTTTTGGCATGACCGTCTTTGTTTCAAAAATCCTTAGCATGCACAGTAAAAAGAGTGCTAAGTTCTTTTCCCCCACATCTTGAGATGTTATCCTTGAATTTTTAGAGAGTTTTGATTAATATTTAACGTTTTTACCTTTAGGTTCCGCGGGGGCAAAGTGGGATAAGTGGAGCTCGGACAAATAAAAAACATGCCTTTGCATCGTGTGTATAAGCATTGCAATCCCGATGTAAGAAATTTGACTTCCTTGGCTAGAGATATCACTGTACATAAATGCATTTTCCAAGTTATTTAACAATGCTTTTGTAATTGAAATATTCAAGCCAGTACTAATGATTAATTACACCGATAACGCAAAAAAATCAGAATCACATAATTTAGTAATGCATGACAAAGCCAATTATTGAGTATTTATGAAATATACACAATGTAATTCAGTTACATATAAACACAATAAAAACAAACATAAATAAGTATATATATACATACATACATACATACATACATATACTTAAATGAAAAAGCAAAATGTTAATTAAGTTGAACATTTCAGATCTGCGACCTTATTCTCATATGACCTGCAGTATATATGAGCCTCAGTTGTGAGGTCATCAGACACATTTTCAGTCTTAGAGATTTTCAGTTGCAAGACATGTTCCACTCAGGAAGCACTTTAGTTCAGTTTAGGGCATCTTTGAGTCGTCATTTGGGCTCCAAAATAAGTCTTAACATGCAAATCGTAAATCATAAAATTTGATTACTAAATTCTTAGAAAAAAATAGGGCACCTAAAAATCAGTACAAGTAAGAACTCAAGTAACAAGATAGGAACTATTAAGCATATTTTCAGAAGACAACTTATAGTTTCACATATAGGTGATACAAAAACATGCAGTAATAAGGTAAACTCATATTTTCACATACAAATTAATTATATTTTATTCTACTAGTATTGGGAGGAGTAGTCTTTCTTACTTTCTAGAGGGCTGAGCCAGTTCAGAACTTATTTTTACAAGGGTTACTGGTGGATAGCTACGTATAAGATAAGTATTACGGTCCTTCATACTTGTTTGACTTTTATTTCAGTTATTTTTCTAGTTCAGTTGTTGTGCCTTTACTTTGAACATGTATTAGAACAATTCAATGATTTTATTGTATCGGACTATGTTTAAGATTTCAGTAGATGCAAAATTTATGGTTCTTTTCATTACTAGTTGGTTCTGTGAATCAAATTTTGAGGTATACTTGTTTACCCATTTCAGTCTTTTTTTACTTATGTTGTAAGCTTCCTTTTAGTACATTTTAATTATGTATGTTATGCACCTGTTTTATTACCATTGCTGATTTTACTTCTTATCACGAGGCCTAGTAGGACTACTGATTTGTTGTTAAATTAGGTTAGGGTGTTACAAATTAGTATTAGAGCCAGGTTTAAGATCCTATGACCTAGAAAAGTTCACAGAGCCATAGAGTCGTAGGATTACATCTGAATCATTCCATCGACATTAGAGTCATCAAATTTATTTAAATCTTAATTATGCATGTGTATGGAAATACCCTATGTATTAGATCTTTTATTTATGTCACTAAAGTAATAATTCTTTTCTCTACGTCTTATAGACACATCGTATCAGTGAAGTAGATGAACCCTCACGCTAGTACCCTACTCCTAAATTCATCATGAATGATGCTAATGTGCAAGCAGCACTAGCAGCACCAGAACCTACGGACTTGGCAACCAAAATCGCCAGGGCGATAACCGTAACATTGTTGGAATTTCAAAAAGGACAACTTGCAGGGATCTCGATACCAGTCCCTGCACCTATAGCTGTGGAGGTCGAGATGGACCGATACTTGAGGGACTTTAAAGACCTCCACCCCTCAAACTTCGGTGGAGAAGGAACCCCAATGAAGACAGATGATTGGATAATAGTATGCCATTGTTAATTTTCTGCAAGTTATTTGTACGTTCTCATATCAATTTCTATTTAAAGTTTAGGGAATTATTTAGATATTTTGTCCCAATATAATAAAAGATCAATTATCTTATAATAAATAAAATTATTTAGAAATGCAAAGTTTCTTAGTTTTCATGTACAAATGTATCCATCATTTTTTTATTTATTTATTGTGGTGAATCTAAAAAAAGAAAAAGAAAAAAGAAAGAAAGAAAGATGGACACCACTATAATGAGATAAAGACTTGAGTGTTGTTGTTTGTTGTTATGGTGAAACTCCTCCATGAATAAGAACATCTCAAATGAGTATCTCTATATTTAGAAATTCTCATTGTACGACATTCTCCATATTTGAAGAACATGATATTTTTTTAATGTATATAAAGTTATATATATTTATCTATACATAATATTTATATATGTATATGTATATATATAATTATAATTATAATGATATATTATTTTTTATTAAATTTCTTTTGTATTATATTATTTTTATTATATTATACTAATTTCTAAATTTTTTATTTCGAATTTGATTATATAAATTAAATACAACAAAATTTACGTAATTATAAATATAATGCATATTACATAATTAGAAATAAAACATTATGTTTAAAATTAGTACTAAAATTATGGGAGGACATCGTTGAGTTTGTTACGACTTCTGTGCACATTTTTCCCTTGTTGTTCTCATTCATACTCTGGTTTGCCATAGTCGCTTCCTACATATTGGATTCCTCCATGCTGGTCTCCTCCGAACTGAGGTCCAAAAAATTGGCTTCCGGCGTACTGGCTTTCTCGGTACTAACTTCCTCCAAATTAAAGTCCTCCAAATTTCAGTCCTCCAAATTGAGGTCCTCCATGTCAGTCTCCTCTATACTGACTTCCTCCATATTGACTTCCTCCATGCTGCCCTCCTTCAAACTGAGATCCTCTATGTTGACCTCCTCCATGATAACTTCTTGCATAATGGCTTCCTCTGTAACAGTTTGCAATTATTAAAGGGTCATGTCATTTTTGGTATAAACATGTATTACATGATATCATGACAACTTTCATTATATTGTGCAATATGATTGTCCAAAACGAGCGAGATAAAATGAAGATGTCGATATTTCGACGCCAATAACCTCTAAGAATGGTAAAGAGATGGACATAAGCGATGATGAAAGATTTCGTCAGTTCCTAAATTAACAAAAAAAGATCAAAGATAGAAGTGCACATTTTTCACTTTGAGATGCACTGATTGAACATTTATGGTACGCCATGACAATGAAGCTCTGCACATTGAACATTTTGAAAAAATTATGCATAATAATTTGAATGTATCTTAATTTATGTGAAATTTAATTAGTAAAACGATTTTTCTTATTCATTGTATGCACAATAATAATTAGAAAATATTCAATATTTGTCTCGTTTTGTAGGTGTCAAAAAGACGATTATATTGATATATTATATGTCATAATTGAAAAATATATTGCTGATTACAAAAGATATATTGAAATAGATGAGTTTAATAAATACTTGAATTAAACAAATAAAAATAAATAAAAACATATTAAAAAATAAAATACATGCACCTCTATTTTCTCTCCCCTTCTAAATTTAGAGGGGGGAGAAAGAAGATCACCATTTTTAGAGATGGCTTTGGCGATCGATTGGAGAGAACGTTGCGATAAATTTGAAGAATAACGAACGGTTGAGATGATCTAAGTCAATCATGGGGCTTTGGTATCTCAACAAGAATTATAGAAAAAATTTTCATAAAGCTCACAAAAAATGTGAACGTTTATCAAGTAAAGGTATTAAATTTTTTAAAAAATATCTTATATAAGAAACAAATCTAAAAAATACTTGAAACATTTCACTAAAAAAATAAGTGAAATAGATTTCTAAACCAAAATATTAAAGATAATAAAACTTTTTTTGAAGCAAAGGATAATAAAAAATAGAAATTGAATTTTAAAGATAATAAATTAATAATATAATAATAATTAGAGACTCATTTCTGAAAATATAAGATTTTAAAATCTTAAATCCCAATAATATTTCCTAAAATCTGACACACTCCCACTTCAAGGAAACAGCTTCACTCGTCATCCCCTTCCTTATCTCAAAACCGCGAAGTTGAAACCACTCCAGTTCAACAATTTTTAGGCGTTCGCAGTGTTAATGGATGTACTCTCTGTTCCCACTTTCTTCACTCCAAACAACCAAAACCCTAAACCCCATAAATCCTCCTCTTCTGTCCGCCGCTCTTCCCCACGTCCGCCGCCGCTGAATATTTCTTCTCCCGCCGGCTTACACGCTTCCGTCCGTCGGCCAAAATCTCCTACTAATCCCCTCACTAATTCATCCAATACACATATCTCTCCACATTCCAATCCTCTCGCCAGCAAGCTCTGGCTCTCCAGCAAGATTTGCCCTCCCCCTCCTCTTCCTCTTCCTCTTCCTCTTCCTCCTCCATCTCCGCCCACCAATGGAACCCCAGAGCAAGAGTTGCCTTCGTGCTCGACCGCCCCGGAATACCGTCAGAACGGGAAGATCTTTGTGGGAAATCTTCCATTGTGGATAAAGAAGAAGGAGATTGTTGAGTTCTTTAGGCAATTCGGGCCTGTGAAGAACGTGGTTCTGATCAAGGGCCACGAGGACCCTGAGCGGAACGTGGGCTACTGCTTCCTGATCTACGACGGTTTAACTGCTGGCGAAGCGGCGGCGAGGGCGGTAGAGTTTGATGGCGTGGAGTTCCATGGCAGAGTGCTAACGGTAAGGTTGGATGATGGGAGCAGGATGAGGGCAAGGGAGGAGGAGAGGGCTAAGTTGGTGGCTGGGGGTAAGAGTGACTTCCGGTCGAAGTGGCATGAGGAGAGGGATGCTGCTTGCCGGAGGTTTCGGAAAGTTCTTGATACAGAGCCGAAAAATTGGCAGGCCGTGGTCTCCTCCTTCGAGAGGATATCAAAGGTAATACTTGATATGTGAACAATAACAACTTAAGTTATCAAGACCAACTTTTTTACAACCTTATATCTTTCGCAGTGTTGTAGATGTTGTTCGACATGTCGGCTGACATAAATGTTTTGAGCAAAAAATGCCACGACATCGACATTTTAAGCAAAAATATAGTTTTTGAAAATATTTCCGATATATCGGTCTTCAGGCCCTGATATATCGGTCTGACCCGATATATCAGACGATATCTCGCATACGATATATGACGAGTATTAAAAATATATATTTTTCAGTTCTTTTAAGCGCTCGAACGATAATGTTTTTGTGCGTGCTACATTTCGTGCAACTCTCTGAGCCAAGATTTGTCTTCTTTCTCGTCTCACTCCCATTTGTTGTCCAAGCTTGCGAGGTACTCGCCCATACTCACCGATGCTTGAAAGATACTCGCCCATACTTGCCTCTGCTCGCCCCTGCTCGCCCAAGCTTGTCTCTGCTTGCCCAAGCTTGCCCAATGGTCTGCGAATAGCCGTCTTCTTGGGTACTTCTGATATCAACGAATTACAGGTTATACACAATCCACGCTTTTTTCGAGATCGACACGAGTTTGGAAAAACAATGTTGAACCCGTAGTTCGGAGAAATGACGCTAGACGATGTGCTGTGCGAGTTCCTTCCTAGAAATGGAGCTTAACTGAAGGATGAAAAAATGTCGACACCTCTCAGAGGTAGAACTCAACTGGAGGAGTTGGAGAAGAGTCGACACATCCCAGACCATTCGCTAGGCGAGCGAGCTCAACTGGAAGAGGTGGAAAAGGGTTGATACCTCGCATACCAAGCTTTCCTGGATGTAGAGAGAAGGTTGATACCTCATATGAACCGAGCTCAACTGAATTGTATGGAGGCCTCGAGCATGTGCGTCCTATAGGACCCCCGAGGGCCATTTTCCTTCGCTTGTACCCGGGCCTTCGTAGCCAGGTGACCGAGCGGGAGTTCATACTGGGTGCTCTCTTCAATTCCATGAGTTCCGTACTTGCGAGGTCATCTCTTCAACAACTATGATACTCTCCTTCAAATCCGCGAGTTCTATACTCGCGAGGTGATCTCTTCAACGGATAGGGTGCTCTCCTTTTATTCCGCAAGTATTCGCAGTGTGTTCGGGGGTTCCGCTGCTCCGGACCTCGCAGGGGGTGCTGCCCCTTTACCCCCATCCGCTGACCGGGCAGCGGAACCCCCGAGCACTCTGCGTAGGGGTTCTAATGTTAGAAGTGACACTTACCCTCCGCCTAGTTCATCTCCTTTTTTAATAGTGGTGCTTTTCGTACATGTCCATACGTACACGTGATTTGGTAAAGCCCGTGAATACTTTTTGTATGACTAACAAATATGACGAATCACGACGAGTTCACCACCAGGAAAAAACATACGAGGTGCTACGCGAGCTTCTACTTATAATGATCTTCTCTAACAACCTACATTCCATGAGATGACTTACTCATGACATCTTCAAGCTAGTATTATACGTGCTCCTACTCGTGATGATCTTCATACTTACTGGGTTCTCTCTTCAATTCCGCGAGTTTCATACTCGCGAGGTCATCTCTTCAACAACTATGTTACTCTCCTTCAAAACCGCGAGGTCCATACTCGCGAGGTGATCTATTCAACGAATAGGGTGCTCATCTTTAATTCTGCAAGTTCCGTACTCGTGAGGTGATCTCTTCAACAACTATGGTGCTCTCTTTTAATTCCGTGAATCCGTACTCGCGAGATCACTACTTCAACAACTTTGGTGTTCACTTTAATTCTGCGAGTTTATACGCGTGAGGCTATCACTTCAGCAACCAGACCGATATGTTATTTATTTCATCTCCTCAAACACCTGAAGTTATGATATCCTGAAAGGGTTCTACCCATATGAGGGAATGGTATGCTTGTTCATACTTATACATCGATGATATTTCTGTAACACCCTGAAATATGGGTCTTTAGCTTCTCTTCTTGAAACCGTCTCAAGCAGGCGTAATAGGCAGTAAGTGATCTCCATGATCGAGTTGGGAAACGAGCCTCCGACTTGATTCTCCTAAAAAGCACAGGGCGAACGATGAGACAATGTGCCGGGATTTAAAGTGTCCTTGTAAGACCGAGCCCCTGCATTGACGGTCAAGATCATCTCGTAATTCCGGGGATTATGTATAACCCGTAATTCGTTGAGATCAGAAGTACCCAAGAAGACGGCTATTCGCAGACCATTGGGCAAGCAGGGGAGAGCTTGAGCAAGCTTGGTCGAGCAGTGACGAGCAGAGGCGAGCTTGAGCGAGTATGAGCGAGTACCTCGCGAGTATGGGCGAGTAGACCCTTAGAACTCGCTAGCAGGGGCTGGATACTCGCCTATACCCCCAAGATTTCTCTATAAATAGACCCCTAGGGGTATTAGAAACGGGACTTTTGGAAGAGGTTGAGGTCCCCCAAGTGGATACTTGGCAAGTTCATGCCTGCCTAGTACCTCGCCCAACCTTTTAGTTGCGGAGGGGAAGTTTCTCTCAAACTTCCGGGTATGTGGTGGGACCTCCTTGTTGGAGTACATGTGGTGTGCTTATAGATAGTTTTCTCTCTCCCGTAATAGCCATTTGAATTGTGGCGTCGAACCGCAGAATCAGTAACGTTAGGATAACTTGATCCGAATTTTGGAGTAGGGATTTTCCCGACTTCAACACTTCTTTTTTGAATAATTTCGTTCGATTATCTCCCATATTTCTTTCGCAGTTTGACAGAATAGGAAGTGACTAGCAATCTTGGGTTCATAGAGCTGACAAGCCAATTAATCACAGTAAGATTCTCACCTTCCCTTTCCTCATACAGATGATCAGTCTTGCTCGGGGACGGCTTGGATCCGGTGATAAACCCAAGTATTCGACGACTCCCAATGAACCTCATAGAATGAGCCCATAAGAGGTAGTTTCTCCCATTGAGCTTGATGTGAGTAACACCTTGATTGAACTTCATGTTAGAATTTCCTCCACTATAGTGATTAGATTGATCAACAACTCCTTTAGAGGCATTTACACTCTTCAATTTATCCTCCATAAGAGCACACACTTGATAGGCAGGAAGAAGTGCTCCCTTCAGGGAACACAACTCACAGATAATACAGACTTGGGAAAAACAAGAGATTAACAACCGCAAATTAGCAGCCCTGGAGTACAGACGTAAGTAGAGGGAAGACAGACGGAAGAAGCGGAAGAAGCGGAAGAAGCGACGGCCCTGGATGACAAAACGGAGTGACAACAACAACCCTAGATGCCAGAAGGAAGCAGAGTAGAGGCTGACGGAGGCCCAAGAAGCCCTGGAAGGCAGAAGCAGCCGAAGAATCAGCAAAACTGTCGACAAGGACGTAGGAGGCTTTGCTAAACTCTGGAACGGAACGTCGATGGTGACGGCGACATGGGTCGACGACGCAGCAGCGGGGACAGATGACGAAGAAGCAGCAAAAAGGCCAGACCGTCGAGCCCGACGACGATGAAGCGGCGAAAAGAACAGACCGTTGAGACTTAAGGTAGACGGTGCCGAGGAACAAACACCTTTGATACCATGTTGAGAGAGGAGGAGAGTGTACCTTTAGGGTTTTCTCATTCTCTTCTGATCCATACGGGCATGCCCAGTATAAGCCAATTAGCCATCAGGTTTGATATAGTCATCACCCAGGTGAGGTTATGTTAGCTTGCATTTTAACATATATGTTTATTGTGACATTTATAGAAATGCATTATGTATGATACCACACATATTTACAAAAAATACTTAAATATTTGAATAAATTTATTTAAATATTAAAATTCGACATTATAAAATATCTGTAATATATCCCTCGCAATACGACATACGACATTCCAAACTCAAACCGACATGGATGCGACATCCGACATCTACAATCTTGATCCTTTGTAATTGAGAACGGTCCTGAGAAGGTCATTAAGTTGCAGGTTTGAGTCACGAGAACAAAAAGCTCTGCAAAATGTAAGGCTAATACAAACATCAATCCTCTCCAAGACCTTAGGTACTTAATGGATTTTCCATAGCTTATAGTACTCTTATTACAGCTAGTCGATTATTGCACTGTGAAGCAATTTGGTAGGTCCCTGCTCCTTTCAAATTTGCATGCAATATAAGCAATCAGCTTCAATCACCCTGTCTTATTTTTCATTAAATGACCTCCATTTTGTTTTCATGTACTTCTCCTTACCAAATGGTGATGAGTTGGTCCTAATTTGAAAAAATGTTTCGAAATTGTAAACCAAGTTGTGTCTTGATTTACAGGCTACAATGTGCTGAACTCATTTCTTATGATTTGATCAAATGTAAAATTATCTAGGAATGTTCTTATGCCTAGTTGCACAAATATGATTATTGTAGAAAAATGACAAAAGAGAGATAAAATAAAGATTATTTTATTAAATTCTCAAATTATCTCATGTATAACATATGTATTTGTATATTTTATATAAGGAGAGAAAGAGGAGAAGATTGCCAATCCTAAGATGTGAGACTAAACAAGATTACAAGTGGGCGAATATTTGGGCCTTAATTATGGACATTTTACATATTTTTCTTTAACGCTCCTCACATGCTGGAGCATACAAATCATATGCACCAAGCTTGGATAAAAACTGATGATACAACATTCGAGGTAAGGCCTTGGTGAGAATGTCACCAACTTGCCCAGTAGTAGGAACATGTTCTAATTCCAATTTCTTTAATTGAATCTTCTCTCGAATGAAGTAACAATCAACTTCAGTGTATTTGGTTCGCTCATGGAATACATGATTCTTGACAATGTGTAACAACTTGACTGTCACAAAGTAGAGTTGCTGGTGAAGAAAGTTTGACTCCCAAATCACTAAGAAGACTTTTTAGCCAGGTAAGCTCAGACACAACAACCATTGCATGATACTCGGCTTTAGCAGATGAGCGAACAACAACAGATTGCTTCTTGCTACATCTGTTAATGAGGTTTCCACCAAAGTAAGTACAAAAATTAATTGTGGAACGTCGATCATCAAGAGAATCAACATAGTCAGCATCATAATAAACAATCAGAGATAGAGAGGAGGTTGATTTGTATGCAAGCCCTTGACTAGAAACTGTTTTCAAGTATCTAAGGTTGTGCTTGACAGCCTGTAGATGAGAGGTCCGTGGAGCATGCATAAATCGATTGACAACTCCAACAACAAATGAGATATCAGGTCTTGTAACAGTAAGATATATCAGCTTTCCTACATGACATCAATAATACTCTGGATTTGTAAGTAGTAGATCAGAGTCAGAGTTATGAGCGCAAAACTTGTGATTGACATCTATAAGAGTGTCAGTAGGTTTGTATCCCAAATAACCAGCATCCTAAAGGTCAATACAATACTTCCGTTGTGATAGGACAAGGTCATCAGGTCGTCTAACTATCTCAATTCCATGTAAGTACCGAGATTTCCCAGATCTTTAGTTTGAAAAGCGGAGTTTAAGTGTTGCTTAATCAGTTGTATACCCTGTGAAGTCTTTACCAGTAATCAGAATATCATCAACGTAAACTAGGAGAATGACTGTGCCGGTTGGTTGATGATGCGTAAAGGGAGAGAAGTCGACCAAGCTTCGAGTAAATCCAACTTCACGAACAACCTTACTAAACTTGTCAAAGAAAGCTCGATGAGACTGTTTGAGAGCATAAATAGATTTTTTGAGGTAACAAACATGAGACTCCCCCGTGGTCTCAAACTCGGGAGTTTGGTACATATAGACAGTTTCTAGAAGGTCTCCATTGAGAAATACATTTTTGATATCCAACTGGTGTAAGAGTTATTGTCAATGAACAACTAAGGAGATCAGGACCGAACAATATTTAACTTGGCGACTGGTGAGTAGGTTTCATCATAGTCGAGGTCTTGTTGTTGAATGAACCCTCGAGCCACAAGCTGAGCTGTTAAGCGTTCCACTGTCTTGTCTGAAGATGCTTGATGACAAAGACCTACTTACAACCAACACAAGTCTGCCTTGGAGGAAGAGGGACAATATCCTAAGTCTGGTTAGCCTAAAGGGCGGTCATTTCCTCATCCATGACCGTACGCCACCTCGATGTTGGAGAGCCTCCTACAAAGTGTTAGATATAAAAGTGGAGGATTGAAAGAGCAAAAATTTATGGAGAGGCGGGGAGAGGCAATGTAAGGATACATAATTCGCCAAGGGATGAGCTGTAGAGGTCGATGCCGGCTCGACATGTCACGAGGTAGTGCTGGTAGAGGGTAACTGCTCTAGGGCATCAGATATGTGAGGACGACGAGTGTATACACGAAGAGGTGGTTTGGGTTGCACTGGTGTCGAGGTTGGTGTGGGTAGTGGTGGAAGAGGAGACGTGACATAGACGGTAGGATGAGGTAGAGGTGGAGGTAGAATAGGAGCTAGAGGAAAGCAGTGAAACGGTTGGTCCTCGAGAAAGGTTAAATCTGCCAGAACAATCATTTTGCAATCGGTGGGCGAGTAACACACATAACCATTCTGAGTGCGAGAGTACCCATCAAACATAATTTTGGCAGTGCGGGAACAAACTTCTCAGTAGACAGACCAAGTTTATGAACATAACATGTACATCCAAAAACACGAGGCATGATGACAAACAGAGACTTTAAAGGAAAAAAAAGACTAAGCGGAGTCACAAAGTTGAACATGGAAGAGGGCATGCGATTTATGAGTTGACTGACAACAGAAACAACAAAGTTCCAGTATAGTGTGAGTACTTGCATTTGAAATATGAGTGACCGGGCAACGTCAAGATGACAATTTTTTCGCTTGGCCGCACCATTTTGTTGTGAGTATAAGCGCACGAAGTTTAATGGATGATCCCAAACTCATTATACATATTTGAGAAGATACGACTGGTATATTCACACACATTATCTGTGCGAAGTACTTTTAAGGTAGTAGAAAACAGAGTACGAATCTCAGTAATAAAGACACGAAAGATAGATGTAATTTCAACACGATCGCAAAGTAAATATAATCAGGTCATGCGCGAATAATTATCAATAAATGTAATAAAATAACGATAATCATAAAGACCCGGGGTTTTATATGGTCCCCCAAATCAGAATGCACTAAAAAAAGCATCACTCCTAGTATCAGTATGACTAAAAGATGTACGATGCTGTTTGTCAAAGATACATGATTCACAAGTAAACTCATGAAGTGAGACATCAGGAAAGCTTTCTTGATAATCTGGAAGGGAGCATACCCAAGACGTCGATGCCAATCAACAGAAGAGACTGTGGAGAGAACAGAAGGTGGAACATCTAAGAGATAAAGCCCATTACTCCATTAGACAACCACCCCTTACCAATGATATTCCGCGTTTGTCGATCCTGCACAACAAAGGAGGAAGGTGAGAAGGTTACACAACAATCAAGTTCCTGAGTAAGACAATTAACAAAAAGCAGGTTAATGATAATCCCGGAACATGAAGGACCGATGATAGAGAGAGGGTTGGAATGAGGCAAATCGACAGCCCCAAAAACCGGGGTATTGTAACCATTGGCCACAGTGATGAACTTGGGATATGCAGATTACAAGTATTGAGCTGTTTCTGCGGAGTTATATGGTGTGCGACACCCGAGTCCACAATCTAGTGAGAGCTACGGGAGAGACATGATTTACCTTCATTGGAGATTGACACAACTTTCCAGATGAGCGACTAATCATCTCTTGGAGATATTGGAGTTGAGTGCGCAAAACATCAATGTCGTTACATGTGGATGGATGATCAACTGTAGTGGAAGCAGTGAGATGCAGAGGTAGACCATGCTTGCGATAACAGGTTGCCTCAAGGTGGCCATCCCGACCGCAATGAGAACATTTAAAATGAGGTCTTCCAGTACGTCCCCATCCATGAGAAGTGGTGCGGCCTCTATGAGCCGAAGGACCACAAGCCGAAGGAGCAGGAAGAGCTGAGAGAAGCTACTGGAGGAGAACTGGAGATAGATTCCTAAGAACATCCAGAGGTGGTGTAACTTTCAAGAGCATAGAGCAAATATCCGACAGAGAGGGAGTTGTAGATATTGAAAGAATCTGAGCTCGAACACTGTGAAGGTGGGGTGGAACGCAGACCATCATCATGACAATCCCAACTGCTTCTTTCTATGCCCATTGCACAACCATATCGGTCGTGGGAGGCTGATGTTGTATCAATGCCTCAACCAGAGTCTTGGATTTTGCAACAAAAGAGGTCAAATCACCTGTTGCCCCGGGATCAAGTGTTTGAAGATCGATGATGATGTCGAACGGATGCTGGAGGTTGTCCTTGCCAGAATAGAGAGAGTGAAGTTTCTCCCACATAGCTTTGGCTGTCTCATGATACATGGCCATCCGATATGACTCGGTGTCCATGAAATTGAGGATCCATGATTGGACACGACCGTCATCATGGATCCACTCCTCGGTGGGTGCGGTAGGAGTGGCACTTGTCGGATAATGAAAAGGCTTTTGGTCTGCATAACACGACGAACAGAGTGTACGCACGTAACAAAATTTTGTTTCCCACTAAGAGAGATGGTGGTCATCTCAAAATCATCATGAATTTCTGGAAGAGGAGCAACAACATGGGCAAGAAGAGAGGAAGCAGCTGTCGAGTCCATGGAGCAAGAGCAACTGCAAGGGCGGTTAGACAAAAACCTTTGAGGCGCAGCTAAGCAAGCGACAAGCAACAACGATTAGTTTTGCGGCTAGGCAGGTGGTCTGCAATTGTGGCAAGGCAGAGAGGCGACTAGGGAAGCAGCAACAACAAGCTAGGACACGAGCAGACGTCTGCGACAAGTACTTTAGCAGACAGAGAAGGCGGTGACAAGAAGATTGGCAGCGAGCAAGCAACACAGCTAGGAGAGCAAGAGCACCAGCGAGCTTACGCGGTAATTAGAGATGCGAGTTGAGCAACAGATAGATGCGACAAGATCAAGGAAGATCAGCGGCAAGCTATGGCAAGGACGCGGCTAGCGGCGACTAAGATCTTCGGCAAGGTGCTGCGATTAGAGCAGAAGCAATGTGGCAAGCATCGACAAAATGTGTCTAGTAGAGGCAAGCAGTGACCAACTGAAGCAACGACAAAATGGGGCGACAAAATGCGGCGAGGTAGAGACAAGCAACGTCTTGAAGCAGGCGGTTACGATCTGTAGCATAAGCAATGGGTTGAGGAAAACGTGCGGCAAGGTAGCTGCGGCTAACATCAACGTGGTCGCAGGAGATCCATGACCGAGGAGAGCTGGACGGGGAAAAAAGGAAGTGGCGACTAGCCTTTAGAGGCCGCAGAGAAGCGAGTAGGTGGGACCGACGAAAAATCCTATAAAAGGAGATGAGAGGAAGCCAGAGAACGAGAGAATGAAATCTCACGGAAACCGCAAATGGAGTTGCGGTTAGAAAACTAATAACCGCCCAAAAGGCTTAAGATCTTGCAGCGAAAAATATCAGGAACGGTTTCGCTCTGATATCATGTAGAAAAAAGACAAAAGAGAGAGAAAATAAAGATTATTTTATTAAATTCTCAAATTGTCTCATGTATAACATATGTATTTGTACATTTATATAGGGAGAGAGAGGAGAGGATTTCCAATCCTAAGATGTAGGACTAAACAAGTTTACAAGTGGGCCAATATTTGAGCCTTAATTATGGGCCTTCTACATATTTTTCTTTAACACTTATTTTGACTGTCTTTGGATGAACATCATGCAAAATGGAAGATATTTTCGTGGTGCTTTATTTTGTTGATATTTAGTATCTACTGCACTCGCTCGCCAAATATAGCTTTCTGGTGTAATTTTATTTTGTTGTTGGCATTTAGTACAATGTGCTTGCTCTCCAAATGATCATATTAATTCCTTGAATACGCTCTTACTTGCTCAGCCTTCAAGGAGAGAGTTTGGGTTGATGGTTAACTATTATGCAAGGAGAGGAGATAAGCATCATGCTCGTGCTACTTTCGAGAACATGAGAGCAAGAGGAATAGAGCCTAATTCTTATGTTTTTACCAAGTAAGGCATCACTTAAGATCCATTTAAATTAATTCGTTGTTTATTTTATTTTTCTCACTTTTATACTTATCTTACTAAAAATAATAAATGCATTTTTTTATTTATTACTAAGATTAAATCAAGGTTTTGAAAATCGTACCTGATATCGAACCGGCTGAGGGAAAGGTTCAAGGTTGAACCGGTCCAACTGGGATCAAACCGTTATATATATATTATCATTCTATTTTTATTTTGAATATATATGTAAATTTGTAAATAACATTTTGGATATATATCCTTTATATAAAAATATATGCATAATTATAACATACACACAAATAAATATGATATATATGATACTAAATTACTAATACTAATACTTTTATATATATATATATATATATATATATATATATATGTTTGTAAATTTATTACCTTAATTAATATGAATATAACTATATAATTTAATATGAATGTCATTATATTATATATAATATATTTCGGTAGTAAACAAATAGCCTCGCTAGTGTTGTGGCTGTAGTCATTGGGAGTCTCAGGGATGGTTCAAGTTCGAATCCAGGCGTCCTTGGATTTTTTAAAATTTAAATTTAGGTGAGTTGGCACTTGCTCAAATGAGCTAAACCCGTTCCGGTTAGAGATTTTATGGGCGGACCGGCCTGTTCGCCAGTTCTTGACGGTTTTGGGCGGGAGCGGTTTTAGAGGCCAAATCGGACCGCCTCGTGCACCTGTCGACGGTCCGGCCGGTCTGGTTTTCAAAATGTTGGATTAAACTAAATTTTTATAGGAATTTGTATTTGTTATCGAATTTTGTTTATTTATAAGCATTCATTAAATAGGTTCTGAGAATAGTCTGCCCTTCTTACACCATGATGTTTTTTTAGTTTTGTTAACTAGTACAAAATATTAATTTTACATTTGTGCCCTGAAGTCTTTGTTAAAAAGTGTGAATTTTCCTCCAGTCAGTTTACATTCAGTGTGAATTAAAATGATGGTGTAAAATAATGTTGTAGTGCTAAGTTTCCACAGAAAATTTCCTTGAATTAATTTTTAACCTCCTTTTATTTATATATGATTCATCACCATCTTTTGACTTTTAGAGATTCTTTTGTGGCCACCATTTGGGATTGGCTTTATGAATCCTCACATCCTATCATTTTTGGTAAAGCGTTGCACGTAGTGTTTTATGTTTTAGCTAAATCTTTTTTGCTTTTCCTGGCCAATCAATGTTAGTATACCTCCTTTCTTTCCTATTTTTTGATAATAATTTTGTTTCCCATCTAACTATCTTTACCTGAATTATACATGTACAAGCACCCTTGTCTATTCTTAATTGATGCTGCTCAACTGCATCTTAAATATAATTATTTTCTAATGTTTCTTCCTTGTTCCATCGCTTATCATCTTAATATTCTAATTTACTCCATTTAATTAAGCTACTAGTGACTTTTTTATTGCCCAAATATGGGCAGTGGAATGTTTGGAAGCATGATGAAACCCACTGCATATGCGAGGTGCTTGACGGGATAAGATAGACCAAATCGATATCTTGAAGGTTTTGCTTTTAGAAATTCTTCTTGCTTGTTTTCATTTTTCCCAAAGTCTTAACAACAAAAAAAGTGAATATTGCAAATACACCCACAGAAAATTTTAGACTGCAAAAGTAGAAAGCACATAACAATGATCCACAAGTAGCCAACTCAGA
Source organism: Platanthera guangdongensis (assembly GCA_039583875.1). Classification (NCBI taxonomy): domain Eukaryota; kingdom Viridiplantae; phylum Streptophyta; class Magnoliopsida; order Asparagales; family Orchidaceae; genus Platanthera; species Platanthera guangdongensis. Next base: position 13,811,824 of record CM077160.1, on the reverse strand, counting down.
AAAAAATATATGGTCTGTTCGGCGCGCATGAATTGGCATTTTGGAATTGGCTTTGATCAAAAAACCAATATCTGCAGGAATTGGTTTTGTGCAGAAAATCAATTTTGCTGTTCGGCTGCAAGATGGAATTCGGGGAACATAATTGATATTGTTACATAATAGCTGTTCGGCTGCACGATGGAATTGACTTTCCGAATATAAATTTTTTAAAATTTATATTTTTAAAATGTAAGCAAAAATTCAAAGAACTAATAAAAACTGAAATTCATAAACATTTCAAACGATTTAATCCAAACACATTGTCCATAAATAAAATACATAAATAGCAAATGTTTTAGATAAAAAGTCCATCGCTCAAAAGTAGAAACATGAAACTAGCGATCAAACTGCATTCGCAGCCATGTGCCCTTCAACTTGTCGGGAAGTCTCTTGAATATGTCACACTTAACACTGTCATGACACAGTATATCTAAGGCCCTGAAAAAATCATGGTCTTCTAAATCAGTCATCTGAGCAAATGCGACATAAATGTCATCAACATCACTAGGAGACATGGTCCCCACTGCTCTTTGTACGGAGTCAACCAATTTTTCTATGGCCACTGCAATTGAGTCATTTTGTCCGGCTCGCTTTCTCCTCCTACTGCTTCCTTCTCCATCCACTCTAGATGGCTCCTATGCACTAGTTGCTTTTTCTGCCATGGTCTTTACATCTATCTCCTTTTCCACATCTGTTGCGGTCGCAGCATGACTACCAGTCGCTCTATCATTCCCGCATAACACAGCCAAATCAGACCAATTCACAATAAACTTATCTCTATAATGTTTCAGTAAAGGACGTGCCTACAATAATATAATTCAAAGAATTATTTACAATTCAAAAAATTTCAATTACACTGCTTCTGTAAATATACCAATCGATAAAAAATAACTTACCTTCACATAATTTGCTCATAGTTCCTCACTGTCCACCTTCACCATGTTCCTTTCCCAGTCCCATCTAAACCCCGACGTGTCCAGCATTGCGCTAATCTCGACGTAGTGCTTGTTCCAAGTCTTTAGACGTGCTGTTAACTTCTCCTTGCTTGGTTCTATGCCGCAAATTTCTTTTAGTGCAGTAATGACAGCTATCAAAGCCACTCTCTTTCACCCATTTGGAGTTTTATGCCCCAAACTGTGCTGTTATAACAGTGCATTCGACATAGTAATATCCATTTCAGATGTCCAATGCATGTACGACCGCTCGGTCCTACCGCCAACCTTTGTTGAGCTCTTCTCCATAATTAAAACTTTAACATGAAACAATATATGAGCAATATAAACTTTAACATGAAAAAACATGTACTAAAAACTTTAACTTGAAACAGTATATGAAGCATGTATCAATAACTAAGAGCAATACAAATTTTAACATGAAAAAAACTACAGTAACGTTCGATACACAATAATATTGTCATACAAAGAATTCATCACAATGGATACAATTAATGTCAAAACAAAATATTTTTCAATGACGACTCTGGTATTCGTTGAACATATTTATAGCTAGAGTGTCCCTAAAGTTTGTCCAATCTTGTGTTGCTTGGATTAGACTAACAATGTCTACGTAATCATAGAACTCTTCTTCTGAGCTTTGTTGTATTATTTCTGAATCAACCTCATCCAACACTTGTGCATCACATTCTAATCTCTCCTCCACTAAAAAATTGTGTAAGATGCAACATGCGTTTATGATCTGTACCTGTCATTCGTCAAAAATATACTTAGATTGCCTAATCTCATACAAGTTATCAATGCACAAGTGTGACATCGCAAGCCTGAACTTTAATGTTAAAAATGATGGTTGTCGTAGAATGACCCATCATTTCTTCAACAACCCAAAAGTTCTCTCTATAAAATTTCTTTCTTTAGCATGTCACAGATTAAATAGTTCTCTGTAGTTTGATGGGTTATTACCCTGATGTGATCACTCCTTCAGGTGGTAATGCGTCGATCAGTATGGGGCAAGAAACCCTGGAACATTTGTATAGCCGACATCTACAAGGTAATACTTTCCTAGGTATTGCAAAAAAAATTAATTAATATACATGTATGTCTACAAGCTTATTCTTGAAAAGAAGAGTTGAGTAATTTTACCATTTGACACTTCGAAGCGAACGTCTCACTATAATGCATCTCTTAATACTTTAGAATCAGATGTTGAACCTTCCCAGCCATGTGATACATATAAAAATTTCATGTTGCTGTCACAAACACCCAGTAAGTTTGTTGTAATAGCTTGTTTCCGATTGTGAAATCTGCCATGATCTTCAACTGGAATAGTTACTTGAATGTGTTCCATCTAATGCACCAATACAGTCCACAAACCATCTCGAGCTTGGTTCTACTCTAGATTCAGGCAATTTGATGTAGTCTCTTGAAAATTTTAAAATCCCCCGAAGGACAATATTGAAGTTCTGCTAACAGTATCAATCGAGCGCATATGTGTATGTCTGACAACTCGAAACTTTTCGTTATGCCCTAATATGAACAAAAATAAAGCAACAACTTTTTTTATCGAAACAGACTGTGTGTCACATACGTAGCCTTTTGCACGTAGAATATTACACATCTCATTAAACGGTTTTTTACCCATACGTAACTGGTTGAAGCAATCTATTTTTTTTCCAACATATAAGCGTGTTAATAAAATATTATGGAGGGCAACTCTGTCTGCTACATATGTTGGTTGTTTAGGACTGAAATTCAATACAACTACAGATGCCCCAGAGTCGCTGCGACTGACGACTATATGATAATATCTTTCCTACGTTTCTTTTGCAACTCATTATTATTCATTGTCCCTAAAGTCGAAATAAATGAATACGGAGTTATGAGGGTAAAATTTAAGCAACCAAATTGACTGATCATATTGACTATTTGAGTTAAACAACAATTGATCATTTGCATGTTGAAGCTAGTGTCTTCATGTGCAAAAATATGATGAGATCATACACAAAAAGAATGGGTATTTCATCAGTATAATCATGTGAGTTTCATAATAAAATATAGCACAGTAAGCGAAATGAAAAACATGATTAATCATACAACTAGTTATAACTTTTTTTAAGACTTTGCATGACTATAGGGCCCTCCCCTCTGCTATCTGAAATTACAAAAATCTCCCATTTGAGTGAGCTTTTAGCACAATTAAGTAATTAACCTCCCTTTCCATAGAGATGTACTCATAATGTGTGTTAACTAAGAGGTGTCTTGTAACATTGTAAACTCAGTTGGGAGATTTTTTATATTTTCATAAAGTAAAGGGAGATCCCTGTAATTATGCAAAATCCCTCGGGAGGTCCCAATGATTATTTAAATGACTTGGTTGATGTTTTTTCCCTACTATAGTTGTTGACTGTCATAGTTCAAACATGGCTGTTATATGTAACATTTCACCTTCGTCATATCTAACTTCACTTGGCTGTTATATGTAACTGGCATAGTTCGAACAGACCCTAACATGACTTATATGTAACATTGTAAACCTAACCCTTAATTAACACTTACGTGGACGACGTTTAACCAGTAAATCAAAGAAGAAAAAAGAAGAAAAAAAGAAAAAAAAAGAGAAAAGAAGAAAAAAGAAGAAAAAAGAAGAAAAAAGAAGAAATCTGGCCCGAGTCAATTGATCTACAGCCATGACAAGCAAATCAAAGAAGAAAAAAAAGAAATCTGGCCAAGTAAATCGAAGAAGAAACTAGGGCATTTGTGCATCAGAAAAATTGTGGATCTGAACTCCTAACAGGTGAATCAAAGAATAAAAACAGGTGGAAACTTAGGAAGAAGAAACCGGAAACTTAGGAAGAAGAAGAAAAGAAGCAAACCTAATCTTTGTAGCACTACATTGGAGCCGGAGAGACCTGTAGAAAAAAGGGGAGAAAGATGAAGAGGAAGCCGAAGAAGAGGAGGATAATGAAAAAAAATGGCAGAAAACCTACTGTCGACCAATCGCCGGGCTGCGTCGCGCGGGATGAGGCGGAAGGCAGAAGCACGGGATGAGGCGGAATCGGAAAAACCAGGGAAAAACTAACGCGAGGTAAGGGTTTTGACATACCAGGTTTTTTAGGTTTAATAGAATATCGAAGGTTTTAGGATTAAAAATCAATTCCATTATAATTCTTGCGCACCGAACACAGGAATTGACATTCTGGAAACCAAAATCAATTCCAGAATGCCAATTCCTGCGCGCCGAACGGGCACTAAGAGATTAATGGCAGCACCCAATGTTTTAAACATCGGATGTCAGACACATATCAGATTGCGTTTTTAAATGTTGGATGTCGGAAGTCGGAGACATGTCAGAGATATTTTAAAATATCGGATTTCCATATATTATAAATAAAATTTTTATTTAATGTATACTAACTATAATTATATGTTATAAAAATAGGAAAATAATATTACAAATAGATAAAAAATGAGTCATTTATATTATGAAATAAATTTAAATAGTATTTAAGAAAAAATATTATTAACAAATACAAAATGATATATTGTAAAATATATTTAATACTATACACTAATTTTATTTTGATAATAATAAGTTTATTGCAAATTAAAAAAATTTAAAAGTTAAAAATACTTGATTTATTATAAGTTTTTTCAAACTTATAAAGTTATATTAAAAATATGAAACAATCACCTAATAAATGTATTAAATATTTTCCTATTTTTTATAATATGAAATTAAAAATTTGTGAAACAATTATACAAAATTGATTGTAAGAATAAAAGGTAAAAAATTGAAATAATAAGTTTAATCGATTTAAACATACATAATATAGTATCTATATGTGATTTAAATATATGATGTTTGCCTGCAAATATAACATAAAATAAAATAGCGGGTGATATATTTAAAAGTCGTGTCGGCTGATATATCGGAAAAGATCGGACATGTCGGTTTATATTTTATAAAAAGACATAATCTATTATTTTGAGAAAAACATATCGTTTTCCTCTAAAAAATGACATGTCGGGAGACATGTCGGAGGACATTTAAAACAATGGCAGCACCAACACCTTGCGCTTGAATTCTTCTTGTAGGCGGTTCCTCCAAAATGCAACTATAACATCATTCACATATGACACATTGTGTTCTTACTCAAGCTTGAATGAAGTAACGATGCATTTACATCTCATGAATGAAGTAACGATGCATTGTTGAGTAGGTTCAGGCAAGTTTTCAAATTCAATATGTAGGAGAGGCAGATTGCCGTTACCGTTCCTCTATTGAGCTCAGTTGTTTTCATGATCATCATCGGGGAATGCGCCATCCTATTAAGCTTTGCAGAAAAGGCACCGAGTGCCAATTGGTTGTTGTTTGTTGCTTGAATCCGCGACTCCAGCGCAACCTGGTCAAGCATTTCCAAAATTTCCCATTGGTAGTCCTTTGAATCCTCCATGCCTGAGTGCGTAAGAGATTGAGTGATTGGTCAGTGGAGGATAGTATTGAAGGAATTGTTGAAGGAATTCTTATATTTTTCTTTGATTCTCTATGGTTTCCTATCAAGATAAAAGGACATGAGAGGGAATATGGGAAATGTCAGAACTTTTGGTTTGACACACAACGATGATCAATGCTAGTAAGAGATGAATAACAAGCGCAATGTGAGATTTTCTTGTTGATATCATCGATGAAGGAGGAAGTCAAAAGAAGCTATATATGCTTGCATTGAAAGGGGGTCTACGAGTGACTAGGATTTTGTAAACAAGGATTAGTAGAAGATGTATCATGCGAATAATTTAGTGATTCATCGATTAAGTCCCTGACGCATAGACATAATGATAGTAGAAGGCCCTGGTGATGACAACCCATTGAACCCCAAAATCAGATCCAGAGACATGAAGCTAACAAAATAGGGTGTGATTTATTGGCTACATTGGAGTTCAGATCGAAGGCTCGAAAATAACTATGTTAGGATCCACTAATTTTAATGCGATATCGATGAAAAAATACTATATAATGTCAATAAATCTATGGATCCTAAAAGACATGTTCACTCATAAAAAATCACCATGTTTATGGTGCTTCACACAGACAATGACTTTTGTAGAAAATCTGTGAAGAATTTTATTAATGTCAAAAACTTACTTTATAACAAGAGAGAATTCATATATATAATAAGAGAAAGAGGAGAGAGATCCCGATCTCAGATGTGAGATTAATCTAAGAGAGCAATGAGCTACACTATGAGCCAAAGTAATGAGCCTGAATGTCAGTAACTTGCCCAGCCGCAGGTACATGTTCAAATTTCAATTTTTTCAACTGAACCTTTTCCCGAACGAAGTGATAGTTAACTTCAATGTGTTTTATTCGCTCATGTAACACTAGATTTGTTGAAGTCAGGAAAATTCCAACCACAAAATTCGGATCAAGGTAACCTAAGGTTACTGGCTTAGCGGTTGGGCTCGACGGCTAACGAGCTAACACAGAAACTGCCGGACAACGAACAGAACCCCAGGTGCTGCGGCAGGAAGGTCCCACCACATAACCAAAAGCTTAGAAGAAGCAACCCCTCCACAAACAAAGATGACCGAGCAGAGTACGAGGGAGACTAGCTGGTAACTAAATTGTGACGACTAAATCAGATAGTTGCAAGGTCGCGGCTTGGTCTCTCTGAAAAAGGAATCCAAAGGCTCAGCTGATGTCCAAGAAAAGAGGTCTCGAGATCTTTACGAGATTCCGAAGTCCGTCTTCTCGTACCTCTGAGGTCCTATTTATAGGCAAATCCAAAGGGAGGGGGTGTGTCTTATTTATAGCCCACTTCCTGTCGACTAAGCGACTTCTTGGGGGAGCCCGCGCGGCCGGGCGAGTAAACGACCTAGTTGCCTACTTGACGACTATGCGAGTGGAGCTCGCCATACTCGCCCATGCCTTCTGGCACCTTGCGCGTTGACTCTGACTTCTGTTTTGACTTGCTGACTTTGGCTCTTGCTGACCTTACCCTGGAGTGGTCCACCCCCGACGAATATAGGTTGCACACAATCCCTGCTCTTTCCGAGTGATGTAGGAACTCGGAAAGAAACATCCAACACTTATTCAGCGAGCTGCTTGACCGAGTATCTGAGTTACCCGCTCTTGATGGATGCTTACTGAACTCTATAAATAGGGGGGGTGGGTGGGTGGCTGATCTTTGAGGCACGCATTTTGAACTCTCACGCGATGTCGAAGTCTGCCGAGGAAGCTTACCAAGCGAGCTTGGCTCCATTGTCTGGATTCCTTGAGCATTCGAGGCCTAAAAGGCCGCGAGAAGGCGATGTCGCTGCAGATCTGCCGCCTTCCAAGAAGAAAAAACTGAAGAAGCTGAAGAAGACGCTCGCCTCCAAGGTTGACAACCCGCCTCCAGTGGCTGAGAATGTCGCCTCCACAGCCGACCATCCCGAGCCCTCCACCAACACTCAGCAACTCCTTGACGACCTTGGGCTAAGCGACATTCCCGAGCCGTCTGCTCCCGACTTCAACCTCTTCCCCTCGCCTACTTATCCTCCTGCCCCCGGAAATCGCGGGGTCCCAAGCACAGCTGCACGCAGATCTCGCTGCCTCGCAAGGTCGTTACCTTGTCGAATTCTGTAAAAGTCGCTCATCGATCTGTCTCTCTTTGCTGACTTGCTCTTTGTGTTCGCAGCTCCTCCGCCGGCCACTACAGGCGAGGTTTTCGATGTCGCTCCTCTGCGAGGAGCTTCGCTGGTCGCCCTCGAAGCTCGGCAGCTGCCTCGAACCGCGCACATCGTTCGAATCAACATGGGCTCCAAGAACCCGTCTGAAAAATAAGTCTCCCCGGCGAGGAAGAAGGATCCTTGGGCGACTAAGACTCCGCAACCCGGGACAAGCAAAGTCCCTCCTCCTCTTGCGACTACCACAACGCTGCCGGCGGCGAGCTCTCCTTTTCCTCCGCCACCTCCTCCAACGAGCTTGCAACAACCGACGAGCACTTCACTGCCGCCGCCTCCTTTGCTGCCGAGCAACGAAGCTCACTCACAACTCTGCCCGAAAGTCGCATTCCCTCGAATCCCGCCGGGGAGCTCGGCGCGAGATCCAGAAAGACGACACCCAAACTACTACTCTCCGAGGACTGGAGGCCGCGACCATGGAGGTCGCAGAAAGGGGCAACTCGCCGAGCGCCCTGGTGGCTTGTCATCAGGTCCGCGAGTGCCAACTCGCCGCAGCCCTTCCCCTCGGTGATCTCGGTCCCCTCGGCCAGGTAACTCGCACTGATGATGATCTGATCTAACCGTTGCTGCTGACTTCTTACTGACTTGGCGACTTCTCTCTGCTCTGACAGGTCGCCCTTTAACTCCTGGAGCGGCTTTCATCGACGCTCTTGGAGTTTCCGGGAATGAATATCGCCATGCCGTCGCTCCCGCCTACATCGAGTTGGAGGCCAAGTTCGACCAACTCGTCATTTGCGAGTCTCATCGCCGGATCTCGACACTAGAGGCGAGGATGGTGAAGATGGAAGAGCTTCGGGAAAGCCTGGTGGCCTACGAGGCCATCTTCCACATGATCCAAGAGATGGACAGGCGACTAGCGATGACTGACCAGCGCGTCCAGCTCTATGGTGAGGAATTGGCTGGCATGCGCGCGAGCACGAGGTCTGCTAGGCGACTGACGATTATGGAAGAACAACTGCGGCGAGGCGACGACGCGATGTCGGTGGCTAGCGAGCACTTTCGACGAGCTCACGAGATGGGCTGGGCTGGGCGACATCCACATCTTCCTGACCGGGGGCCTCCTAGGACTTAGATTCTTTTTCTTTTTTCTGAACTCGCCTCTGGCGACTATATAATGAACGATTTTTTTTATTGTAATAAACGAGTTTGAATCTCGCGTTGGTTCTGTTGCTCTTCTTATTGTATGTTTGTATTCTTTCTGCGATTTTACGAGTTTGTCTTGTGCAGGTTCTGGCGAGATAGCGGGATCCTGAGAAACGTTGCGCGAGATATGCTTAGTAGTTAGTATTGATCTCTAGGCGTGTATGCGACTTAGATACTCGCACGAGGCTGATATACCCCCGGACTTCAGCCTATAAACAGAAGGGATAGGTGAGCCTTTAGTACGCTGTTGCGATTTCTGATCCCTAGCTCGCGAGTATTAATCCTTGCTCGCGACATCTTTCTTGCTTTCTTCTGCTCGCATCTTCCTTCTCACCTTCACAACTTGCTCAAAAATGGTCAGCGATGATGCCAATGCTCGCCGACAGGCCCACGCGATCAACTTCACTGAAGCAGTTTTCAAGAAGTCCGTCACGACCGAGCGAGATCTGGAGGATTTTCGTCAAAGACACTTGCCGGAGGAGTAGTCGGCCAGGCTCCCCGCCCGGAACGAATGACTAAACACCTTCCTCAAAGGTGAGTTAGTCCTGCCACTCCACCACTTCGAAGTCGTCCTGCGACTTCCGTTGTGGCCCGAGTATCGCCGGATCTTGCGATACTTCGGAATCGTCCCCGCCCAGATCAACCCTAACGACGTGACGATGATTATGGGCTTCCTCTGCTTCCTTCGAGAAGATAAGATTGCGTTCGACATCTCCGTCTTTTGGAAGGTTTTCGCCTTTGCTGCGACTTCGGAGGGGGTCATCTTCTTCAGCAGTCATGTCTGCACGTTGGTGGGCACGACGAACAAAGTTCACCGGTGGGGCGAATACCTGGTCGTCGTCGCCGACGACTTTGAGGGGGTGCTGAGGAGTCCCCACTAGCCGCCGAATGTCGCCTTCTTGCCGCCCATTCTCGAAGGTGCGCGCGAGAAGCTCTTCGAGGCCTTCCGCCACTGGCAATTTGACGTCATTCACTGGCGTCTGAATGTTAATGTGCCGGACGAAGTCTTCCCTGGCGAAGGTATAATCTGACGAGATTCTTCCTTACTCGCCGAACTGAACCTGGTATGCTAAAAATCGACTAACTGTTCTTTGTTGCCCGCAGCTTCCTCCTGCGAAGGAGATCTCATCGTCGCGCCAAGACTCCTCGAATCTGCCATCCGAGGTGGAGGAGATCCCGCTTCCAGCAAGCAGCATGGCCAACCACGCGCCGACGACATGGGTTTGCCACGGAAGAAGCTCGTCAAGGGGAAAAAGAAAGTCAAGTCCCCAGACCATGCGAGGAAGCGTGCAAAGCTTTCTCGCGAGCTTTTCGACAAGAAGGAATCCCTAGTCGACGTCGGGGCGCCCTAATTCCACCCGAACTACAACCTCGGGCGGGAAGGCGAGGATGCCTTTGGTCGCCCACTGGTTTCCTGGTCAGAAAGCGAGCACAAGGTGACGTTGAGCACGAACCTACCCGCCTGGTCGGAAGACTGGGAAGACAAGGGGGAGGCCTTCGACGTCGCCTTCACGCTATATAGGCGAGCATATGCTGAGGCGATGCAGGAGCTCAGCTCGGAGGAGCTCGCCCACCAGACTTCTCGCTTGATCCTTCGGGCCGCTGAGCTAGGGAACTTCATGATGAGGAAGCTGCTCGAGACGGAGAAGGCGTTGAAAATCGTCTCGCAGAAGGCGATCAACCTCGGGATGCAGTCGGTCCGGTGGAAAGAGTATGAGGTAGGTCGCTTCCTCGGCGCGACTTAGCTGACTCTGTACTTGGATCTTTTCGCTAACTAGTTGCTGTTGATACTCGCAGGCCGCCGAGGTCGAGACGACGGAGAAGTTTTCTGAGCTCGAGCAAGAACTTGCCAACACCAAAGCCGAGCTGGAAGCTTCTCTCGCCCGGTCGCGGAGTTAGAGACTCGCCCGGTCGCCATCGAAGATCGCCCGGGTCCCTCTGATACTCGCCCGACTGGGTCGCAGCAGGAGCCGGGTCCGCATGGGATGGGCAAGAGGATCCACATGCATGGGGACGAGATGCCGGCTATCCGCCGTGGGATAGCGCGAGCGCCGGGGGAAGCTGTCCTCGCCAAGTTGAGAATTGACGGCTTCCTCGGCCCAGAAGCCGACCTTGTGACAGTCGCAGACCTCATCCCAGGCATACTCGCCAAAGAGTCCAACTCGCCAGACCGTGTCCTCTCTTCCGCCTCCGGCTCCAGCGACAGCGACAGCAGCAGCGGGGAGAGTGGTAGCCGCAATGACGAGGAGTCATAGTCGGTCGGCAACCTCCTGCGTCCAACTTGTAGAGAGAATTATATAACTTAGAAATTTTCGTAATCTTTGTAATATTCGCTACATGAATACAAGAGTTCTTCGATCCTGTCTTCTTTTGCTTATATACTCGCATGCTCGCTTGTTGACGATGCTCGCTAGACTCATATGCGCGGAAAGATTGTGAGCTCGCCATACGCTTACTCGCACGTTGAGGTCGCTTGATAGGCTCATAGGCTCAGAGAGGTTGAGTGCTCGCTGCATGCATACTCGCTTGTTGATGTCGCAAGATACTCGCGCAATCGATGCTCGCACCAACATAATCGCCCCGCTTACTCGCCTGCTGATGCTCGCACCTGCATGGTCGCAGTTGCATGCTCGCTCGTCGCTGCCTGTACCTGCATAGTCACATATCTTATAGGAGAATAACTCATTTGCGTCGAAGAATATAGTCGACACCTAGCAGGAGTAAACTCAACTGGAGGTGGAAGATTCAAGTCAACACCTAGCAGGAGCCAAGCTCAACTGGAGGTGGAGACAACATCTTACAGGAGCCGAGCTCAACTGAAGATGGGTCGACAGCTCTCAGGAGCCGCGCTTTCAACTGGAGGTGGAGGCAACATCTTACAGGAGCCGAGCTCAACTGGAGATGAGTCGACTACTCTTAGGAGCCGCGCTCAACTGGAGGTGGAGACAACATCTTATAGGAGCCAAGCTCAACTGGAGATGAGTCGACAACTCTCAGGAGCCGCGCTCAACTTGAGGTGGAGGCAACATCTTACAGGAGTCGAACTCAACTAGAGATAAGTCGACAACTCTCAGGAGCCGTGCTCAACGGGAGGTGGAGGCAACATCTTACAGGAGCCGAGCTCAACTGGAGATGGGTCGATTCAGGTTGAGCTCGTAGTCAGTCTGCAGGAGGGAAGCTCGTACAGGGGGCTCAGACTACGTCAACAACACACACGAGGAATCTATCTCACCCGAGGGGGTTGGTAGCCGATATGCAGGAGAGGAGCTCGTGCAAGGACTCAGGCTACGATAACTCCACGGCTCGAGGACTTCTATCGGTGTTGAAGCGATTCGCCCTGTTGCTCAGGAGATAGCCAAAGAATTAAATGTACCAATATCTCTGAGAACAAAGGGAAATTCCAAAGAGACGACGATCTTATCTATCAAGTTGGGAGATTGACGTCCAGATCTGTTCCTAATAGTTCCTCCAGTCGGAGGAGAGATGCAATCAGGGGTAGGTAGGCCGACATGCAAAGGGGGGAGCTGATCTCGACTGTCATTGCAGGGGATCGGTCTTAAAAGGGCGCTTAAATCCCGAAGCATCGTCCCATCGTCCGCCCTGAGCTATTTAGGAGAAACAGGCCGAAGGCTCGTTTCCCAATCTGACCGTGGAGACCGCTTCCAGCTCTTACTCCGGGCTACCAAGACCAACGTACGAGGGAAGGGAAATGGCCCTCGGGGCGGGGGGGGGGGGGGGGGTTCCTACCAGACACACTCGAGTCCACCATCCTTCCACGAGCTCGTATCCTCCGGAGCTTAGTTGCCCGACTGCTTCTAAAAGCATGGAGGGTTATCCCACCTTGGCAACAACAGAGACGCGTCCTGTCTCACATGACAAACAGTCGCTAAGAGCGGGCCTTTTAAGTCTTCTCAAAGACCGATGACGCCTTTACATAAGGTATCATTTTGTTAGGTCGATCTTTCATCGAGTTTGGGAGGTTAGCGTCCGGATCTGTTCCTGATAGCTCCTCCAGTCGGAGGAGAGATGCAATCGGGGATAGCTAGGCCGACATACAAGGGGGGAGCTGATCTTGACCGTCAATGCAGGGACTCGGTCTTACAAGGACTCTTAAATCCCGAAACATCGTCCCATCGTCCGCCCTGGGCTATTTAGGAAAAACATGTCGAGCGCAGGTTTCTTAAATCAATAGTGGAGCTGGACTTCACTGATTCTAGCTTATCTTGAAATGAATCAACACAAAGAAGACAACTCGCAACCACCCGTGGCTCCGGGGGCGAGGCCATGTATATATTTTAATGTAATTACAAGTAAGCAACTACAGGTTACCGCTAAAGGTATAACCTTTTCAGGTCATCCCCGCTCCAAGTACTCCCCAGTTGCTTTCCTTCCTGGTCTTGCAGACGATTGCCTCCAGTGGCTAGGACTTCCTGGATGATGAAAGGCCCTTCCCAGTTGGGATGCAGCTTGCCAACGACAACTCCCCTTCCTGCAGCGTCCACCTTCTTCATGACCAGGTCTCCCGCGAGGAAATGCTTGAGGCGAATATTTTTGTCGAAGTGTTTTGCTATTCGTCTCTTGATTTCCTCTTGCCGGATGGAGGCTAAGTCACAAAGTTCCTCGACGTAGTCCAGTGAGAGCCTCTGAGCATCTTCGTTCTCCAAGCGCCACTCCTCGCTGCCTTCTCCTGCTGCTACAACCCTTGGACTCCGAACCTCGAACTCGACAGGGATGAGCGCCCCAGACCTGTGGTACAACTTGAAAGGTGTTTCCCCCGTGGCCGAGTTAGAAGTTGTTCTCAAAGCCCATAAGATCGAGGGGAGTTTCTTTGCCCAGTTGCCCTTCAGATTGGTGAACTTCTTCAGAAGGTTGATGATCAGCTTATTGACAGCTTCTACATGTCCGTTGCTCCGAGGATGATGTACAGAGGCGAATCGAAGATCCGTCCCTAGCTGCTTGCAGAAGTCCTCCAACTCCAAGCTGACAAACTGCGGGCCGTTGCGGTGACGATGGCGAGAGGAATCCCGAACTTGCAATCAATCTCTCCCCAGATGAAGTTCTTCACGATCTGAGAAGTGGTCTTGGCGAGGGCCTTTGCCTCGATCCGCTTGGAGAAGTAATCGATCATGACGAGAACGAACTTCCTTTGTCCGCTGGCTTGGGGGAAAGGGCCAATCAAATCCATTCCCCAGATGACGAAGGGCCATGAAGCGGTGATTGAACGAAACTGCTGAGCTGGCTTCAACTGAAGAGGCGCGAAAAGCTGACACTTGGAACACTTATTCGAGAAAGCTTCTGCATCCTTCCGAATGGTCGGCCAGAAGTAGCCGTGCCTTAGAATTCTCTGCTCTAGAGTACGAGTCCCCGAGTGGCCGCCACACTCTCCTGAATGAATCTCCTCAATCACTTGAGGGATTTCAGCTTCTGACAGGCATCTGGCCAGAGGGCCCGAGATGGTCTTGCGATAAAGCTCTCCCTCGTGCAACAGATAATAAGAAACTTTGTACCGAAACTTTCTCTGATCGCTCTCACTCGTAGTAAGTTGACCTGTCATTAAGAACGTAATGTATGTGTCCCTCCAAGAAGCCCTTTGCTTGATCTCCATCATCTCCCCCTCCTCGATGGATGGTCGAAACAATTCAGTCACTGACCCTCCAGCTTTAGGACCGTACTTGACGAGATAATCTGCCTTTGAGTTAGCCTCTCGGGGCACGTGCTCGACGAAGAAGGATTGGAAACCTCCGATCAAGCCTTTGGCCTTTGCCAAGTACTTTTGCAAAATGGGCTCGCGCACCTCGAACTCTCCTCTTATCTGCGATGTGACTACCATCGAGTCAGTGAAGGCCCTGAGATCCTAAATCCCAAACTCCTTGGCGAGACGCAAGCCATCCACCATGACCTCGTACTCCGCCTGATTGTTTGTGACGGGGAAGAGGATCTCGACTGCTTGCTCGATCCTAGTTCCATGCGGGCTCACTAGCACAACTCCGGCTCCCACGAATTTCCTGCCTGAAGCCCCGTCCACGAACATCTTCCAAGAGACTAGGTTGGAAGAGCCTTCGTCTCCTCCTACCTCGACCGAGGAGTCGGCCAGGAAGTCCGCCACTGCCCGGGCCTTGATCGCTACCCTTGGAGAATACAAAATGTCGAACTCGTTGAGCTCCACCGCCCACTTTGCCAACCTGCCTGAATGCTACACTTCATCCAAGATACCGCGCAACAGATGATCTGAGACTACCTTGATGGAATGAGCCTGAAAATATGGGTGAAGTCTACAAGCCGAAACCACCAAGGCAAAAACCAACTTCTCTAGGATGGGATACCTCGTCTCTGCCTGCCGCAACACTCTACTCACATAGTAGATGCGGAGCTGCTTCCTTCCTCCCCGACCAGCACCGAGCTGACTGCTTCCGCTCCCACTCCCAGATAGAGGAGGCATTCTTCGCTTCCTTGTGGGCCTTGGAGTATAGGAGCTTGAGTTAGCTGCTGCTTGAGCTTTCCAAAAGCCTCCTCACACTCCGCGGTCCATTCGAACTTCTGACTGCATCAGAGAGTTTTGAAAAAAAAGGAGAGCACTTCTCTCCCGCCTTAGAGAGAAAGCGGCTAAGGCCCGCCAGCCTTCCAGTCAGCCTCTAGACTTTCTTGGGATTTTTCGGGGATGCCATCTCTAGAATGGCCTTGACTTTGTCGGGATTAGGCTCCACCCCCTCAGAGTGAGGAGGTGACCTAAGAACTTCCCCCTCCGGCTCCAAAAACACACTTGGTCGGGTTGAGTCACATCTTGTACTTCCTCAGGGTAGCGAAGGTCTCCACCAGATCCTTTATGTGTTCCGCGATGCCTTTGCTCTTGATGAGGAGGTCATCCACATATACTTCCAGATTCCGCCCCTTCTGCTTCTTGAAGACTTGATCCATCATCCTCTTGTAGGTAGCGCCCACGTTCTTTAGCCCAAAGGGCATCATATTGTAGCTGTAGCAACCATCGCTAGTGATGAAAGAGACGTCGCGGCAGTCGGGGGATGCATCCGGATCTGGTGATACCCTGAAAAAGCATCAAGGAAACTTATCACAGGAAACTCGACGACTGAATCAACCAGCGTGTCGATTTGAGGCAAGGCGTAGCAATCCTTCAGACAAGCTTTATTTAACATGAAAAAGTCAATACATAGACGCCAACCCCCTCCGGACTTCTTCATCATTACAACATTGGAGACCCAGTCAGGATACTGGATCTCCGAAACAAAACCTGCCTTTCAGCAGCTTCTCTACCTTCTCTCGAATTGTCCCGGCCAGCACGGCGACGCTCTTCCTCTGCTTCTGACGGACGTGAGAAACTTTGGGATCCAGGTTGAGGTGATGACAGACAACATCGACATCAATCCCTGACATCTCCGCGACACTCCAAGCGAAGATGTCTACATTCTCCTGCAGGCATGCGACCATCTCCAAATTCCCCTCCAACGTCAGAGATCCTCCGATCTTCAGCTGCTCCGACTCTCTTCTCCGGGAGATCAACTCTAGTTCCTCCAGCTCTTCCGCGGCTCTCAGACCT
Organism: Platanthera guangdongensis; assembly: GCA_039583875.1. Lineage (NCBI taxonomy): Eukaryota > Viridiplantae > Streptophyta > Magnoliopsida > Asparagales > Orchidaceae > Platanthera > Platanthera guangdongensis. Next base: position 13,795,414 of record CM077160.1, on the reverse strand, counting down.
CCTCCCTCTCCAGCAGCTTCTCCAACCTCTCCGTGTCCTCCATCCAGCTGATGGTACTGACGCCGTTCAGATATCACTCCCTGGCAGCCTCTAGATCGCCCCTGATCCGCACTTGGACATCTCCCCGGCAGTACTTCAGGCACTGATGATATGATGATGGAGCCGCCTTAAAGTAGTTGATGAGGGGTCGCCCAAAGATGACGCTATAGCAGCTTGGGGCGTCGACGATGACAAAATGGCATCGGATAGAGGTACCACCAAGGGTGACCAGAAGGTCCACTCCTCCCTCCACCTCTTTCTTCTCTCCCGAGAAGCCAAAGAGGGGCCCGTCCGCAGCTTGGATCCTGGACGCTTCCACCTGCAGCCCGACAAAGGTTCTCTTAAAAATAATATTCACCGAACTCCCGTTGTCCACGAGGATTTGGTCGACGGTGAAGTCCTCGATGACGGCTCTGATGACCAGGTCATCATTAAAGGGATTCTCATTCCCCAACATGTTTTCTTCGGAGAAGGTGATCTCCTCTAACGACGGCGAAACTTGAGAAGTCAAGGCTACGCTCTTAGAGGTAGAGGCGACGCTCTTCCGATAGATCTGGTGGAGACTTCCCTTGCGGGAAGCTCCAGGTACGAACCCTCCGTTGATCACTCCAACATGCCCACCTCCTGGGCCGTGGATTACTTCTCCGCGACCTCCCTGGTCGACCCGGTCCTCATTCCTCCTTCGCCCCGGAGCTTGGAACACTACCGGTACTGCTGGCGCTTCCTGCCTCGGCTGTTCCCTCTCCGCTGCTCCAGCTTCCAACCTCCTTCTTGCCTCCCAAAAATCTGGGCAGACCATCGTCCCGTGCCCCTCTACTCGGTGCAGATCGCAGTAGAGGGGAACCTCCGCCTCCTGGCGCCTTGCCTGCCGCTCCCTCCTGCGATGCTTATTGCCCTGCCTGGCAATGACCATCGCCTCCCTTCTGCCTCCTCCTCGGCATCCACCCTGTTGATGGCCGTTCCTCCTCCCCTGCTGCTGGAACTAAGGCCTAACAGGCGGCCTCCAATGGGTCCGATTCTCGGGATACTGGAATTGCCGAGCTTCTCTCCTCCTCTACGGAGCCTCCACGGGCCTCCTCTCCTCCTGCCTCCGAGGCCTCTCCTGACTCCTACGCTCCTCCGCCCTCCTGGGCTCTTCTCTCTTCCTCTGCTCTTCCTTCCTCCTTGGCTCTTCCCTTCTCCTCTCAACCTGCCTCTCCCGTGGTCTTCCGGCCTTCACCTCCGAAGGTCCTTCTCTCTCCCTTCCTCCCAGCTCTTCTCCATCCAGCCTCACCAAGAAGTCCTGGTTCTTCTATTCTCCCTGGTCAAACATATTCGCCCTCTCGACCATCTCTTCGAAAGATTTCGGGGGCTTGGACCCGATCTCTAAGTTGAAGAGACCTTGATTCAGGCCAAACTTCATGGCCAGCATCAGAGTGAAGCTGTCCACCTCCTTGACCTCCCGAATCTCCTCTTGGAAACAGTCGGATGTAGTGGCTGAGACTTTCGCGCGGCCCCTGCGCGATCTTGAAGAGAGCAGTTGCCTCCTTCTTCCTCTTCTTGGATGTCGCGAACCTTGCCATCTGGCCCCGACACAGATACTCGAAGTAGTAGATGGAGCCGACAGGCAACTGATAGAACCAATCCCTCGCATTACCCTTGAAGGTAATCGAGAAGAACCTGCACTTGAAGGCTTCTGACATGTTGCGGATGGACACCACGTCCTCGAACCACTAGAGATGCCTGATCGGGTCATCTCTGTCGGAGTAGTAGGTTAGGACGAGCTCTCCGAAGCCCTCGGGAACTGGGGCTGCGATGATCTTGTCACAGAAGGGGCTCCTCCCTCCCTGCTGGTAGCGAGTTTCATCCTCGCTCGTATCCTCGTCATACTCCTTATAGTAGCGAGTTTCACGGTATCTCGCCGTCTGCTCCACCTCTCGGAACCTGATCCCTTGGCTGTTCGCTGGATGATGCCGTGAATGCATCAGTTGCTCCTCTCTCTCCCTGGCTCGCTCCTTCCCAGGTCGCCTTGGCGGCGCTTCCTCATCCGACGATGTCACACGACGAGGCGAGGTCGCCGTGACATCGGGGCGATGAGCAAACCCTGCGAGGATGCTGCTCTCTATCCTAGCGAAATCTTCGAACGCCGGCACAGTTACAAACTCGCCTCCTTGCGTAGAGTTACCGCTCCTGCCGAGTTGCCGACTATCTCCCCTTGCTTGACTGCATGCACCATCTTGCCTACCATCAAAACTTTCCTCCTTGTGTACGATCCACGCTCATCACACCAAAGTGTTGAAGCCGGGAAAATTCCAACCACAAAATTCGGATCAAGGTAGCCTAAGGTTACCGACTTAGCGGTTGTGCTCGACGGCTAACAGGCTAACACAGGAAACTGTCGGACAACGAACAGAACCCCAGGTGCTGCGGCAGAAGGTCCCACCACGTACCCGGAAGTTTAGAAGAAGCAACCACTCCACAACCAAATATGGCCGAGCAGTGTACGATGAAGACTAGCTGGTAACTAAGTCGCGACGACTAAAACAGATAGTCGTGAGATCGCGGTTTGGTCTCTCTGAAAAAAGAATCCAAAGGCTCAGCTGATGTCCAAGAAAAGGGGTCTCGAGATCATTGCGAGATTTCGAAGTCCGTCTACTCGTACCCCTGGGGTCCTATTTATAGGCAAATTCAAAGGGAGTGGATGAGTCTTATTTATAGCTCATCTCCTGGTGACTAGGCGATTTCCTTTGGGAGCCCGCGCGACTGGGCCAGTAAACGGCCTAGTCGCCTACTTGGCGAGTATGCGAGTGGATCTCGCCATACTCACCCAGACCTTCTGCCACCTTGCACGTTGACTCTTACTTCTGTCTTGACTTGTTGACTTTGGCTCTTGCTGACCTGGCCCTGGAGGGGTCCACCCTCAACGAATATGAGTTGTACAAGATTCTTGGCAATATGTATGACCGCCTGACTATTACAAAACAAAGTTGATGGTGAGGATAGTTTAACTCCCAAATCATCAAGAAGATTTTCAAGCTAAGTTCTAACACAACTGCCATATCACGATACTCAGCTTCAGCAGAAGAATGTGCAACAACAGATTGTTTCTTGCTACGACAGGTGATAAGATTTCCTCCAAAGTAGGTATAAAAACCAGTAGTAGAGTGTCAATTATTCAGAGAGCCCTGCATCTGAATATGCAATTAGAGATAGAGAGGAGGATGACTTATACACTAGCCCTTGTCCAAGAGCAGTACTCGAATACCTGAGGATGCGTTTGAATGCCTTCAGGTGAGAGACTCGTGGAACATGCATAAAACGACTGACTACTCCAACAAAAAAGGAGATATCAGGTCTCGTAACAGTCAAATATATCAGTTTTCTCACATGACGCCGATAATACTCTGGATTTGAGAGCAGTGAATCATAATCAGATTCATGAGCACACAACTTGTGATTAACATCCATCAGAGTTTTCGCAGGTTTGCACCCTGAGAGGCCAGCATCTTGAAGAAAATCATGGCAATACTTCCGTTGTGATAGGACGAGTCCATTAAGTCGCCTTTCTACCTCAAGCCCAAGGAAGTACCAAAGATTTCCCAGATCCTTAGTTTGAAAAACAGAGTTTAAGTGCTGCTTAATTTGTTGTATCCCTACGGAGTCATCAACAATAATCAACATATCATGCACATAGACCAGGAGAATGACTATCTCGGTCGATTGGTGATCAGTAAAAAGTGAGAAGTCTGCCGAGCTTCTCTTGAAGCCAACCTCACGAACAACCTTACTAATATTTCAACCACGCCCGAGAAGACTGTTTGAGACCATAGATTGATTTTCTGAGCAGACATACATGAGACTCCCCCGTGGTCTCAAACCCATGCGGTTGATGCATGTATACAGTTTCAAGAAGGTCGCCATTCAGAAAAGCATTTTTGATATCAAGCTGATGCAGAGGCCACTGACGGTGAACTGCTAAAGAGATCAGAACCCGAACAGAGTTTAACTTGGCAACTGGGGAGAATGTCTCATCATAATTAAGTCCTTGTTGTTGAGTGAACCCCCGAGCCACAAGCCGTGCTTTTAGATGGTCAACAGTGCCTTCCGCATCATGTTTGATCACAAAAGCCCACTTGCAACTAACGCAACTCTGTCCAGGAGGGGGATGGACAAGATCCCAAGTGTGATTGACCCAAAGAGTAGACATTTCTTCATCCATGGTTGCACGTCACGCCGGATGCTGAAGAGTCTCTTGTAAAGAGTTAAGAATAAAAATGGAGGAGAGAGAGAGTGCAAATTTAAGAAGAGGTGGAGAGAGACGATATAAGGGGACGTAATTTGCCATAGGATGAGCCGTGGATGTTGATGCCGGATCGACGGGCCGCGAGAGCACACCGGTAGAAGGAGGCTGTTGCAGGGTATCAAATTTGGGAGGGCGACGAGTGTAAACTCGAAGGAGAGTCGGTTTGGATTGGACGGGCGTGGGTGTAGGTGTTGGAAGGAGAGGTGGAAGGGAAGACAACTAGGAGACATGACTGGAACCGCGGGCCAAGGTATAAGAGGTAGAAGAGGATCTGTAGGAATGGTGTGGAACGATTGGTCTTCCCGAAAGGTAATATCAGCAGACAAAACCATTTTATCATCTGTAGGAGAGTAGCAAACATATCCCTTCTGGGTGCGAGTGTAGCCAACAAACCTGAATTTGGTAGCACTTGGACCAAACTTATCAGTGGTTGGACTGAGGTTATGAACATAACACGTACATCCAAACACACGGGGGGGGGGGGGGAACAGAGGCGTTGAAGGGGAAAGGAGATTGAATGGAGCCACGAAGTTGAGAATGTACGACATACGATTGATGAGATGACAGACAGTATAAACAACAAAGTTCCAATATAGTGGTGGTATCTGTATTTGAAACATAAGAGATCTAACAGCATCAAGAAGATGCCGATTTTCCTCTCGGCCACACAGTTCTGTTGAGGAGTATAGACACACGATGTCTGATGGATAATACCAAACTTAGTGCACAGATTTGAGAAGGTTCGGCTAGTATACTCACGCGCATTATCAGTTCGAATAACTATGAAACAAGTAGAAAATTGTGTACGAGTCTCCACAATAAATGAACGGAAGATAGACAGGAGCTCGTCACGATCACGAAGTAAATATATCAAAGTTGCGCGTGAGTAATTATCAATAAATGTGACAAAATACTGATAACGAAATATACCGAGAATCTTATAGGGTCCCCAAATATCAGAATGTACTAATGAAAAAGGAGCATCGCTCCGAGTACAAGAAGGAAAAGATATACAGTATTGTTTGTCAAAGGTACAAGATTCACAAGTAAACTCATGAAGAGATACATGTTTTCTTTTAATATAGAAAAGACTTAAAGTAGATCCTTTTTAAGGAAGATTTTGTTAAAATTGAAAACAAATTTTTGTAAAAGCAATTTTTAAAATCGTTCGTTATTCACAATATGAGTGAATAAACCTACCTCTGATACCAAACCGATGTACACTAAAATTCAGGAATTGACTTTGAACGATAAATTTTGGGATTAATTTAACTTGAACGGCGCTATCAAAACTTTCACGAGCATTATGGATTGATAATCGACATAGCGTTCACAAGGGCAAATAAATTTCGAATGTCCGTTCACAATCAACCCTTATGATTAATTTTTCCACCGACATTTTGGTGAAATGACAATGAATAAAGAGCAACAATCGTCAAATAGGAATTATTGTTAGCTTATGAAAGGACTGGGAGGGGGAAACACTGAAATCCCTAGAAATCCTTTCGTCGCTACGACATTATAGGTGTGACCGATCCATCAACATTTGCTTTTCGCAGATGTGCGCGAGGCTCATGGTGGTAGTGAGGTCCAAAGGATTCTGAAATTCCACATCCAAACGGAGACGCTCGTGGAGGCCTACCGTAAAGATGGGTACTTGATGCGCCGGTGGGACGGAAGGGGCGCATGCCAGTAGCACTTGAAACAACTCAAAGTAGTCATCAATGGACTCTGTCTTAGAGTGATGAGGTCGCCGAGGGGGTTGCTGCACAAGGGTGGCCTTAATCAAGGTTGAAGTTGTCCTTGAAATCCTCTTAAGGAGTGCACTGTTTGGCAAAGAAAATTTCGTAGTGCGTAATCCAAGCCAGGGGGTCCTCGTCGCCGTCATTAGAGGAGTCCGAAGTGGCGTGCTTCTACGATAGGGCGACATCGTTACGAGCATGGATGGCCTCGAGGATGAGTGGATGACGATGTTGTTTGTCGTCATCCATTGTAGCTGGTATCAGAAGAGGAAGAGGGTGGACTGGAGTGGGTAGGATTCCAGTGCTGTCCTCGTGTAAGTCACCGCAGGCGGAGAGGGAACCTAGAAAAAGTGTTTGTACTGGAGCAGGAGTGCATGCAAGAGGCACATGCGACAGGTTGGACGACTATGCACTCTGAGCGAGCATAATAGAGTCGCACGAGTTTCCTTTGTTCTGGAGTAGCGTCGACGGGTAGCCGTTGCAGAGGGACCTCAACGGAGGACGGAGACTCTGATACCAAGTTGTAGGGACCCCCATTTGGGATCATTTTCGTGGATGGGCGATGTAGAAGTCCTATAGGAGGTTGGTGTTTCCCTTCTTGGATCCTTGGGAACCTATTTTGGCAACTGAAGGTGACCAACGGGGATGGAGGGAGAGGTTATAGTGGAATGCGGCGTCGATGAGGCGTGTGGCTAGGGCAAGAGTGGGCGAGAGAATCCGATAAAGAGGAAGAGGAATTGTTTAAACTTTGCATATCCCCTTACTCCAAGCAGTCCCCCCTATTACCGGTTGGGCAACTATCAAGTTCTGAAATTGCCACCTTACTAGGCTTAACATCAAGTGAGGTAAAATAGAAAGTGTGACAACTGACAAATATAAAAGCACAAAATAAAAGGCGCGAATAGAACTGCGAGTGATGCTGATTTTAACCCTTGCGCGTTTTGGCGCAACGCTGGTATGTGATCCCACAGCGTGGATCTGTAGCATCTTTTCCCATTGAAAGTAGTTCTGATCACATTCATTTCTTTATTTCTGATATAGGATTCTATCTTTCCCCATTGAAAGTAGTTCATTTCTTGCAGCCTTGTTCATGCTTATGCAGTAGCTAGAGACATGCGGGGAGCCTTGTCCTGTATCGAGGAAATGAGAAGCGAAGGCATTGAGTTAACATTGGTGACGTATTGCATTCTTATTGGTGGTTATGCAAATATCAATGATGCCGAGTAAGCTATTTCTTTTCACTGATATATCTTTTTTGTCTATTCTTCATTTTGATTGTATTATCATTTGTTTTATGTATTTTGCTAATAAGTTTGATTTTGAGCAGAACCTCAAAAAATTGTGAAACCATTTGCTCGTCTTTTTAAATTATCTAACAACATGTGCTTCATGAATTTTAATAATATGAGCTGTCAGTGCAATTTTGCAGTCTGTTTTTAGGTTATATTGTGTTCCGTGCTTGAGAAAACATTCCTTTAGTATGTTTGCTCACATTTCTTTTTTATGAGACGAGAAACAGCGCCTATCCAAAGTCAATTAGATTAAGTATTTAACAGTCTATGCTTTTTATGCCAGAGCAAGCTCACATGTATTTAACAGTCTATGCTTTTTTCTTTTGTTATCGGCCTAATAGTAAAAGAGCATTTGATATGCATATTTGAACTATTAAAATGTTTCTTTCAGAATATTGTTACCATACACTGGGATTTTCAGAATTTTTATCTAAGTTTCATGCAAAGGAATTTTTAAAAAATTCTTTAGATGCCTTTTTTTTGATAAATATGGCTATCTTGAGTCTGGAGCCTTTTATGAACTTTAAAATTTTTCAAGTAAAAAAAAACTGTTAGACAACTTTTTCCTAGTTTGTAGAAAAAACGTGAAGAATTTATTTTATTCGTGAGTTTTAGTGGAGAAAAAAATGATAGGAAAGGCTTTCCTCATCTGAAGCATTTTGTTTCTCTTATAACGAGTTGAAATTGGAGAGAGACAAATTTGCTTGAGTGGTTATTTTATAATTCTCAAGAACCCTTGCTTCAATACTGTAATAATCAAGATTTTGAAAACTGGACCGGACCGGCCGGTCGTTCCGGTCGAACCGTCAACCGGTAACCTACCCGGTCCGGTCCAAGTTCCAAAACCGGCTTACCCACGGACCGCCTGAAAATCGGCGAACCGGGCGGGTCGGTCGGAAACCCGGGAATCGTGACCGGTTCCCCGTAACCGGGCGGGTCCAATAAGAAGTTGAGGATTTAAAAATTCGCGTTAAAATGCTGTTGCAGGGATTCGAACCTTGTTCAATTAATATAATTCCAAAGCCCTCCACTATGCCAACATGTCTTTGTTGAAAATCGCGGAAACATATTATATATATAATATATGTAGTTATATTTATTAGTAAATAACATCAAACATTTTAATTAAAAAGCTAATGTTCATCTTTATTAATATAATACATTAATACCCTTAGTCATTTTTATTATCTTATATACATTGTCGACTAAGTATTATATTTAATTTTAATTATAATTATTTTTTAATTTTTATGTTTATGAAACAATGCTTAGTTTTTTTTCGTATTTCATTTATTTATATAGAATTATCTTAACAAAATGATATTTTATTAATTATTTGTATTTATATATATATCCTTCAAATTGTATTTTAAAACACGCAAGTTGTGATATATTGTTTTTATTTGTACAAAAAATATAATGACAAAAAATAACAAATATATATGCTGTTATTTTTACTATTGTTATATATAATTATATATATTATTTATTTATTTAAAAATAACGGTTTGACCCCGGTTAAACTGGATGGACCGGTTCAATCTTGAACCTTTCCCTCCGCCGGTTCGATCTCCGGTCCGGTTTCCAAAACGTTGGTAATAACGATGCATTCGTCATTTATCTTCTTCCTATGAGGATACAAGTCAAATTATTTATTATTACTTTTTATTTATTTATTTACAATTTTTATTCCGAAGGGGAGCCTTGGTGCACCGGTTGAGGTGTTACCGTGTGACCTTTTGAGGTCACCGGTTCGAGTCCTGGAAGTAGCCTCTTGCAAAAATGCTTGGTAAGATTTGCCTACATTTCACCCTTGTGGTAGGACCCTTCCCCGGACCCTCGCTACACGGGGATGCCTTTGTGCCCAGAGTTGCCATATTTTCATTTTTCTTTCCATTCCCTGTCAAGAATGGGAGGAATATCTCTCTCTCTCTCTCTTCAATGTTATCAAAATGAAAAGAACATAAATTCGTTCTTTTTCTTTTTAGCCCACCTGAATTTCTTTTTCTTTCCTCACCTCAATTAGAATGTTAGGTTCAATCATTTATTTGTTCTCTTGTTATGGAGTATGGTGCCACTGCCCGTCAAATATTGCACCTTATTACTAAATTAGTATTCTCTCTCTCCTCTTCAACTTGCATTGTTGAAGTTTGGTTTACCATTGTGCATGTTCCCCTTGAAGTATTTATGATTGTTGTTCTTAGGTGCTTGTATTACTGAGCTGACTTCAATGTCTAATCCCTTTTTTATTGTTTTGGAAGATCTGCAGATAAGTTGTTTACGGAAGCAAAACAGAAGCTAGCAGCACTGAATTCAGTCATATATAGCAATATTATCTATGCTAATTGGTTAGTTTTTCTGAGGCATATATATGTGCTTTATGTAATTTGCAAATCGTAGATAGTAAATACATATTTGTTGACTTTATTTTCTTTTGTAAATTCATATGCATAGGCTAGTCTATTATTAGTTAAGCTGTGCTTATTAGTTAAGTTATGCCTATGGAACATGCTATTTTGTACCCCTACTATATAAAGTACAATAGGGGTTGTAATGTTTTTATCTTTGGAGTCTCGGGTCTTTCTTTTGAGAGGACTCTTGAACCAACCCTCAAGAGCATGTCGTTTATGTTGTGAGTATACCTCGCAATTGTATCCCCGCTATATTATATTACATTTTTATTTTGTGCTTACCAACTTAGTTTGATCTGCCGCCTTCCTCCTGCCTAAACCTAGGTAGAGGATTATAGAGACAACCATCTCACGGTTCCCATTTGTTGCTGCTCGAAAACGACAATCTTTAATAATGAGCACCGATGCAGTCAACCCAACAAGCCCTGGCGATTCCTTCTCCATGCTTCTCCCTGAATTTTCCACTGATTTTGACCCTTCCCCGCTCCCCAACTCCCGACTATCCCACTTCAACCCAAGTTTTTTAGCCGAGGCGCGCTCCTCTTCAGCCCTCGGCGGGCATCGAACAACTCATATTGTCCCCTCATGGTTTTCATTCCTCGCAATCTTCTCCAGGATCCACCTTCTCCGGACACTCGGTGTTCGCTTGCGCACCTGTGTACATGTGCAGTCTGCACCGCACTGCCCCGCTGCCTTGCCCATCAGACGTTTCCCTAACACCTTCGCCTTGACTGATTGCACGACCATCACACGCACCTTGACCAATTGTATCGTCGAGGTGGTGTGCTCCCTGAGTAATCTTTCCTTGTGCATGGTCGTTGTTGAATTCGCCTTGACTGACATTCTCCAGGTCCTCCGTTAAGACCACCCTAAACCCTAAACCCTAAACCCTAAACCCTAATGATAAGACAATGAATAACTTATTTTGTGCTCTTGATTAAGGCATTTTCAAACTTATTTATATTACAGATTCAAAAATTTCTTGAAGAAACTTATGATTTTTCAAATTTCATCTACAAGAATTGAACAATTACAAGAATTGGAGAATTTACATGCTTACACAAATATTCAAGATATTTCTTGTTCGGAGGGCTATATAAGTGCACATCAAGTGAAAGGAAAACTGACAGTGCATCTTACTGTTCAAATGACATTTCATCAGATAACACTATAAGCATAATGAATATTTCCTTTCTTGAATCGTAGTCATTTTCTACATCTCATGCGCTTGATTTTGCTAGCCCTAAAATTGAAGCGTTAAAAATATAATTTCTATATTGCATTTAGAAAATAAAAATTTAAAAACAAAATTTGATGTAAAATCAAATAATGGTGTGCCTAATGTTGATTCTCATTCATGCTCCTTAGTTGATAAATTTATATCTTGTATTGATTATAATGAACTTAATGAAAAATTCAAGATTTTTGAAAGAGTTTTCTTTTGTAAAAAACATAGTGAACTATTGATAAATGGAAATAATGCTAAAACAAATAAGCTAGATTCATTAAAAATATTTGTTCAAAACTTTTCAAATGATAAAAAAATCTTATATATCTTGTTTATCTAGTGATTTTTGTAAGGTCTCTACTAGAATTGCAAAACTCATAAAACAACATACACTTGGTAGAGCATTTGATTATGTAAGTACATCTTACATCAAGTGCTCTGTGTATTTAAAATTTGGACTTATATCATCTTATTGTAAGGGTAAATTTAAACCTAGCACTTCCCACCATATTTGGATTCCGAAAATCTCATTATCCAATACATTTGGATCCACATGAGTTCCCAAATTTTTCCTTCATGTACCTTGAGTTTAGTGTTTGACTAGGGATATCTTTATCATACTGTAGTTTGATTGCATCAAAATGACTATATTTCATCTGTTGAAAAAGCCCATGTAAAGATACCCATGTTGAAGCCCATTTATTTAGTTTTCTTCTTTTCTCCTCTTTAGTACCACATTATATATAAGAATCTCTTCTCACTTTCTCCCTTCTATAAATGTGTATTTATACCTTGTATTTGATTATTGAGATAGTATATACAAGTTTGAGGTTTTCTGCACATGGTATCAGAGCCAGGTGGTCATCCACGCGGCTAAGTTCTTTTCTAACCGCGGCTTCCCGTGCGGCTAACTCCCTTTCTAACCACGGCTTCCCGCGCGGTTAAGTTCTTTCTAACCGCCCCTCTTGCTCTCTCTCTCTCTCGTGGCTTCCACCTCTTCTTTCTCTTCTATTGGCCCCATTTTATAACTCTCTCTGTCAGGTGGGGCCTTCTCCCTTTTCCCTCTACCCGCCCGGTTTCTTCCCGGTTACCCGCTTCCTGTCTACTCGCTGCGGTCTCCTTGTCTACCTGCCGAATTCTCGCCTTCTCGCCTTCTCGTCACGTGCTTCTTCTACCCGCCTTATTGCTGCTCTCCCCTCTTCTCGCCGCTACTTATCCTAGTTGCTGCGGCTTCCCCAACCACGTGCTTCTTCTACCCGCCTTCTCGCTGCGAGTCGCTACGGCTTCCCTAACCGCTGCGAGTTCCGTATCTAGGGCACGCCATCTTTCCTTGCCGCTGGTGTGCTCACCGTGACCATGCGGACTTCTCGCGCGGTTTCTTCTCTGCTTAGTCGCTGCGGCTTCCCTAACCGCTGCGAGCTCCGCATTTAGGTCATGACATCTTTCCTTGCCGCTGGTGTGCTCACCGTGACCGTGCGGACTTCTTTCGCGGTTTCTTCTCTGCTTAGTCGCTGCGGATTCTCTAACCGTCGCGGGCTCTGATCTTGGTCGCGGCCTCTTGTCGCTGGTGTGTTGTCACCGAGACCGTGCGACTTTTCCTATTCTTTAGTCAAGGCGGCTTCTCCTCTCTAACCGTTACGCATTTTTTGGTCGCGACCTCTTCTTTCCTTGCCGCTGGTGTGGTCACCGAGACCGTGCGGTCTTCTCGCGTGGTTTACCGGGCGACCTCTTTCTGCTCGCTGTTCTGGTCGTCTGATCTACTCGCGCGGTCTACTATCTATCCGCTGGTCTTCTTGCCGCCGATCTAGCCTCCTGACCGCCTGGACATGGGGTCTTCTCTTGATCCTACTAGACAGGCGGCTTCCTCTTCTGTAGACCCCCCGACCCTTGCCCCTGAACTCCGGGATGAATTGCGGATCACTGCTATTTCTTTAGCCAGGAAGAACTTTGTGGAGTGGGTGCACTCTGTTCGTCGCGTTTTTCAGTCCAAAGGCTTTCTACATCACTTGACCCAAGCTGTTCCCGCTGCTCCTACTGAAGACTGGTTGCGCAACGATGGTCGAGTTCAGACGTGGCTCCCCAACTCCCTTGATGACGAACCTTATCGCTTGGCCATGTATCACGAAACGTCTAAGGCGATGTGGGATGAGCTCCATTCTCTCTATTCCGGCAAAGATAGTCTCCAATACCTGTATGACATCATAACTGATCTTCAGACTCTTGATGTTGGCGGGGCCGCCGACCTCACCTCCTTTGTTGCTCGGGCCAAGACTCTGGTTGAAGCCTGGGTTCAACATCAACCTCCTACGATGGATCTTGCTCCACAACGTGCTCAAAAAGAAGCTGTCGGTGTTGCCATGATGATGACTCGTGTACCAAGTCATCTTCAGAGCATTCGGCCTCAGATCCTCTCCTCTGCTGCTACTCTGTCACTATCAGATGTGTGTTCCATGTTGCTAAAGGTTTCACCACCTCCTGACAATTATGGATCTCCGTCACCGGCTCTCCTTCAGCAGACTTCTGCTCCCTTACTGCCTCTCCCTCCTCCTGCTCGTGGGGGGCGTTCAGGTTCTCGGGGCCGAGGTCGGGGTGGCCGGCCACGACCAAAGTGTTCCTTCTGCGGTAAGGACAACCACGTTGAGGCCACTTGCTTTCGCAAGCATGGGCTTCCTCCTCGTCCACAAGCCGCTGTTGCTTCCATCGACTCATCTGTTACTCGTACTGACCTTGAAGAGGTACGACTTCAGCTCCAACAACTTCATGGTCTGCTCAGTCGCCCACCTTCCTCCGTTGCCTCCGCTGTCTCCATCTCACATGAAGGTATCGCTTGTCTCTCCACTAGTCCGCGCTGGATAGTGGATTCAGATGCCACTCATCAAATCACCTCCCTGCGGCCACATCAGTACCTGGATTCTCCTCATCCTAAGTGTATTACAGTGGCCAATGGGGACACTGTTCCGGTCTCCGGCTCTGCTGATATCCCTCTCACTTCTCTATCTCTACGCTCGGCTCTTCATGTTCCAGGCTCCCCATTTAATTTACTTTTTGTTGGTCTCCTCACTGCTGATTTAAATTGTTCTGTAACCTTTATATCTTCTTCTTTTCTGATACAGGATCGACAGAAGCGAAATATCATTGGTAAGAGATGACTGCAGAAAAGGGTTTACCTTCTTGATGACTCTCCTACTATCCTCTCTTCCGTCTACTCCGTCGATTGACATCAGCGTCTTGGGCATGCCCCTTTACCAGTTCTCCAGAAGGCCCTACCCGATGTATCTCTTCTTCTTTTTCAGTGCGAATCTTGTATTTTTGGCAAGCAGCCTCGTTTATCTTTTCCATCTCATTGTACTTGGAGCTCTGCTCCTTTTATTTTAGTATATTCTGATATTTGGGGACCATACAAAATCACTAGCATATCTGGATATCACTATTTTCTAACTTTTATTGATGATTATTCTCGGATGACGTGACTATATTTACTTCGTGATCGCTCCGAGCTTCCCCGTGTTTTTCAGGTATTCCTCCTTGAGACCCGCACACAATTCTCCACGAACATCAAAACTATTTACACTGATAATGCTCACGAATACACTAGCCACGAATTTGCGAATCTTTGTTCTGAATTTGGGGTTATTCACCAAACATCGTGTGCATGTACCCCCCAACAAAACGGAGTCGCTGAACGTAAGAATCGACATCTACTCCATATAGCTCGCTCTCTTATACTTCACACGCATGCTCCCAAAACTTATTTGAACTTTGCGCTTTTGACGACTTGCCATCTGATTAACCGTCTCCCTTCCCCCATACTACACAATGCCACTCCGTTCAGGCTCATGTTCCCCTCTACTCCGACATTCTCTCTCATACCCCGCATCATTCGGTGTACTTGCTACGTTCACATTCTTGGTCCATCCACAGACAAGTTGGATCCCCGGGAGGCCAAACACATCTTTGTTGGCTATTCACGAACTCAGAAAGGCTACGTATGCTACTCTCCTGCTACCCGCAATGTGACGGTTTCTGCTGATGTTACCTTTCGGGAGAATCTTCCAAGCCTGGATCTCCTTCAAGATGCTGGCTACTCTGGATGCAAGCCGACTACTACTCCAATGGATGCAAATCATAAGCTCTGTGCACATGCTTCTGATACAAATCTTTCTTTCCAAAATCCGAAATACTATCGACGACTTGTTGTGAAATTAATTTACCTAACAGTCACAAGACCGGATATATCCTTTGCTGTTGGGGTGGTCAGCCGGTTTATGCATGCCCCTCGAATATCTCACCTTCAAGCCGTTGAGCGCATCCTAAGATATCTTAAAACAGCTCAGGGTCAAGGGCTGATATACAAAACCTCATCCTCTGCTCCAACGTTGGTTGCGTATTCTGATGCAGATTATGCTGGTTCCATGGATGATCGACGGTCAACCAGTGGTTTTGTACCTATTTTGGAGGTCATCTTGTTACCTGACGGAGTAAGAAACAAGCCGTGGTTGCTCGATGCTTAACTGAAGCAGAATGCCGATCGATGACATCAGTTGTCTCTGAGCTTACATGGTTTGAAAGTCTCCTCGCCGATCTAGGAGTAAAGCTTGCCTCACCTGCCATCCTGTTTTGTGACAGCCAAGCGGCTATACACATAGCAAAGAATCCGGTCTTCCATGAAAGAACGAAACATATTGAAGTGGACTGTCACTTTATCCGGGAGAAAGTTCAAATGAAGAAGATAGAATTGAAGCATGTTCCGGGTACTGAACAAGTTGCTGATATCCTCACAAAGGCCCTACCAAGTGCCCTATTTTATCAGTTCCTGTCCAAGCTGGGTGCCTATGACTTGTACGCTCCAGCTTGCGAGGGAGTGTTGAAAAAACCCATGTAAGGAGGCCCATGTTGGAGCCCATTTATTTAGTTTTCTTCTTTTCTCCTCTTTAGTCCCACATCATGTATAGGGATCTCTTCTCTCTTTCTCCCTCCTATAAATGTGCATTCATAACTTGTGTTTGATTATTGAGATAGTATATACAAGTTTGAGGTCTTCTCCACATCATCAAACCTACTTTACTCCATAGTCAAATATAAAAATAGAAATAGTTAGTTTCCTTCTCTATATTTGTTTATTTTGTGCGTTTAATCTTCCCTTTTTAAAACTTGTTTCATAGTTTTTTATGCTCATATCTGCGTG
The DNA here is from genome assembly GCA_039583875.1 of Platanthera guangdongensis. NCBI lineage: Eukaryota > Viridiplantae > Streptophyta > Magnoliopsida > Asparagales > Orchidaceae > Platanthera > Platanthera guangdongensis. The sequence continues at coordinate 13,779,235 of CM077160.1, read as the reverse complement.
GGGGTGACACATTATATGTATTTTAACATATATATTTGTACTGTGTGTTGCTATGTGTACGAATATGTTTTTCACTAATATTGCTGGCGATAGCTCTCTGTAACAGCTACACTACCTTTATGTGTCTGCTTATTATTATACTTCCTATTGTTGAGCAAATACATTTATCTTCACATTTGATGCATGCTTTTTTCTGACACATTCACCTTGCACAATCTTGCATCGTAACTAATTGAGTAAAGTAAATGTAATTGATTATGCATTTTATTACATATATCATAGCAGATTATCAATCACATTTTTATCAACGTTTGATGTCTTATTTTTGCACATCTCTCATCATTTATCATGATTCTAGGAATATCATATATTTATCATAGTCTTATGAAAATTATATTGGAACTCATCTTCAACATATGTAATATAAACTCTATTAAATAACATGTATTGAAACTGAATTTGATCAAAAATGTCTTATCATTGCATGTTGTCATCTCGTCTCATTGCTTATTGCATTACCATGTAGTATTTATGCAATTCATTGCCTACACTAGTTTTTATTCTTGATGTTGATGCGGAATGGAGACGCGAACCTGTGACGGAGGATGAGTTTTGGGCCGTTCGGGGCCAATTGTCTACCTTCCATATATAACATATCTGTATCGACGATCCGACTCCAAGGATGTGTCCGACTCGTCGTTTACCTGCGATTTCATATATTACTTTGTTGTTTTTGAGTTATTTATTGTAATCAGGCTCTCCACATCTACGCCCAATCATAGTCGTTGATGTCGGGTTCCCTAATTATGTTTTATTATAAATAATAGGCATGAGGGCTATTTGGAGGCTATTGCAGAATTTGGAGATCATAAATCTCGGATTCCAGTGATCCCTCCACGGTGCCAACTCCATGGAACCTTAGGTGACGACTCATAGGCCATCTCCCGCTCCCCAAAGCTATCCCCCATTCATTGTTTCCTTCTTTCTCCCTCCCAAGCCTCAACTAGCCCCCAAATCCCCACCAAATCTCTGCTGCCACTCAGATCCAACACCTAACCCACCCTTTGCTACCGCCGAATAGTGTTGCCGCCGCCCCCTGTTGTCCAGTAACCCATCCGCCACCCTTACTTTTTTTGTTCAACGTAAGAGTCGCCGCCCCTATTCTGCCATCCAGCAAAGCAGCCACTGCCCTCCTTCCTGCTGTCCAGTCAGCCAGCCTCCGCCCTTCTGCCGTCCAACATAGCAACTGCCGCCCCACTTGCAATCCCCGTAGCCCCTCGCCTCCTCCCTCTCACTCCCCTACATCCCAACCCCCCAAATCCATTGCCCACTATCCCTTGAATCCCACCGGGCACCTAACACTCAGATCTAATCCCCGCAGCCTCGATCCCGCTCCAAACAGCCATATCCAGTCTCTCCAGCCCTAGTTCCCTCCTGGATCGTCTCCACTGTGCCGTGCTCCATTGGATCTCCGCGCCCCGAGCAACCCCTATACTTTTGTGAGTGTTTCTTATTGTATGAACTCTTGTTTCTTAATATTAATATATGACCATGCGATTTTATGTTTATTGAATCTCTTGTTTCGTAGTTTTTTGCTCTGAATTATTATTGTGATTTTATGAACCAATTTGCCATGCCCTCTTGCTTTGACCCTCCACTCGGACGAAAACCATTGCTTGTTGGCTTAAAGAAATTATTGTGCTTTTACTAAAATTCTCTAAGTGTGATTTAGTTATTTATTGCTTAATTTGATTTCGCTGCCCGATCTTGCATCTTACATACAATAATTTAGGGTTGTCGAGTTGTTTCCCCAACACTTCACTTAGGATTGCATGTTAGTTGCACACCCACATAGCCTACCTTATATGAGCGACATTTATTTTTGTAATGGTAGGTTATATACTATGAAGCAGGAATACTTCCCCGAAGGCAGCGTACCCGTACCAGATACGTATCCGGTATCGGTACGTACCCGATACTCGACGGATATACCTGTGGTCACATTTGGACTTAGCACATCATTTTGCATATTGTGATAGGAGTCTGTTATTGTAGAGTAAACACAAGCTGGCTTTATGCTTGGAAGCGTTGGTACGTCCAATTAAGTTGTGTATATGTATCGATTATGTTTCTGGTACATTTTTATTACAAGTACATGTACTGAACGTGTTGATACGACGCAAGTTATTAACAAAATGGCTAACTTGTCTCTAGACTAATCAGAGATTGAAGATGTTGATCTCCAACAATGAAGAAGAAGAAGAAAAAAAGACCGATGAGTACACTTACGTTTAATTTAATCTCTTTTGGTTAAACATATAAGATGTTAGATTTTGTAATATTTACCAAAGAATGTTTGAAAACTTTATGTTATGTTACATTGATTTGTGGATTTGTACTTCAAGTTATGATTTATGTTTGATGTTTCGATGTTTGGAGAACTATTTATTGCACTTATCATATATATATATATAATATTTATTAAACGTATCATGGCGTACCCGTATCCTTGTTTTTTAAATTTGGTCGTACCGCCATACCAGGTACGTATCGTACCCGGTACCCGTATCCGTATCGGTGCTTCCTAGGTTATATAGAGTCTTGAGGTTCATCTATGACCAGTTATCATCGTCGTTTCTCTCCTCTGTTTGGAGATCCCGAGTTTATCTACCCACGATCCCATAGAACCACTTCTGAGAGATCCTCACGGCACTACGATGATTATTTCCGATTGCAGTACACCAGTTCCAGAGATCCTGTTGACCCATCGAGACGATCCCACTATGCTAGAGATGATCATTATGGTGACTATCACCTTCCGTATTCCTGCGCTTGAGCGAATCGTGTAAAGCCTTCAACACGACTTGATTATCTTAAGACTAATTATTACGAGGATCATCATTTTGAGAGAGATCTAGAGTGTAGGTTTTGTGTTGTTACCCCATCTTTTGACGGTTTATCGAGTCTCGAGTCTTTCAGTTATTAGCTCGTAGACATAGAATATTATCTTAATTATTTCGAGTTATTCGGTGAGCGATGCATGAAATTTGCAAAAGTTAGACTTCTAGATTAGGCGAGAGCCTATTGATCTAGCATTCATAGGACCCGCTAATGAGATCGTCTTCACCGCATCACTAGTTGGGTAGAGATTAAGTTTATTTTATGTCAGAGGTATTTACTGGCATCACACCAGAGTCACCCACTCGAACAATTATTTTCCCTTCAACATGGATCTATATCTGTCACTGAGTATATGGATCGTTTTGATCAGTTAGTGTTGATGAGCGACATCCGAGAGGAGCCATCTATGACTACTTCTCGATTTCGGTCTGTACTTCGATCTGACAAACGTATTGAGTTGGTTTATCAAGATTCAGAGTCCCTTGAGCAGTCTTATGAGCTCTCCTTTCATCATGAATAGTCCTTAAAATTTAGATTTAGCCGAGTGAATTCACACCTTGACCACCCAGTATCGAGTCCCTCCTTTACTGAGGACACAATGTTACCTACCTTTGTTTTGTCGGACGCGATAAAAATGATACTTGATATAGATCTCTCTCACCCCGGTGAGGCATTTAGTTCGTGGGTGGTCCATCATTTGTTTCCGATCACTTTCTTGTGACCTCGACTGAGAGTGTGACCGAGCGACCTATAGACCTTATAGTGTTGTTTCTCTCACCTACCCCCTCCTTCCTCACTGCCCAGGGTTAATTAGCGCCCTTACTATCGACCCATTTATTGACGCCTTACCTATGGAGCCATTCTTGAGAGTAGATCTTTTTCACTCTCCCTTTGTCATTGTCCCGTGCTACATCACGACTAATAGCCAAGAGCCTAGTGTTGATCTCATAGTTGCTGCCTCACCTGTTTATGGGGACACTAGCACTTATGATGGTACTCTTCTGGAGGATCATGATCCTGTTGATGGGTTGTTTGACGAGCCCCTTGTTGAGCCTTTTGATGAGAAACCACGTCCCGTTGAAGATGAGATTTAGGTGAGCCACTCGTTAATGAGTATCAAGTTATTATCGTCTCTTTCGTTGTCATCCTTGGTGTTGCCCCAAAGAATGAACATTGAGTGGAGAATCAAATATTTAGGGCTTTCCTTAAGAACACTTGAGCATACTCCCGATATTTTGAGGACTTACCTTATGATATATCGCACTCTTGATGAGTTTTGGGACACACCACCTGCTAAACCACCAGATTAGTTCTTTCTTTTGAAAGACACTCACCACACTTTAGAGTCACGTTTTCTGTTCGATGTATATGGTTTTCATTCAGGTGATTGTCGCATTCACGATGACTTTTCGTACTTACCTCCTGACGTGCCCCTTGATGTGCAACGTTCCTCGAGAGACATATGACACTTTATGAGCTCGTATTTGAGTGATAATGTCTCATGCAGTTATTTAGATACTCGCTGCACACTCGATGAGTTTTTCTACTATCCACCGAAAGAGCCTCTAATATGGCCTACCATCCTCCACAGAGGGCCCCACATGGGACCCGGGGCAGGTTCCCCATCAGCCCAGTGGGTGCCGTACCATATCCTGTAGGGCGACACACCCCAACCCATCTCGCTACCTGTTCTCAATAGCGTGGAATGTTTTGGCGGGGCCTCGAGCCCGCAACACCTTGATGAGAAGCCTTGATTGCCACCCTATAGAATGTGGCGTGCCTGTCATGCTTCATTTGCATCATTTGCATGAGTCTGCTGTGTCAATCGTTCATTATTTGCATGTGTTTGTTGAGTCGTAGGTTTAATACTGGTAATAAATCTTATAAATCGCATCCAAATGTTCATTGACAAGAGCAGGTATTTCATGAAATAGGGCAGATGATGATGATAATCCGTGCTGTGAGGTGAGGCTCCTTGGGAGGCCCTATAAAAGTTTGAGTGTTAGGAAAATTGATCCCTACACAATCATGAGATGGATCAGAGCAAATATCTATGATCTTAATATTCCTACGAGCATGAGTATCCTTCCCATATTTAAGGTTGAGGATTTGACGATATACTATAAACCTCACGAGCATGTGGACCCTCTTCATGGAGATCCTCTTGAGTTTACACCTTCACATCCATTTGAGCCTACACCTCCACATCCTCAGTCATGCACCCGGTCCACTTTTGAGCCCCACCTGCCTTTGGGCCAGTCGTCTATGCTTTACAGTCTGCAAATGTGATCATACAGGTACAACCATCACACCTTTTTTGACTTCTGAGAGCATTACTATTATTGTGACCTACTAATGTATTGCCATGCCCGACAGACAGACATCATAGTACCATTGGAGTAGGTGCCTGACAGACAGAGACAGGATTACCATTGGCAAGGTTGCTCAGTCATTGACGATACTTGGACGACCTTTGATGGACCTCATCAATTCTTACATGGCACACACCAAGAGGATTCCGATATCTATTCATTAGGAGATGAATTCTTTCAATTTGGTAAGAATGGTGCAGAATGGAGACGCAGACCCGCGACGAAGGGTGATTTTTTGGCCCGTTCGGGGTCATTTGGCTACCTGCCATTTATAGCATCTCCAGATCGACGATCCGACTCCACGGATGCGTCCGTCTCGTGTTTACCTACGATTTCATATGTTAATTTGTTGTTTTGAGTTATATTTAATGTAAACGGGACCTCCGCATCCACGACCAATCATAACTGTTGATGTCAGGTGCCCTAATTATGTTTTATTATAAATAAGAGGCATGAGGCCTGCTTTGAGGCTATTGCAGAATTTGAAAATTAGAAATCCTAATTTCCAGTGATTCCTCCATGGTGCCAACTCTGTGGAACCCTAAGTGACCACTCCTAGGCCCTCTCCCTCTCCCCAACGATATCCCCCATCCATTGCCTCCTTTTGCCCCCTCCCATGCCTTAACTAGCACCCAAATCCCCACCAAATCTCTGTCGCCACTTTGATCCAGCACCCAACCCACCCTTTGCCGCCGCCCCTCCCTTTGAATAGTGTTTCCGCCGCCCTCCTGTTGTCTAGCAACCCATTCGCCACCCTTCTGCCGACCAGCACAACATCCGCCGCCCCCTATTCTGCCGTCCAGTAAAGCATCCGCTGCCCTCCTTGCTGTCTATTAACCCATCTGCCACCCTTCTTCCATCCAACAGAGTAGTTGTTGCCCCACCTTTAATCCTAGCAGCCCCATACCTCCTCCCTCTCCCCTACATCCCGATCACCCCAAATCCATTACCGACCCTCCCATGAACCCCACCGAGCACCCATCACTCAGATTTGATCCCTGCAGCCCCGATCCCGCTCCAAACAGCCATATCTAGTCTATCCAACCCTAGTTCCCTCCCGGATCGTCTCTACCTCGCCGCGCTCCACCGGATCTCCGCACCTCTAGAAGCCCCTCTTCTTTTGTTAGAGTTTCTTGTTGTACGGGCTCTTGTTTTTTTAATATTAATATATGACTGTGATTTCATGTTTATTGGATCCCTTGTTTCATAGTTGTTTGTTTTGGATTATTATTGTGATTTAAAGGATCAATTTGTCGTGCACTTTTGCTTTGGCCCTCCACTCAGAGAAAAAACATTGCTTGTTCGCTTAAAGAAATTACTTTACTTTTACTAAAATTATCGAAGTATGATTTAGTTATTTATTGCTTAATTTGATTTCGCTGTCGGATCTTGCATCTTACATACAGGAATTTAGGGTTGTCGAGTTGTTTCCCCGACACTTCACTTAGGATTGCATGTTAGTCGCGCACCCACATAGCCTACCCTACATCAGATGTCATGCTATATTACGTCATTATTTAGGTGTTCTCATGTTTTAAAATAACTACATCTATGTTTTGAAAGTATGCATGTGTAATATTTTTTAATTGACTTTAAAATCAACGAACTCCACAATAACAATATTTTCAAATTCATCATGCATCGATGTCATAATTTATATTTTGTGTATTGGTTAATGATTAGTATGTTTATGATCATTTCCACATGTTATGTGTGTCACAATAGTGGGAGCATAAGATTGTGTCCATTTGAGATGTTCATCTATAGTCATGTCTTGTACTTAATCGAGGACGATTCAACCAATCCGCGGATTCTTGTTTGAGGACACAAAAAATATCGAGAGGATGAGTCTAGAGCCAAGGAGGATTAATGATTTTCATTTTCCTTGAGTGACAACGAGATTCCATTTTTGTAACCTGGGCCTCATTATAATTTTCAAAAATTAATGAAACTTTGCTGCATTCTCCGTGTACCTGCGAATTCATGGAGGTTGTGCATTAACATATTTAATAACTCACTGCGTACCTCCTTCAGACTGCGAGCCACGAATGTCTACCTATAAATGCTTCTTTGCATCGATTACCGTCACGATAGTTAGTATGCGCAGTCATGAACTTGTGACTGCAACTTATCGACGTACGGACATGTTTATCGAAATGTAACAAATAACGATGCGGCTGACACCGTATTAGTTCACACAACTCCGTTTGCAGGGTAGAGGTTTCTGCTGAAGAACGAATATGTTTTATTGATATATTTATCCTTCTGCCTTCAACAGCTAAGATGCTACCAAAGAAATTGTGGCAGGTACGCCCAATATGGAGGTAAACCACACATTTAATCACAAGGAACTATTCTGTCTGCGATTGAGATGAAGTTACCCGGATACCACGGGCTCTTCCTCGAGGTGTCCGCATTAAATAATCATTGGTGTTGCGGAAATTGTGAGATCAATGCCCTGCTCTCTATGTGATATCCACACGAGCGCTTGCAGGGCATTGGATGTTGTTGTATCGTGACATGAATTTCCAATGCATGATATCTCGTATGGTCTCCATACGAGTATGCGTGTTAAACATGGCTTGAATTGTCAGAGGAATTCCCGGAATGAATGCTAACTTGGCGCGATTACTCATAATGTTACCACCCATTTCAAGATTACTAGATAGAATGCTGATTTGATGTCATCAATGATAACAGTCTATTTTCTGAAGTTCGGAGAATACACCCAGATATCCTAGTGCCTGAAGTATGCCTTGTTGTCATTTTTAACAATATAAACTTTAGAATTTAGAGTTCGGGGCCTGTTTAGATTAATAAGTTGGAAAGAATTCCCTGGTGCTTCCCTCGACCGGGATCACCTCGTGGGGTTATGGCTGTTTGAAGAGAGAATGCTCCTCCAAAGAGATGCTCCAGGGGGGAGGGGAGCTATGGCATCCACCACTCGTGCCAAGGGGTCCGTCGCCAGTGGTTATAGGGCCAGTTGGGCATAAGGCTTCCACAGGGCTCTCCTTCACAAGCAACGTCTAGATACGGTCTTGGTGGGATGAGGCACCCGTTGCTCAGATCTTGTCCTTAGAGAAGCATCAATAACGACATTGACGCCTCTGTTGATGCGCGGTCGTCTATCATATTCACTCAAATCTATCTGATCTCTCACGTATACCAGTCGTAAGATTCTCCAACGAGGGCATTTGTGGTGGAATTACAATAGTGATTCGGAGGATGCAAATTGTATCGGCAGAGAGGGTCGGAGACTTGATGTCCTCCGCAAGAGACGTTTGGTACGTTTGATGGCTTCCACGCATGTTCCGGTGACTACCCAAAGGGAGTAAAGAAGGGCTAGGCTTAATTGTTATCCGCTTGACCAGATGAAAGGCTAACGGGTCAAGGGGGCAATAGACAAGTTATAATTCCAGAGCTATCGTATTTTAGCATGGAGAGGTTCAGGAATTCCCTTATCATAAAAAAAATGTTAGCATCATGTTGACAATGACAACTCATGAACGTCTCATAAGTGAGGCGGGTTTTCGTGGTGGTTGATTCCTAGCACGCCAATCTTGACGCTAGAGGGTGGTTGGTTCTTACTCGAAGTGATTGTCAGGCGGAATAGGCGGGTCCTTTGTCCTTCGTACTTCATCCTTCGAGGTGCGCCCTGCTCTCTATGATCGTCAAGGATATCTATGCTGGCGTGTAGATCGTCAAATTGGGCATTCATTTGATCAAATTGGTCTAACATCACTCGTTGGAATTTTGAAGGTGTCATTTCAGAGTTGGAGTCGGTGGTTCTCTCGTCGGTAAGGTTTGGGTCGAACAGTGTCTGTCGATAAGGCCTACCACTACGTAACATGCAAGTGATCCTAACCTGGGGCTCTGGTAGCAAATAAGACGCATGGTAGGCTAGGAAAATATGCTGATGCTAATGCAAGCCAATGTGAATAATGTGGGATTGACTCGAACAGACATCACCTATATGATTTATGTATGGTTTGATTTAATCTGGAGCTAAATGTTGCAATAAGATTTTATAATTTAGCAGATCAACATGATGCTCACTACAATTTCAAGTGAATAAGCAAAAGAACACGTTGTCTTTTGCACGAATGTCAAGCCACACTTGTGCGAATGACTTTTTTATAGGAAAATGAAGAAACACAATAAAAAAAATACAAGTCTAAATTACCAAGAAACTATGAAATGTTCATCCAATATTTAATAAAGATAAAGAAACACAATATTATTACTCATGAACATGGGGATCCCCAAGCAAAGAAGGCATTAACTGTAATCTTGTGACCAACTTGGGGCACAATTAGGAGTAATGGGGAATGACTGGAGATGGAGGAGGCCATTGACTGTGTAGCATAAATTAGGAAAGTGATGAGGTTTGTAGCTTGCTGCATGGGGAAGGAATGACGGGATGTGGGCTTTGTGACAGAAGAGTTAGATTGTGGCTCTCATGCGGGAGAAGACTCACGTAACAATGGTGAGATTGTGAGTGGGGATGTTTTCTGGAGGAAAAATCGGGAGATGGGGGCTGCCTGCTGGTGGCGAGACGTCTGTAGGAGAAGGGATCAAGAAACTGTCTCTTGACTGGAGGTTGTATCGGGAGGGGGACCATGGTAGGAGGTTTGATCGAGTGAAGAATGTTGCAGGATCAAGGGAGGTGTTTTTGGAGGTTAGATTGTGGGATTATTGTAATCGTTTATTGTACAGATGGAGATGAATGAGCTTATCGTTTGTGGCAGTGATAGGTTGAAGCCTGGAGCGTGCGACAAAGGAAGGAGATGAGTGGTTTGCCGTGCGGTCATGGCATTGGTTGCAAGGGAGTTACGAGCGAGTGGTGGTTTCACGGTAGAGGATTTTTTGAGTAAATAGGCGGTGACTAAAAGAGGAATTGGAAGGTCACACTTTAGGATTTGGTGACGTCGCACCGCAATATGATTGCCGGCTAAGGATTCTCTCGCAAGGCTAACAATGCCTCCAAATGTCAGTCGTCACCCTTATTTATAATGAAAGGGGAATTGAGCACCCGACGTGAACAACTATGATTGGCCCATTACGCCAGGTGTTCAAATAACATTAAATAAAGTCCCCAAAAATAAAACAAAATACGTGAAGTAGTAAAACGGCGTTCCGTACTATCTTGTGGTCTTGTATTGCCAATCCGGTCAACGCCTCCCGCGCAAGTACACAAATGCAGTCTTCTGCAAATAGAAGCGCGCGAAGGATTCATGTTTGCTGTTATTGACATTGTTGATTACCTTTAATTGTGTATTGCATTTTTTTAGTATTTATAGTCTTTCTAAAACTCCTTTTGTTAATGTTAAACTATCAAATCAATGTTACAATAAGACTATTTATCAATAATTTAATTAGTGATTAGTTATTAAAGAGACACTTATCTTTGTTTCATACTGTAGAAGAACTATGAATAAGTCCAATGTAATGACCCGTTTTCTTGACCCATTAGGAGACTTCTCTATGTATAGATTACTCCCATATCTTGATTTGGAGTTAAAATATCACTTTTCCATCATGTGTAAAAATACTTGTATTTTTGTGTGTTAGTATGAAGTTATAAAAATATTTGATCTTTATATTTCACTTTCTCCACATAATATCCGAGCGAGGAGGTCCGTAGGACTCGCATACTCTTTGGTGTCCTATCGCTTGATCGAACTATACTTGGTATCCTTGCGTAGGGTCGAATGAAGAAGCAAATAGTTGTACAACTCACCGATCCTCTCCTTGTTTGCCGACTTTTCAATGTCCTCTACCATAGGATATGCCGTTCCTCTTACCTGGTCATGACACTCCCTCTTTCAGAACACTCCCCGTTTCTCCTCCAACAGTTAATCTGTTCCTCCTTCCATAGCATGGCCTGCCACCTCCTTTTGTTACGAACTTGCAAAACTCTTGGCTTGAGCTAGCTGATAACATGAGGTCGAATGCTGCGTCTGCCTCATCTACCATTCCAACACTCGCTTTGACTCCCATCTATGAAGTTTGTGATGAACTGTAAATTGCCACTGTCTCCTCACTAGAAAGAAGAGTTTTGTTGCGTGGGTGCACTTGGTGCTACGAGTACTCCAAATAAGGGTCTTCTTCATTATTTGACTTGGGACGCACCCATTGAGCATACTTAGTAGTGGATTTGTGATGATGGTCGAGTTCAATCATGAATTTTGAATTATGTGGATAGTGAGTCCTATCACATGTCTATGCATCATGAGATTGCAAAGGCCATGTAGGATGAACTGAAGTCTCTCTACTCCGAGAAGAATAACATTCAACATATGTTTGATCTCTTTCAGGATTGCTAGAAAGTTGAACCCTATTTAGATGGTGTTGGGTATTGTATATAATAGCCTTGATTTGAAGAAGTCCCCCTTGAATTAAGATGAATTGAGTTTGTATTTGATGCTGCACTCTAGTTATGTTTTTGCAGGACTTTAATTACTAAGTACAAACCAATGTCAGATTATATTGGGTCATAAAACACATAACTATGCAATGTAATTTCTCATTATATAGAACATAGTGTTGACTCATGTGTAATCTCTCTATTGAGGTGTACTTCATTTCTAAGTGCAAAAGAAGAATCAAGAAAGTACTGCTTGCTTGATTCATGACAGACATAATTTTCCTAAGTAAAATTCATCGAGTACTCACATGAAAACTCGTTATATTTGTCGAGTTATTACATGATCACTCGAGCAATTCGTTGTTTATACTCGGGAGTATTCAAGAAATCTCAGAACCTGTTTTCAGTTTTGGCTAAGTTAAATTAGTCGAGTGATCTGATGATCTCTCGTGAATACTCGACGAATTCGTCGAATAATCTCAAGTGGTCTCATGATCACTTTACTACAGAGGTTTTCTATTGCAGATTTCTGCCAAGTAATATTCGTCGAGTGGACTCAAGTAATTCGTCGAATAGTCAAAGATAATTCGTCGAGTATTCTAGAGATGTCACGAGAGATCTCGACTAATGGACTTAGCAATTTTCAATTTAAATTTGTTGACAGCTTTCCTTTCAAGACATTGACCATGTACAGTATACGTGGAGCTTTGTCGTGTAATCTCGTTCTAGCCGTTGGAAGAGGAATCTCTATAAATTCCTAAGGGTTATGATTTCAAAAACCCTAATCGTGATCTAAGACGCAATCACAAGAATTTTCTCGGTCGCAATTTCTATATTCGCTAACAGAAGAACCCGACGCCGACGATCTCGATCGCGATTCCTCTTGAAGAAAAGTTTCGACCAGATCTACTGCTTTCAAATTCTCCAGAACTTCTTTCAGATCTAGTCGATTCTCAAGTTCAGATCAAGTTTTCAAAGTTTCAAATCTTTCTTCTCATTCAACCTTTGTTTCAAGATTCTCACTCAAGCAAGGAAGAAGACTGATTTTCTCAGATCTGAAGTTGAAACTCTTTGAGTTTTCTAAGAAGATTGTTTTACAATCTATTGTGTTGTATAAGCCTTTTTACACTTCTTGTAGGAAGTTTTACTTCCGAGTTTTGTAGATCCTAGTTTAGAGGATTGAGTGTAGGAGATGTTGCTCTTCGAGTTTTGTAGGAGACGTCTCCTAGCTTGTAGGAGTTGAAGAATCTGAGGTGTATGATTTGTTATAGTCTGAGATTGGTGAAGTAACCGAGTCTAGCACGATTGTTAGATAGGCGAGGCGGGACAATGAACGTACTCATTCCGGGGAACCACTATAAATTCTTGTGTTTGTACTGTGTGTATTCTCTGATTCTGTGTGCTTATTTTTGAAGTATTTTAATTCCGCTAAATGTCGCAGGATTCACCTATTCACCCCCCTCTAGGTGATTTAGGTTGACAACTAGATACTTTCAATTGGTATCAAAGTCAGATTCTTCATTAAAAGGTTAACACCTTGAACAGATCTTGATCTAGTTCAAAGCAAAATGAACAGGAGCAAATATTTGTCCTCGATGAAGTTGCCGACATGCAACAAGTAAAATTTCTCCATTTGGAAGGAAAAGGTAAAATTATTCATAGAAGCTTCTGATCTCAGAATCTTCATCATTATTGAAGAAGGCCTGCATGTTCCCATGATCCCGTCAACCATTGATCCCAATCTGATGGTTCGTAAAAGAATAATGGATTTGAACAAAGATGAGATCACACTCGTTGCTCTAGACAAAAAGGCAAAGAACAGTATTGCCAATATAATGAGCGATTCTATGTTGCAAAACTTAATCTACTGTAAGTCTGCAAATGAGATGTGACAATCTCTAATTGTTCTCATGGAAGGAACGAAAAAAGTAAGGGATGATCAGAGATCTCTATTAAATCAAGAATATGAAGCTTTCAAGCAAGACAAGAGGGATACTATTGCTGACTGCTATGAGAAATTCTTCGAGATTGTCAATGACCTAAGAAATTATGGTCGAGAGTTTACCAATGGTGAACTTCAAATTCCTGAGATCCCTGACGAAAGAATGGGATACCAAGGCAGTTGCTATCAGGGAGTTTGGCAAACTGGTTGCAATGGAGCCACAAATCTTGTTTGGGAAGCTGCTATCTCATGAGCTGAAACTCAATATCATAAAGATAGAAGAGGAGAGTAGCAAGACTTCAGGCCGAAGGGTCAAGAAAAGGCAGAGCTGTGTCACCAACAAGGACACAGACCTCAGATGAACATGAAGACTCAGAGGCCTGTTCCTCTAGCTCTGGAATGTCAGATGGAGAGTTCTCTTTACTCTCCAAGCAGTTTAAGGGAATGCTCAACAAAAGGAGACAAAAGAGAAATCAGTCCTCCTCATCTGATTATTGGAGATCACGTCGTGATGGTGATCATCACAAGAAAAGCTATAACTACAACGACAGGTATATATCTAAACCGAACAAAGATATTTCTTCTGACGTTGTTTGCTACTGTTGCAATAAGTCAGGACACATGATCGCTGACTGCCCTCATAAGAAGAAGGAAGGGTCAAAGAAAGAAGAAAGAAGTTCCTTCAAAGGAAGAAAGAAAGAAGAAAGGGCTTCACCGCAAAGAAGTCAAAGACTCTCAGCGATAGTGACTCAAGTGAGTCTAGCTCAGATGAAGAAGCCTACTTCGGGCTTATGAAACACTCAGACAAAAATAACGACGACTCCCAAAATAATGGGAAGCTAAATTCTCACACTCCCTTATCTTATTCCGATGCGGATCCAATGGTCATGAAGATCACCTCTCGGAGGACTTAATGATACAGTATCGAACACTGCTGAAGGGATTTGACACATGCCGCAAGGTAGTCAAATCTCAGGCCAAAGAGATTGTATCTCTCAAGCCATTGGAGTCTGAACTGAGTGAAGAAATTGAGAGATTGACTCCCCTCAGAAAAGAAATCCAATCCTTGAAAGAGGAATTGGAGTGCTCTGTTGAGTTGATAAGTCTGAAAGTAAACGCCATAGATTAGCTGGAAGAGAAGTTGTTGATTGAAAGGAAGCTTGTTGTAAGCTTCTCAAAACCAAAGACTGTTCTTCCTTTCATCGATGGATTTACAGCCTCTAAGACAAGTGATGTTGGATATAGGGCTCCTAGAAACAGAAGGAGGGCTCCTTAAGGTCAGTCAGTATTCAAGAAGGTAATCCTTCCTACCAATCAATATGACCTTGAAACATCCTATGGTTATTTTGCTAGACCAACACATGTTGTCTCTAACAAAAACAATTAAGGGTGGAGCCGTCCCAAAAATCTCGGAACAAGTGCTCTCAAGACACCTTATGAAGAGATTGTTCAGAAGCACTATGGTCCATTCGTTCATGGACCAAAGGAGAAGAAAGCACTGAAAGACAAACGAGTTGCTCAGCAGCCACGCGAAACAATGAAGCCTACCACTTGTTGTTCTCATGAGGCTTCTACCTTTAGATCATCACCTCCTGCTAGACCTCCCGCTCAAATGGTAAAGCAGGAGAGGAAGAGAAGGTACAACAGGTTTAACTGTTGGTGCTGTGGCAAGATTGGTTACTTCGCCATATATTGCTGGTACAACTCGATAAAATATAAGACACCCCAAGTTACCAATGTTAGAATGACCTCTCCCAATGTTAACATTCCCAGTGGTGTCAATCTAACAAGAAACCAAGGACCCAAATCTATTTGGGTTCCTAAGTGAAACTAATCTGTGAATGCAAGTATGTCCAAAGACCAACCAAAATCCTATCTAGTACTTGGACAATGAATGTTCCAGGCATATGACCGGAATAAGAAGCTTACTACAAGAATATACGTTAGTCAAATACGGTCTAAATGTTATTTTTGGGGGCTCTGACAGAGGAATCACAAAAGGCTACGACATGATTACCAACGGTATAGTCTATTTTTCACGACGTAGCTTATGTTAAAGGATTACAACATAATCTCATAAACATTAGTTAATTATGTGATAAAAGGGTATATGGTTGAGTTCTACAAGAACAAGTGTCTGATAAAAACTTCTGATAAATCAAAAACTATTTTAACATGCATTCAGAGTAGAAATATTTTCTGTCTTAATTTTCTTTGTTTGGAATCTTCTACACCAGTGTGCTTTTTGACAAAAGATAGTGCATCTCTTTGTGATCAATGACACAAGAGACTAACACATTAATTTCAAAATCATAAATATGCTATTTTCTCACAACTTAGTGTGTGATGCACCCAATATTAAGTGCGTTAAAGAGAGACCTTGTCACGCATACCAAATGGGTAAGCAGACAAGAGCTATCTTTAAAAACATTGTCTCCAAAGATTCTTCCAGATGTCTCTATCTGCTCCATATGGACTTATTCAGTCCCTTGTCAGTTCGTAGTTTTGGAGGTAAAACTTACACCTTTGTTATTGTTGATGACTACTCACGTTTTGCATGCGTGTTCTTTCTAAAACACAAGTCAGATACCTTTGACTCTTTCACTAACTTTGTCAGGGAGACACATAATGAGTTGAATTGCTCCATGGTCAAAATCAGAAGTGACCATGAAATAAAATTTTAATCTGGTGGCATGACAGAGTTCCGTGCAAGCCAAAGTTTCTTTTATGAGTTTTCCTCTCCTCGTACTCCACAGCAAAATGAAGTTATCGAGAGAAAGAACAGAACACTCATTGAGACAGACAAAACAATGCGAATGACTCTTCATTACCAGAATACTTCTGGCTGAAGCAATCAACACAACTTGTCACATGCAAAACAGAACCTTAATCAACAAGAATCATCGTAAGACACCTTCTAAACTTTTGAAAGACAAAAACCGACTATCTCCTGCTTCAAAATCTTTGGAAAGAAATTTTTCGTACTTAATAACAGGAAGTATTACAAAACTAAGTTTAGTGAAATATATTTTGAAGGTATTTTTGTAGGATATAGTAGTCATAATATGACATATACTATTTTTAAAAAGAAAGTCCTAGCTGTAGAAGAATTCACTAATGTTGTATTTGATAAGACGAACATACTTCACATCAGCTCTTCTAGTATTCTTGTTGAAGATGCAAGTTCGTAGCTAAAAGAGCTAAAATTAGAAAAAGCAGTTAAAGAAGACGTCTCAAACTCCATCAAAGTCAATACTTCGAGCTTTATTGATGATGAAGAACTTCAAGTTGAAGAACGTGCACCAGAGGAAACAGAACCTCCTGGTGGCAATGCAAGGAATCTGGTGATCAGAGATTCAAGAGATTACCCCGTTGATCTGATCATCAGAGATCCTAGTGAAGGAGTTTGAACAAGAAGAGGTACAACTAATGAGGTATTGCATTTGAGTTTTCTTTCTCAGATTGAGCCTAAGAAGTTCAAAGAAGCAAATAGAGATGCTTCATGGATCATCGCAATGCAAGAATAGCTCAATCAGTTCAAAAGATGCAAGGTGTGAGAGCTAGTACCAAGGCTCAAAGGTCAAAATATTATAGGGATGAAATGAGTTTTCAGAAACAAGCTGGACGAAAATGAAGTCATCATAAAGAACAAAGCCAGACTTGTAGCCCAAAGTTACTGATAAGAAGGGATCGACTTCGATCAGACATTTGCTCCAGTGGACAGACTCAAAGCGATCAGGCTGTTTCTAGCTTATGCTGCTCACAAAGGTTTCAAGGTGTATCAAATGTACGTGAAATCAGCCTTTCTTAATGGTAATTTAAAGGAAGAAATATACGTGGAACAACCAACAGGTTTTGTTGAACCATCCTTTCCTGATTATGTCTATTTTTTGAATAAAACTTTATATGGTTTAAAACAAGCTCATCAAAATTGGTATGAGACGCTGTCTAGCTTTATTCTTGAAAACAAGTTCTCAAGAGAAAGTATAGATAAAACATTATTTCTTATGCAATTAAAAGACATGATCCTGCTAGTACAAATATATGTCGATAACATTATATTTGGATATACAGACGACAACCTTTGCAAAAATGTTTCTAACCTGATGCATGAGAAGTTAGAAATGAGCAGTATGAGTGAACTGAAGTATTTCTTACAACATCAGATGAAGCAATATGAAGATGAAATTTTCATCTCTTAGACGAAGTTCACCAAGGAGTTGATTAAGAAATTCAGGATGAAGAATGCAACCTCTATGAGTACTCCAATGGGTTCAACTATGACTCTGGACAAACATGAAACATGGAAACCTTTTGATGAAATCAAGTACAGAACCATAATTGGATCCTTGCTCTACCTTACTGTCAGTATACCAGACATAATATTTTCACTGCAAAGAGGATTTTGAGACAACTTAAAGGCACACCGAATCTTGGCTTATGACACCCAAGAAGTAATGACTGCGAACTAATTGGATATTCAGATGCTAATTTTGCAGGAAGCAGGAATGATTGGAAAAGCATTTCCGGGATCTGCCAATTTTTTGGAAGGAGGCTTATCTAATGAAGTAGTAAGAAGCAGAATTGTGTGACAATCTCAACTGCTGAATCAGAGTATTTCTCAGCTGGAATTTCTTGCGCACAACTTTTATGGATAAGAAATCAGCCGAAAGATTATAATCTGAAGATGAAGGAGATTCCAATGTTCTGCGACTCATCCAGTGCTATAGCAATAACAAATAATCTAGTCTTTCACGGTCGGACAAAGCACATCGAAATACGATATCATTTCATCCGGGAGTATATGGAGAAAAAGGACATCAACCTCAGCTGTGTCCCGACAAATAAGCAGGTTGCAGATATTTTCACGAAGCCGCTGGATGAGACCAAGTTCACTTTCTTCAAAATGGAACTTGATATGCTCAACATGGAGTCATGAAAAACTCAAGAAATCTGCCCAAGTACAGAAATTCAGATTTCTCAAAACTTCAAGGAAGCACTCGTGGAATCAATCGAAACTACTTGAGTCATTTCAACGAATTTGTCGAGTATTCTCGTACCATTCGGCGAATTATTCGAGTATTCACGGAACCAATCGACGAATTATTCGGGTATTCACGTATCATTTCGACGAATGTCTTTTATTTAGATCTATTATTCAACTTCTAATTATTTGATCCGAAGAGTCATTTTGCCGAAAAGGTACGCGCCTCTGTTTCTTCAAAACTTTAATACTATATAAAGGACTTAGGGCTCACGAAATTCCACTACTCTTCGCCGAGAATGTGCAGAACTTCCCGACAGCGCTCCGTCTTCTACCCGACGATTTGACTACAACTTTCTTCAATGGCGCGTAGGTCTTCTTGGAATCTTCAAGTAGGGGGAGAGCTGGTCCGCACAGGATTTGCAAGTGCTTCAAATGAGTTTCGAAATGTCATCCTTCCGCTAGAGACCGCCGGTTTGTCTTTCCTTCTGGAGCATGAGTGTCGAGTCCTCGACAGAGAAGTTCTGGATTTCTACAGAAATGCTCAGCTCAGACGTGAAGGCACTTTGATCAAGAGCAATGTTGAAACGTGGAGTCCCATTTCCAAAGAAATTGCTGAAACGTGGAGTCCCATTTCCAAAGAAATTGCTGAAACGTGGAGTCCCATTTCCAAAGAAATTATCTTGGACACTTACAGTATTGTTGATCTAACGAATGAAGAGCCAATGATATATTATAGCAAAGAGGAATGAGATAAACCTGAAGTTTTAAATGTGAAGAGGGGGCTATACTTCAGAAAGCTTGGAAGAGAAAATACTGATGCTCCTCCTCCTCCAAAGTATTATCCCAAGTCATATGCTTATTTTGACAGGCAGAATGAAAAGAACAAGGGGCATCATTAATAGAATTCTATTTCTAACTCAGTGAAATGGAGTGAGAACAGTGAATGCCTATAAGACTTTTTATATAGATATTAATGTTTTTGTTAGAGAATACTAGGGAAAATAATGTATTGACCCATTAACATGGCTCATGTAGGATTTAGTGTTTAGTCCCACATTATTTCTATAGCTGGGTCTTTCTCTCCTCTCTCCTATATATTTGTACTCATACTTGTTTTTTGTATTCAAGAAATATATACAAGGTTTGAAGCACTCTTCTACATGGTATCAGAGGATACGGTCCGACCTGTTTTTTTTTTCTAACCACCCAGTCTTCCGGTTACCTGTGCGGCTTTTGTGTCGGTCTGAACGCACCCTTGCGGTTTCTCCGTTTTTCTAACCGCTTGGCTTATGCTTCTGCTTGATCGCATTGCTTTTGCGGTTTCCTCATTTCTAACCGCCTCTTTCTTCTCTCCAGTGAATCCACCTTTTCTTTTCCCCTATGCTCCTTTTATAGCCTTCCTCTCTGACTAGTCGACCCTCCCTTCCGTGCAGTTAGTTTTTTAACCGCTGCGGGCTGTTTTCTACCCTCTACGACTTCCATTCTTCCCGGGAGTTGGTCTCTTCTTGTCACAGATTGCTTCTTTTCCTGCGGTTAAACTCTAACCGTCTGGACTCTTGTTCTATTCGCAGCGGCCTTCTCCTTCCCGCTGCGACCTGGTTCTGTCCGCTGCGGTCCTCTCTTTTTTTGTCGTGCTGACTTCTTATCGCACAACAACTTCTCGGTCTTCTCTCTCTTCTTGCCGTGCCGACCTCTTTCCCGCTGCGGTCTCGCTTCTTACCGCGGAGGCTCCTTGTCGCACCGCTCTTGTCGCAAGGAGATTTTCCCGTTGCGGCCTTGTTTCTTACCGTGCGGTCTCCGTGTCGCTCTGGCTTCTTGTGCGAGATTTTCTTATCGACCGGACTGCCTTGCCACTCTTCCCTTACCGTCTGCCCGGTGCTACGTACTTCTCTGCTCAACTTGGCTGTTCGCGTGGACTGCATGCGGTTTTTTGTTTACTCTGCTATTCGTGTTGCGGTCTGCTCCTAACCGCACGGTTTAAGTGCCTGTTTCCTGACCTCTTCTTCTGGTCGCTGCCAGCCCAGGATTCTAGCTGCCGTTCCTCTAACCGCTGCGGGCCTCCTCTTCCCGCTGCGTCTCGGGCTTGTGCTCAACTCGCGACATTGCTTTGCTGTTGGTCTGCTTTACTTGGCCGCTGAGGGTTGCCTTCTTACCGCCGCGGATTGTTCCTATCCACTGCGAGCTCTCTTCTATCCGTTGGTGTTCTATTGTTAGGTCTCTCTTCTCTCCGCTGGGAGCTTGTTTTCTTACCGCGCTGGTCGTGACCTTTCTTGCCGCTGGTGCGCTGTCACCGTGACCGCTGCGGACTGTCTCTTAGCCGCTACTCGTAACTGCTGCGGCCTGTTTCTTCATAGAGAGCTTTGCCGCCTCTCGACTCTTGCTTTCTCGCTGCAGACTATCTCTTAGTCGCCGCTCGTGACTGATGCAGGTTGCCTCCTGTTTTCTCGCTGCAAACTGTCTCTTAGTCGCCGCTCGTGACCGCTACAGGCTGTTTCTTACCACGCTGGTCATGACCTTTCTTGCCGCTAGTGCGTTGTCACCGTGACTGGCGTGGATTGTTTCTTGCAAGATGATCAGCTGTCCACCGGGCTCTGTGGTGTCTATTTACGATGGTGGTACTTCCTGTCTTGCTCATAGCTCATCCTGAATTCTGGATTTCGGGGCCTCTCACCACATTACTTCACAAAAACACTGCAATATTTGGACTCTGTGCATCCCAAGTTTATCACTATTGCTAGTGGGGACAACATTCCCGTTTCTGGAGCGGCAGACATTCACATTTCTCCCTTCATCACTGTTCGCTCTGCCCTTCATGTTCCGGGCTCTCCTTTCAACCTTCTCTATATTGGTCATCTCATTACAGCTCTTGATTGTGATGTGATTTTTTTCTTTTAATTCGTGTGTTGTGCATGATCGCAAGACGCAGTCTATCATCAGAAAAGGGCATCTGTCGAATGGTATCTATATCCTTGACCCATCTCCTCTAACGGTGTTGTCCTATATTTGCTCTGTTGATTGACATCGGCGTCTTGATCACGCTCCTCTAAACATACTCAAAAAACCTCTCCCCGAAGTTTCCCTCCAAGAGTTCACGTGTGAGTCCTGTATCTATGGGAAATATCATCGGTCCACATTCTCACCACATATTACTCGGAGTCCTGCTCCCTTTGATTTTGTACATTCAGACATTTTTGGGACCCTACAAAATTTCTAGCGGTTTTGGATATCGTTACTTCGTCACATTTGTAGATGACTACTCTCGGGTAACCTGGCTATATCTCCTTCGTGATCGATCTAATACACTAGTCATGCCTTTGCACACCTATGTGCTGAGTTTGAGATTATCCATCAAATCTCGTGTGCCTATACCCCCCAACAAAATGACGTTGCTGAACGCAAGAATCGTCACTTGCTTGAGGTCACCCGCTCTCTTATGGTTCAATTGAATGTTCCTAAACAGTAATGGAATTTTGCGGTTTCTACCGCCTGCACTCTTATTAACCGCACGCCTTCCTCTATTCTCAATTTTGCGGTTCCCTTCAATCTTCTTTTTCCTTCCAAACCTCCGTTTTCCATCGCCCCTCGCGTGTTTGGCTGCGTATGCTTTGTTCATCATCTTGGCCCGTCCACTGACAAACTTGCTGCACGTGCCACTAAATATATGTTTGTGGGTTACTCTCAGACTCATAAGGGCTACGTTTGCTTTTCTGCCAAGGATCACAAGGTTGTTACTTCTGCTGATGTCATCTTTCTCGAAGATCAGCCATATTACTCTCAACTAGCTGATTCTCCACTTCCGCCACCTCTTTCGCGGCCTGCTGTCCCTGTTCATTCAAACCTTCCACCTCTCCTTCCTACGCCAATAACATTAAACCCACCCCTCCTTCCCACACCAATCCCATCCAAACCACCTATCATCCGTGTGTACAATCGACGTCCTTCTTCGTCTACTACCCTACGAGAGATGCCCTCCTCTAAGGATGTATTGCAGCCTGCGGATCCAGCAACAGGTTCCACTGCTCACCCGATGGTGAACTGTGTCTCTTTATATCGCCTCTCTCTGGAACTCCGACAAAGTGCTCTTTCTTTATCCTCTATTATCACTCCTAATTCTTTGCAGGAGGCTCTCCAACATCCCAGGTGGCGGGTGGCTATAGAGGAGCAAATGTCTTCTCTTTGGGCAAACCACACTTGGAATCTTGTCCCGCTTCCTCCTGGACAAACTTGTGTGGGATGTAAGTGGGTGTTTGCCGTCAAACAGGGTCCGGATGGGACAGTTCACCGTTTGAATACTAGTTTAGTTGTTTGTGGTTTTACTCAACAACAAGGTCTGGATTATGATGGGACTTTTTCTCCAGTCGCTAAACTCAATATTGTTCGTGTGTTGATCTCCCTCGCTTTTCACCACCACTGGCCATTGCACTAACTGGATGTCAAAAATGCTTTTCTTAATGACAATTTATAGGAGACCGTTTATATGCAGCAACCTCCCGGGTTTGAGACCATGAGGGAGTCTGTTGTCTGTTGTCTGAAGAAGTCCCTTTATGGTCTTAAACAGTCTTCTCGGGCATGGTTTGATAAATTTAGTAAGACCGTCGGTGCTGTTGGGTTCATTCAGAGTTCGACCGACATCTTTCTGTTCACCCGTCATCGTCCGACATGCACAGTGATTCTTTTGGTATATGTGGATGATATTCTGATTATAGGGGGCGATCTTTCAGGAATACAGATAATCAAACAACATCTGACAACTGTGTTTCAGACAAAGGACCTGAGAAGCCTTCGATATTTTCTTGGTCTCGAAGTGACTCGGAGACCTGACGGGCTTGTGTTATCTCAGAGAAAGTACTGTCTTGACTTACTTCATGATGCGGGCTATTCTGAATGCAAGCCCGCTGACACTCCCATGGATATCAATCACAAGCTTTGTGCTCATGCCTCGGACTCTGATTTGCTCCTTCCGAATCCAGAGTATTATTGTCGTCTTGTGGGAAAGCTGATATATCTCACTGTTACTAGACCTGATATATCATTTGTTGTTGAGTTGTCAGTCGACTCATGCATGAGCTACATATCTCTCATCTTCAGGCAGTCGAGTGTTTTCTTTGATACTTGAAGACTGCTCCTGGACAAGGACTTGTATGCAAACCCTCTTTGTGTCCTTTATCTCTGATTGCATACTCTGATGCTGATTATGCTGGCTCTTTGGATGATCGTCGTTCCACAAGTGGATACCGCACTTATTTTGGAGGACATCTTATTACATGACGCAACAAGAAACGGTCCACATGAACACTCCAGATGCTTACAAGCTGCACACACGCACTTAATTGTCTCTGGGCGCGCGAATGTCCCGATTGCACCATGCGAACTATCGGGCAACCAAAGAAACAACAAGCAAAAAGATAATATACATCAACTACAGCCGCAAATAATCGCAGATCAAAAAATTATAATAATAACATTGTTTACAGATGACTCACGAGTACGCGCTAAAAAGAAAAACTAAAAAGTATGTTTGACTAAATATTTTATTCTGAGTCCTCTGAGGTACTAGAAGAGCGAAGCCTTTTTCCCAAACTGTTTGAAGTGGTGCATCCGTGGGACAAGTATCGTCGAGGGGAGGACTCCACAGGGATGTGCTTTGCATCCTTCAGGAACAACTCTTCATACCGAACGTGTGCGAACTCAGGCTTGAAGAGGCCCAGGTCCCGCACACGCTCCAAGGTGATCTTCCCAAACACTCTCCCCGCCTTCAGGATCCCCATCACGATCTCCAGTTTCCCCACAGACAAACTCGCCTAACGGACGAAAAGAGGACTGTTAGGGGATCAAGCTCAAATTACGCAGAATCACAGTTTTAAGTTCTTTCAGGATTACCTTTACTTGATTTTGCAGTCAGGCGACCTCCTCCTGGGACTGCCGCAGGGCGTACCGTGTCTGCTCCGTAATCTGCCAGCAGGTTGTATTGTACGCCAGCGCCCTCGAAGAAGCTGTGGCCGCCCTCTGTGCCAGCTGGTCTTGAGGAATGTGCTTCATCTCTGCGATTTCCTCTTCACCAACGGCCTCGGTAGAGACCGCCAAGGCGTGCAGAGTTGTTTCTTGCTTTTCCCTCCAGGACGGAAGGCTCGTGCTCAGAGTCACCACACCCGCGTCCCAGAGCATCAGTGGGCCGCCGAGACTGCCCGTCAAGTACTCGTCAGCTGTGGGAAGGTCTCGCGGGCCAACCGGGGAAGTCCGCGCCGACCTCTGGTTTCGCCTAACGGGGGAGTTCGCGCGACCCTTCCGTCTGTATGGCGGCTCCCGTTGAGGTGCGGACCTCCTCAAGGCGCCGGCCTTCCTTTTCTCCGTGGCGGTCAAGACCTTGCCCGGTGGCTCGTAGGGTCTCTCCGCTGGAATCCACAGAATGACTGTAAGAAGGAAAGTTAGAACCCATAGGTATGATGATTTTTATAAACCAAAATCTTATATTCTGCGGTGTCCATATCGGCCACCTCTCCAAGGCGGGCGGTGTAGTGTGCGACGTCCAGGGGAGTCTTCTCGAAGAACTCCACGATGTTCTTCTCCATTCCCTTGACCGCCGTCTCTGGAAGTCGTCCTCCATCCGCGGGTGGGGGTAGGTGCTCAACCCTCCGAAGTCCGCCTTGAATATGGCAAACCTTACCTTCCATTCGTTAACCATGTTTGTGAGGTTCAGGACCCGCAGCTTGCTGGATCCGATGTACAACTACCCCTTTGAGAGAGAGCGAACGTAGATCGAGCGCCTGAATACTGTCTTGCCGAAGCAGAATCTCTAAAGCAGCAGAAAGACGAAGAAGGTGGTCGTCACCGTGGAGTTTGGGGTGAGTTGTGTGGGGATTAGCCGAAAATGGTCGAGCACTTCCACCATCTCCGGGAGGATGGGGAAGGTTTATTCCTCGTCGAAATGTTCGAAGGGGAGGACTAGCTCGTCGGCGAACACCATATGGGAGTCTAATTGTCGGAGGCTCATGCAGCATGAAGGCTACTGCTGCGGAGTCCGCACGGGTAGACCCAACTTGAGGAGCTCGCAAATTCTCCATTGTGATCGAAGGAATCTGCCAAAAAAAGATGAGCTGCTGACCTATTTATAGGAATCGCCTTGTTTTCCTCGAAACACAAAGCGTCGCGGACACTTGTTGGCCGCAAGGTTTGTTCGCGGCGACCACTTTATGTCATCACTTTCTGTCCTACAAAAGGTTCACTGACAAGTAAGTTTTATGCTAGCTCCTTACCACAATAAAATTAATAAGAACATTCCGCACAGAGTACAGAGAACACATAAAGTGTCCTCCTGATAATGTTCGCGCGCACGCGCATTGCCCGTCCGCATCTAGTTAATTATTACAAACTTAAAAATGTCTTCTCTCATTGCTTAGAAGCATCCTCACCGGACACCCGCTCCACGCCCACAAATGCCAAGTTGTCAATGATCTCGGCGAGCACGCTAGACGCACCCACGTGATACTTGTTCAACTTGGCAATCATGGCGTGGATGGAGCGGATGTACTATCTAACCTTCCACGCGTACTTCTGGACGACATCCTCTGGAGGGGCTGTGCCCTGCGCCGTTGCGTGAGTCTCAGTCCACAAAGTCAGCGCGGTCTCACGGACGGTGTTCTGCTTCAGCACCTCTATCCCCTCCCGGTGGGTTATGCGCGCAATGACGTCCTCGAGTCCTTTCTGAAGGTCCGCGATCGCCGAGGCGTTCTCTGGAAAGCTTAGAAGGTTAGGATTTTCTTTTTAATTCCTAACCAAGATATTGTAGCAAGTTGTTTTTAGTAAATACCCGCGGCCAGGTTACTCTCTTGAAGTACCGTCTCCTCCAGTTTGTCTTCTCCTCTCCTCGTCTTCCCTAGCGAAGGGTGTGCACCGGGCGATGGTGCGATAACAATGTTAGTAGACATAGAGTCCGCTTTGAGTCTCTCCAACTCCGCGTCAAGCTCGTTATTGGCCTCCTCCTGGTCGTCGTCATCATCATCATCATCGCCGGTCTCCTCTTCCGACCACCCAACTCTACATGCTTCTCGGTCGATTTCTGCCGACTTGCCTATTTTGGCAAGATCTGTTGACGAAGAGGATCCAGATCTTTCAGGGTAGTCGACTTCTCTGGGAGGTCCTACGACTTTTTCAACACCAATTTTATGCCCTTCAAGGGAAGTGTGGCGTCCAAAGGGACGACGACCTTGCCGACTTTCAGCCTCCGGGAACCAGACTCTTTTCTTTTCTGTGAAGTACTGGAAGATGGTTTGAGAAGTTGACTGCCCACTGGGGGGTTCGTGCAGCTATCGTCGCCTACGTCAGCGTTGTCATCCAAGAACGCGACAATCTCAGAAACGTTGGGGATCGAACTGGACTTCTTCTCTGAGGTTTTCTTTGATGTTGGCGGGGGTGCTTGCTTAGAGGAGCTGCCCGGGAATTTGGCAGGCTTTTGGGTATGTTCAAATCAGTTTTCTTCTTGGTGTCCGCGCCATAGCCCAATTGTGCGAGCAGAGCTTGGTTCATACTTATGGCGGAAAGACGCAAGGAGAAGCTAATGATTTAAGGAGAATGGCCTGTTTAAGCAGTGGCTTGCACTATTTATAGACTTCTCAAAGCATTAAGTGCAGGTCTCAATCTTTGCAGTTACCAGTCTACTTTTTCGAAGTCCGTGCGGTCTGCCAAAACAATTCGGGGATTATGTTAACCCAAATCTTACGACGACGGAGGAGAGCATCCAGAAGAAGCAAAGCTACTTGCCCAACAACCATTCTCGGTGTTCGCCGACCTCTCAGACGAACACTCCAGAGTATCCGCGAACACCCCCGGGGGGAGTGACAACAATCGACACGGACAATTGGCAGGCGACTTTCAGGCGACTTCTCAGAGTGCTGTTCGGAATGCTCGGTCTGGTGTACACGCAGACACTATGGCAGAGCCCGCGTGGACTGCTCTATTTCGATCCAGCTCATCCAGCGCCGCACGGTTTCTTGTAGTCTATTCTTTTAATCCCCGTCGCCCGACTCTTCATGTATCTCGGGCGGCTACGCATTTAATGTCACGATAAATAAGACATTAAATGCCCGTCGGTTCGTGAACGGTCCACGCAGCCTACCCTCAAGTATAAAAGGGAGACCAGATGTGCTTGGAGGGTACACATGTTCTTACCCCAGAACTAGACTAGTCGCTGGTGCTAACACTAAGTCTGGTCAAGCTTTCTTTTTTCTCTTAGTGTTCGCTCGAACACTCTTGTAGTCCTCTTTTTCAATTAATCAAGAGGCCCGCCACAAAGAATACTTTCGCCGCGGCGGGTCAAATCTGTTGTTTGCCGCTGCCAGCGGAACTTCCTTTTCTTAGTCTTACCATCCGCATGGCCAATAACTAATCGCTTGCGAACCACACTTTTCTCTGCCGACCACTCTACTCAGGGATAATGCACAGAGAGTTGGTGACATTTTTTGGCTCCAACAATTTCATTTGTCTCAACAAAAGCACCGTGTCAATCTTCTTCACGATGTATGCTACCCAGGTTGCATGCCTGTTGACACACCATTGATTGCCAACCACAAGCTTTGTGCCCATTCTTCAGTCTTTGCTCTTATTCCCTATTCCACAGTACTATTGCCACGCGCCTTTTTGACAAAGCTTATTTATCTGACTGGCACACATCCTGATATTTCATTTGTCGTTGGTGTGATCAACCACTTCATTCATGGTTCTCAATATCCCACCTCCAGGTTGTCGAGCGAATCCTCGGGTATCTGAAGAATGCTCTGACAAGTCTTGTGTATAGTCCTTCATCCCTATCATTAATTGCCTATTCCAATACAGACTATACCGGCTCCCTCGATGGATAGATGATCGTCGGTCTACGAGTGTCTATTGCACATATTTTTGAGGACACATGGTCATTTGACGGAGCAAGATGCAGACGGCGGTGCCACGCTCCTCTGCATAGGCTGAGTGTCGTTCGATGACGTATGTTATTTTTGAACTCAAGTGGTTGGAAATAGGGTTGATATCGAATCAAATTCGAACGATTTTGGCTCGGTACGAAATCAAAATTTTCGACTCGAACTCTGCTCAAAATCGAAATCGATTTCGAGTCGAGCCGGCTCGACTCAAATGGCTCAATTCCGAGTCGGCTCGAAATTGAATCGAGTTGGCTCAAAATTGAGCATTTTTTCTCTTTATTCATAGTTGACTCAAAATTAAATTGGGCAATCTATAAGTTTAGGAAATGAAATAATTAAAGCCTTCATTCTTTTTATTTATGTTTAAATTTTATTGTTTTTAATTTTAAAATAAGAATATTTCAATAATACATAATATTTTTAAACAATTCGAGCTGATTCGAATCATATTTCGAGTGATTCAGGAATGACTCGAAATCGACTCGAAATCAAATTCGAGTCAAATTGAATCGGTTCAAATTGAGTCGAATCAATTTTAATCGATTCCGATTCGGCTCAATATTCGAGCGATTTTTGAGTGACTTTCGATTTTCGAATAATATGCTCAGCCCTAGTTGGAAAATCTTCTTAATCTTGGTGTCAAGCTCCCCTCTCCGAACGTACTCTAATGGGAAAGTCAAGCTGCTATTCATATCACATATCGAAGTTGATTGCTATTTCATCCTGAAAAAAGTTCAACTTCAAAAAGCTGAATTATTACATTTCTGTTCTATCAATTATTATGTGAACTGCCATTATGGATTACAGGAGCTGCTCTACTTTTTTTATATGTTTATTTTTACATACATATAGAACTCAATGTAATTTCATTCTACCTTCAATTATTGTAATGACTAAAGCTTTGGGCTACCAATGTAGTCAGGCTGGCAACATGTCTAGAGCTGAAGTTTTAGTGAGAGAGATGGAGGAACAAGGAATTGACGCACCTATTGATTTATATCATACTATGATGGATGGCTATACAAATGTACTGAATGAGGAAAAGTGTCTGGTTGTTTTTGAAAGACTGAAGGTAAATTTGAAGACATTGCTGTTTGATGATATTTTATGGTCTTTATTTCCATTGTCATGCGGATGAGACTAATAAGACGCAGCTAACATGGCCACACATTATTTGAAATGATCTACTTAAACTTGATTAAAACCAATTGAAGCTATTGATAGGAATGGATTGATTAAAGGACTCACACACCACATGGATGGGAGAATACTGATGATGATCATGATGTTCAGGCACTACTAATTTGAATAAGGTCTACATTCCAATCTATTAAAAAATATTGAAATAATGTGTTTCAAGATAGTGAGTGCAAATTTCATGTGTCAGAATGCTCTACAATTATGGTGCATAAAATTGCACTCCATCAGTCCTTGACATTAGTACATCACATGAATTCATAATGTACCCATAAAAAGTGAGACATGAAACTGATGGGGATCATGCCACTCGGCCTGTTAAGGTCTATTTTCGTCGACCACAAACACAATGATGGTCAGGACCACTCATCGCGAGCAGATCGCCGATCGTAGACTTTTTCATTCTTTGCATTTTTTATTTTATTTTGTAATTTTGTATTTTTGTGGTAGGAAATGAAGGTGGATCATGACTGTTTGTTGCCCCCTTTAGTCTATATATTGAAGTAGAAGTCTCTACTCTCTAATGTGTGTTATTGAAAGTTGAAAACTAGCTTTTGATCAACCAGTGCTGAAACCGGAACCCCTCCAGGCGCAACGCTTGGACCTCTCCTCTCTCCTTGGCCTCCGCCCATACCCCTCTGCTTTCCCCCTCCAAACCGAACCTTCCTATCATCCCAACCGGCCCCCATATCCCACCCATCCTCCCAAAACCAACTCTTTCCATTCCCACCACCTCCACCTTCCGGCAGCCCAAATCAGCCCCAAGGTGTCCAAATTTCGGTAGGAATCCGAAATTAGTACCACTACCTGTCCTCGCTCCGGGAGATCACGGGTTTGCTGGATAGTAATCATTATAGATTGTACTAGAACCACATGATTTCCTTTCATTGAGAAATATGAAGTTAAGGTGTCCTTCAGGGAGACTTGATGCATTGGTTAAGGTGTCGCCGTGTGACCTTGAGATCACGGGTTCGAGTCCTGGAAGAAGCCTCTTGCAAAAATGCAAGGTAAGGTTTGCCTACATTTCACTCTTGTGGTGGGACCCTTCCCTGGACCCTCGCTGCGCGGGGATGCTTTGTGCACGGGGCTGCCCTTTTTTTGCCCTAAGTAATAAAATTTACTCTTAAAGAGAAGGGAAGGCTTGGCGCACAAAGCGGTTGAGCCGCTGAGGTGTTGTCGTGTGACCTTGAGGTCACAAGTTTGAGTCCTGGAAGCAGCCTCTTGCAAATATGCATGACAAGGTTTGCCTATATTTCACCTTGTGGTGGGACCCTTCCCCAGATGCGGGGATGCCTTTGTGCACTCTGCTGCCTTTTTTTAGGGTTCTTAGGGAGAATTGGAGAAGGAAAGCCCAATTGTTAATCGTAGAAGAACACTTCGTGTTTTTAGAATAACCCAGAAGAATCATGCTTCCGGGCTGCGTCTATGAACGCCATAACTTTGATGTAAAAAATTCCATTCCTTTTGGCTAGACTTATCATCTTTTAAAGTATCGTTATCTAGATTGCATATTGTAGAAAAGTGGTTCAAACCTTGTATATACTTCTTGAATACAAAAATACAAGTATGGGTACAAATATATAAGAGAGAGGAGAGAAAGACTCAGCTATACAAACAATGTGAGACTAAACACTAAATCCTACATGAGCCATATTAAGGGGCCAACACATCATTTTTTCCTAGTATTCTCTAACACTTCCCCGCAAGCTGGAGCGTACAAGTCGTAGGCACCAAGCTTGGATAAGAACTAATGATACATTTGTCGTGGTAATGCCTTGGTGAGAATGCCGACAACTTGCCTTGACGCAGGAACATGCTCCAGCTCTAACTTCTTTAATTAAATCTTTTCACGAACGAAATGACAGTCAACTTCAATTGGCTTGGTCCGCTCATGAAATACAAGATTCTTCGCAATGTGAATTGCAGCCTGACTATCACAAAACAAGGTTGCCGGTGAGGATAAAGTGACCCCCAAATCACCAAGTAGACCCTCAAGACAGGTGAGTTCAGATCCAACGGCTGGCATTGCACGATACTCAGCTTCAGCAGAAGAGCTAGCAAACACATAGTGCTTCTTGCTACGTCAAGTGATAAGATTCCCCCCAAAGTAGGTACATAAACCTGTAGTGGAACGTCGATCATCCAGGGAGCCCGCATAGTCCGCATCTGAGTATGCAACAAAAGAGAGAGGAGGATGGCTTATATGCCAATCCTTGTCCAGGAGCTGTCCTCAAATATCTGAGGATGCATTTTACTGCCTAGAGATGAGAAATCCGAGAAGCATGCATAAATAGACTGACCACTTCAACAACAAATGAAATATTAGGTCTCGTAACTGTTAGGTATATCAGTTTTCCCACAAGACGCCGATAATACTCAGGGTTCATAAGCTGAGAATCAGAGTCAAACCCATGAGCACATAACTTGTGGTTGACATACATCAGAGTTTTCACAGGTTTGCACCCAGCGTAGCCAGCATCGTGGAGGAGATCAAGGCAATACTTCCGCTGTGACAGAACAGGACCATCTGACCGTCTTGCAACCTCAAGTCCAAGAAAGTACCTAAGGGCCCCCAGATCTTTTGTTTAAAAAACGGAGTTCAAGTGTTGCTTGATTTTCTGTATCCCCGTGGTGTCATCACCAGTAATCAAGATATCATCCACATAAACCAAGAGAATGACAGTCCCAGTTGATTGATGACGAGTGAAGAGAGAGAAGTCAGCTGAGCTCCGCTTGAATCCAACGTCGCGAACGACCTTATTAAATTTTTCAAACCAAGTTCTGGAGATTGTTTGAGACCATAAATAGATTTCCGAAGATGACATACACGAGACTCCCCCATGGTCATAAACCTGGGAGGTTGATGCATGTAGACCGTTTCTTGAAGATCACCATTCAAATAAGCATTTTTAATATCTAGCTGATGGAGAGGCCAGTGACGATGCACAGCCAAGGCGATCAGTACCCGAACAAAGTTCAACTTGGCAACGAGAGAACATGTTTCATCATAATCAAGTCCCTGTTGTAGAGTAAATTCCCGAACCACAAGACGGGCTTTTAGCCGGTCAACTGCCCCATCAGGAGCATGTTTTATAGCAAACACCTACTTACAACTGACACACGAATGTCCGGGAGGAAGAGGAACCAGATCCCAAGTCTGGTTAGACCAAAGAGCAGTCATTTTATCATCCATAGCCGCGCGCCACCCTGGATGTAGAAGTGCCTCCTGCACTGAGTTAAGAATAGAAATGGAGGAGAGGGAGAGAGCAAACTTGCGTAGAGGTGGATAAAGACGATGCATAAAAACATAATTGGCCATGGGGTGAGCGGTAGGTGCTGATGCTGGATCGTCAGTCCGTTGGATAACACTCGTGAAGGAAAGCTGTTGTAGTGCTGCAGAGGCCGGGGTACGACAAGTGTACACACGAAGAAGAGGTGGTTTGGGTGGTATAGGTAGAACAGGTGCCAGAAGAGGAGTGGGAAGAAGATGTGGTAGAGAAGACGTGACGGGAACAGTCAGACAAGGAATGGAAGGGGAGGGAGGAGCGGTGGCAGAGGATGAGTCGTAGAATGGTTGAGCCTCATGAAAGATGACATCGACAGAGACAACAACTTTGTCAGTAGTCGGAGAATAACACGTAGTTTTTTTGGGTCCGAGAGTACCCGAGAAAATACACATGCTGGCCCGAGGAGCAAACTTATCCTTGATCGGACCAAGATTGTGAACATAGCAAGTACAACTAAATACACGAGGCGTGAGAGTGAACGGGGATTGAGACAGAAAGAGAAGACTAAACAGAGTGACTTAGTTGAGCACAGAAGAAGACATGCGATTGATGAGATGACATGTCGCAGAGACAACAAAGTTCCAAAAACGAGTAGGAACCTTCATTTGAAGCATGAGAGACCGAGTAACATCAAGAACATGACGATTCTTTCGCTCTGCCACACCATTCTGTTGAGGCGTATATACACACGAGGTTTGATGTATAATACCGAATTTGGTGCATAAGTTCGCAAATGTCCGGCTTGTGTATTCTTTGACATTATTCGTGGGAATAACCTTTAGAGGCGAGGGGAACTGTGTACATATTTCGCTAAGAAAGGCACGAAATGTAGTGGTTAGTTCAGCACGACCCCGAAGTAAGTATGACCAGGTTAAACATGAGTAATCATCAATAACGGTGACAAAATAACAATAGTCAAACATACTAGGGGTTGTATAAGGATCTCAAATATCAGAATGCACTAATGATAATGGAGTATCACTCCGAGTACATGTAGGATGAAAAGAAACACGATGCTGCTTGCCAAAGATACATGATTCACAAGAAAACTCGTGCAATGAGACATCCAGAAGAGCTTTCTTGAGAATCTGGAGGGGAGCATGCCCAAGAAGGCGATGCCAATCGGTAGTAGAGACAACAAAGAGAGCAGAAGGAGGACATCGATGAGGTAGAGCCCATTTGACGACTGTCCCTTACCAATGATTTTCTGCGTTTGCCGATCTTGCACAACAAAGGTAGAAAGTGAGAAAGTATCACAACAATTAAGGTCTTGTGTGAGGTGGCTAATGAAGAGTAAGTTAAATGGGGAATCAGGAACATGAATAGCAGAAGTCAGAGAGAGAGAGAGCGAGAGTTGGTGTGAGGGGTATATCAACACCAAAAACGAGGGAGGTATCACCATTTGCCACAGTGATGAATTTGGGGTGAGCAGTCACCGAATATTGCGGCGGACGTCGCGACGTAATATGATGTGTGGCACCCGAATCCACAATCCAGTGAGAGCCCTATGAGAGACATGATACACCTTCATTGGAAATAGATGCGACAAATCCAGATGAGCGAGAGATCACCCCCTGCAGGTGCTGGAGCTGAGTGCGTAGATCATCAATATATGCCCGAGCGGAGGCATCAGAGTCCGACGCAGGAGCAGCAGGAGGATCAACCATAATAGGAGCAGCAAGATGTGGAGGCAGACCATGTTTGCGATAGTAGGTGGCCTCAAGATGGCCATCCTGTCCACAATAGGTACACTTAAAATGAGATTTGCCAGACTGGCCACGTCCCCGAGACGTGTAGCGGCCCCTATGGGCTGAGGACCCCCTAGCAGACGGAGCAGGTGTAGAGTGCTGTAGAAGAGCCGAGGATAGAGTAACAGGAGCATCCTGGGGCGGGGTGACCTTCAGAAGCATAGAGCACACATCAAACAAAGATGAGGTGGTAGTAGATGAAAAAATCTGGGTCCGAACACTGTGCAAGCTAGAGGGAACTCGGGACATCATCATCGCAATCCCGACCGCTTCTTTCTGGGCCCGTTGAGTGGTCAGATCTGTAGTGGGAGGATGATGCTGGATCCAGGCCTCGACTAGGGTCTTGGCTTTAGCAACAAAGGAGATCATATCGCCAGAAACCCCGAGACCAAGGTTCTGAAGATCCGAGATAATGTCGAATAAGTGTTGCAAACTATTCTGCCCAAAGTAAAACGAATGGAGCTCCTCCCACATGGCCTTTGTTGTGTCGTGATACATAGCCATTTGATAGGGCTTGTTGTCCATGGAGTTGGGGTGCCAAGATTGGACTCGACCATCATCCCGAAGCCACTCATCGGTGGGAGCGGTTGGAGTCACCCGAGTCAGGTGATGAAGAAGGCCTTTCGTCTGCAGGACGCGATGCACCGAGTGTACCTATTCCACAAAATTTCGCTTCCCACTGAGAGAGATAGTAGTAATTCGAAGTTCATCGCGAAGCTCGGAGACTGGAGCCGCAAGACGATCAGGTAGAGCAGAGGAGGCATTAGAATTTTTGGACGCCATGAGGTCGCAGCAGGTAGAAGAAGCCCCCATCGGTTAGAGGTACATCAGCAAGAATCCTGGGCGGGCGGCAACCAGGAGCAGAGGCTAGCGAACAGGCACTAGACCGTGCGGTTAGAAGCAGACCACAACAAGATCAGCAGAGTACACAAGAAGCAGCATGCAGTCCGTGCGAACAGCCAAGTCGTGCAGAGAAGCACGAAGCGGCAAGGCAGACGACAAGAGAAGAGCGGCAAGGCAGTTCGGTCGACAAGAAGGCCCCGCAGAAGAAGTCTGTGCGACAAGGATACTGCGCGACAAGACACAAGGCCGCAGCGGGAAAGACTCCTTGTGACAAGAGCGATAAGTCTCCTTGCGACAAGAGGTCCGTGCGACAAGGAGACTGCACGGCAAGAAACGTGGCCGCAACGATATGACCGAGAAGATGTCGAGCGACATGAGCAGGTCGCCGCAAATAGGAACAGGTCGCCGCAAATAGGAACAGGTCGCAACAGACAAAAACCGGTCGCAACGGATAGGGGCAGGTTGCCAGAAACAGGTCACAGCGGATAGGGCCAGGTCGCCGCGAATAGGCCAGACGGTTAGATCTAGTCGCAGGAAGAAGGGAAGCCGCAGAGAGGGGGGGGGAAGTAGCCCGTAGCGGTAAAAATCTAACCGCACGAGAGTGGGGTCCACTTGCCAGTGAGAGGAAGACTATAAAAGGAGCGTAGATGAGAGAAGGAGGTGGATACACGGGAGAGAAGAAAGATGCAGTTAAAAAGGATGAAGCCGCAGAAGCAATGCGGTCAAGCAAAATCTCAGGCCGCCCGGTTAACCGGAAGACTGGGCGGTTAGAAAAAACAGGCTGGACTGTTGGCTTTGATACCATGTAGAAAAGTGGTTCAAAACTTGTATATACTTCTTGAATACAAAAATACAAGTATGAGTACAAATATATAGGAAAGGGGAGAGGAAGACTCAGCTATACAAACAATGTGAGACTAAACTCTAAATCCTACATGGGCCATATTAAGGGGCCAATACATCATTTTTTCCTAGTATTCTCTAACGCATATGATTATATATGTATCCAGTTTGCATGAGAATATTGTGTGAATGCTAGAGGGCGAATAATTATTATAATTCGACATAGTGAATATTATACAAAATTTATATTTTAATACAAGAACTAATATGATCAAATTGATGAATATAACCACAGCTAGAATAAAAGAGTAAAAATGTAAAAGCCTCAAACTAGTGGCCTCATGCAGATGACATAATAAAATGATTGTACTGACCACTAGATGATCAGTTCAGGTGGCATGGGAGTCTCTCATGAGTGATGGATGCACATCATTATACTCATAATGCTCTATAGTCCATTTGAGCCTCAAACATGGGGTCGATGATCTACTCCTCCACGCATTGAAACAATTAGATGCTAGTCCGTGTTCCGTTCTAGGGACGCATTAGGAAATTGTGTTCTCTCAACATTAAGAAAGATGCACACATCTAGAAATCTCTATGATTCAATGATTAAAAAACGACGATAAGAACTCACATTTTCTGGCTATTTTCAAGTCTTGTATTTTAAGCATTTCATACCCATTTTGTAAGCGGGCAGGTCGTATTAAAGAGAGCTGGGCATGGACAATCCCCCCATGCCTATAAATAGACCCGATACTGTAGCTTTAGAGGGGATCCTCGTACCTACCCAAAGATTGATTAAGTACCCGCTCCTCCTATAATAGAGCTTGCGAGTACCCTTAATAGAACACTTAAGTCTCTTGTAACAAGTTGTAATCGATCATTTTAAATCAATAGAATCACTCACAACTAAGGTTCGAGTTGTGCGAAGCCTGGTCTAGCCGTCTGCGACATATTCCTTGTCGCCTCTATTACTTGCAACTGAAGTAAATGACCGCTCACAATCCCTTTTTCCTCATCTCTTAAGAGTTGTGTGGAGCTTGTACAGAAAAAACTCCAACCGAGCGAACATGTGACCTTCTGATCTTGAGTGATCGAAGAAAGCAGTTGTGATGATGATGCTGGTTCTCACAACCCAAAAGACACGATTACAAGAGCTAAATTCAATTGGATGATGAGTATCCTGGTACGACTCATAAAAAAGGTCGAAGGACCAAATGCAGGAGGGATGACTTCTAGCAATTGCCCATCGGATCTCGACACTGCTTCCCGACATCGAGCCTAAGATGCAGATATCGCCCATGAAGGACGAGATCAATTCAGGGCGGCGACAACTAGAAGTCCGCAAGTACTGGATTACGATGAACTCGTCGACGCCCCAAAAAAAGAGGAGCCTTCTCCCTTCTCTAATGATATCCAATGGACACCTGTCCCAAACAGATTTAGAGAACCGCACCTCCCCCGTTTCTTTGGGAGATTGGATCCTTTCAGCCACTTTTTCGAGTCTGCAATTTTAATGCAAACTTTAAGGTTATATTTGGTTCGGTGGTGGCGGGTGCATCCGGTGGGTGGAAACGAGGAGTTGGAACTGGAGGGAGGGAGATGGGATTGGAAAAGCCAGTTTTTCGGGGTGTTTCCTCCTTTTTGCGGGTCCAAACACGGTAAACGGAGATGAAGAACCGTTTGTATTGCCGCCGTCCGACAACGTTTCCCCTAATCGCGGAGCAAAAACGCAGAACCAAATGAACCCTAAAAGATGGAGTTCGTTGCAAATTGCTTACCAAGCCTTTCGATCACAAGAAACGGGAGTGGTCCTACAAATTACTCCCCCCCCCCCCCCCCCCCCAATCTCTCAATTCCTTCTGGGATCTATGGAGGGAACTTCTCTTGCGGTTTACAACCTCAAAAAAGAGAAATAGTGGTCTTTCTACCCTCTTCTAGATCAAACAAGGACCAACTGAGACCCTGGGGCACTATGCCAATAAAGTTTTAGCAAGAGATTCTTGGGATCCATGACGTGGATCCTACGATGTATCAATTCGCCCTAACTGGTGGCCCGCTGGAAGGCCTATTCAAGCTCGAGGTAAGTAAGAAGATGTCAATTTCTTACGAGGACCTCATCGACATGGCAAACCATTTTCTTGAGGGGGAAATGACTAATCTTGATCTCGTCTCCTCCCCCACCCATCTTACCTGTCAACGACGAGAGGAAGATTCTTCTACTCGTCCCTCTGTCGCTCCGCACCGCCGTCCACAATACTACAAAGAATTCTTTCCGCCTTCACCGTTACTTGGAAAGAATTTCCATCATCTGCGACCATCTCCACATCCTCATCGATTCTAACAAATGAGACCGCAATGTCCATGTCACCCTCCTGAGGATTAAGAGGCCTCCACCCCCTCCATTTGATCCTTCATCGTCGCGGGTTCGTGCCATGCGATATGATGATGCTCAAGAGGAATACACTTATCTGCTTATTCCAATAGAGGAGGTCGTGGAGATCCTCCAAAAACATCTTGGGTATAAGAGGTCTCCTCTCAAGGGAGGATACACAAATAAAAACCTCAACCTCTACTGATTGTTTCACCGCGATGCGGGTCAAGCCACGAAAAGTTGCAAAGCCCTTCGTGGCCTCATCTAGAAGTTGCTGAATGCGGGACAAGCTCAAAGAGCTTGTCCTCCCAAAATTGGCAGCCAAGCTTCGTCTTCCAAGGTGAAGGAAGTGGTAGAAGTCCAGGAACTGAGATGCAGATGCATCAAACAAGAATGCATTGGCTCCTTAGGGAGCATCAATTGTGTCACCGAATGTGTGGAAAAGGTTTATTCACTGCATTCATGGTGGAGCCGGCCTCAAATCCTCTTAGAAATTCAACACTATGAGGATCCATCATCAGCAAGTAGCATCCACCTTCTTGGCTATACTCTCCAGAGGGGGTGCTACTTTCTGGGATGAATATCTTCCCAGGACCGCCAATACTTTTCACTACGCTGTCGCTATAAAGGCGGTATTGTATAATTACATGGTGTCAAGGATCCTGATTGACACTGAGAGCATATTTAACGCTCTCTTCAAGCATGCATTCGATTCAATGAAGACAGACAAAAAGCTCCAAGACTGTCACGTTCCCCTTTATAGCTTCACAGGGGAGAGGAAAGAAATTAAAGGGACTATTTGTCTTTTCGTTACTCTATGCAGAATAACGAGGCAAGAGCGCTTCATGGTTGTCAATGCTCCTAACAATTATAATGCCATCTTTAGCCGGCCACTATTAAATAAGTATCAGGACATTGTTTCAGCTTACCACTAGGTGCTTAAATTCCCCCGGAGGGAAAACAATATAAGGTTTAGAGGGAACCTCGAATTGCTAGGGAATGCTCCATCAACAGTGAATATGATCAATGCCTACATTCCCCCTAGGGTGCACGAAGCGATGGAAGTGGAAAACCTTCAAGCTGAAGATGGTTAGGAGCCTGCAACGGAACCTACCAAAGTAGAGCTGGCAAGGTATAACGCTTATCTGGAGGCTGCCCAGGAGGTTCAAGATGTTCCTGTTGCAGGGAGGGGGTGGGTGTGGGTGGAGACAGGACACTCTCCATCAATGCTGAACTAACAGAGAAGAGCAAGATCCAATGTCTTGTCAACAATTTGAATATTTTTGCATGGTCTGCCATCGACATTCCTGGGGTAAGCCACAATATCGCATGCCACCGCCTCAATATCAATCCCTGCTTTAGACTTTTCAAACAAAAAAAAGGGCAGTTGCAACGACTCTGGCAAAGCCCATTCGGGAGGAGGTGCAAAATCTTCTCAAGGCCAATTTTATTAGAGAAATTCAATATCCTGATTGAGTGCTGAATGTTGTAATGGTCAGGAAGTCCAATAATAACTGACGTATATGTGTCGATTTCACCAAACTTAATTAAGCATGTCCAAAATATTGTTACTCCGTACCTCATTGATTCTCTAGTTGATTTTGTTGTTAGGTTTTCTATCATGCGTTTTCTAGATGTGTTTTCGGGGTATCATCAAATACATATGCACACACCTGATATTCCTCACACTTCATTTATCACGAATGAACGGTGTTGAAACTGGAATTCGGTATCTATGGAGTTCGGGACCCTAGTAGGGGGCAACTTGCACCTACTTCTCCCAAGCAAGAGCTCTTGGCCGATCTCGCTGAACTAGGATTAGACCCTGTGCTGCAACGTGGAGGTCCCACCACACATTCAGAAGATCTTAGATCGCTTCCCCTCCCTAGCCAATGCTGAGTTAGACACCTTAGGGGAAGAAGAAAGCCTGAATCTGCCTCTCTCCAAGGTACCTTATGAGTCTATTTATAGTTTTTCGAGTCTGGTCTGCTGATAGCGGAATTCTGTTTTTTAGTTTTACTAAATGCACCCCAAAGTGGGCTGCCAATAGCCAAACTCCGCTGTTTAGAGGGGATATTAGCAGACATAAAGAGGTATCCTAGAGTTGGCGAGTGCCCGATGAAGCTGTGACTCGCCACTCGCTCCAGGGTGCCTGAATCTCTCCCCTGGGGGATGCACTCACCCCAGGGTGCTTGGATCCCGCCCCTGGGGGGGGGGGGTGGCTGCACTTGCCCCAGGGTGCCTGGATCTCGCCCCTGGGGGGCTGAATTCGCTCCAGGGTGCCTGGATCTCGCCCCTGGGGGGCTGCATTCGCCTCTGGGTAGGTAAGGTCTTCTAGGTCCTCCTCGATCGTCTTTGGTCTCGACGAATTACGAGTTATACAAACGGTGCTATTGTTATCACGTCGTGCCTTTTGGCTTAAAGAATTCAGGTGCTACGTATCAGTGAATGCTGAACCACATATTCAAGCATCAAAAGGGACACAATCTAGAAGTGTACATTGATATCCTTCTAATCAAAACTCATATTTTCCTGGGTGACATTCGAGATCTGACAGAAACATTTCCACTTTACCGACGTTCGACATGATGTTGAATCCGACTAAATGCGTGTTCGGGGAAAGCAAAGGGAAATTTCTTGGACATCTTCTCACACCCCATGGTGTTGAGCCTAATCCGGATAAGGTCAATGCTATCTTGGACATGAGACTTCCCCGTACTCCGAGGGAGGTTCAACAACTTGCAGGAAGGATTGCCGGATTGGGCCATTTTATCTCTTGTGCACCTTTCTTCAAAACCCTTCGAGGGGCTTCCGTATTTTAGTTGACCGAGGAATGTGTTTGATATTTTGAGGAACTCAAGACGCAATTTGCAACAACTCTCCTCCAAAGTCCTAGGAGGGGGAAAACCTCTTTATATATTTGGGGGTGGGATTCGAAGCAATTAGTTTCGTGCTCGTGTGAGAAAAGAAAATAAACAATACCCAATGCTCTATGTTAACAGAGTATTGAAGGATGTGAAAACAAGATATCCAATTCTGGAAATATTGGCTCTTGTTCTATTTATTTCGGCACGAAGTCTTCGCCCCCATTTTCAATGACACTCGATCCCGGTAGTTACATATCATCCCTTAAAGAATATCCTGGAAAAACTTGAGCGTTCGGGAAGATAAAGTAAATTGGCAATAGAACTTGGAGAATTCAACATCTTATATACCCCACGAATGACAATCAAAGCTCAGCCTTACGAATTTCATCATAGATTTCGCCGAGGAAAAAAACCTGGAGAGGAAGGTCTCGACTCCCCTAGCCTGGGCAATGTATGTCGATGGAGTATCCAATAAGAATTCTTCTAGAGCTGGGGTGATCTTTGTTAATTTGAATGGTGTCCGGATCAAACAAGTTGTTATACTACACTCAACTACAAATAACTAGGCCGAATATGAGGCGCTCATTGCAGGATTGAGGCTGACAAGAGAACGTGGAGTAGAGGATATATAAGTGCATGTCGATTCTCTGGTGATGGATTCTCAGGAAGGTACTGTCGAGGCAAGAAATTAAGTGCTCAAAAAGTATCTGGTGGTAGTTAAAAAAGGAATCAGGAATTTCAAAACTTTCAATATCCAACACATTCCTCTGTTGGAAAATGCAGAAGCTGACGAGATAGCGAAGTATGGACTTCCATTAGGAGGAACCATCACAATTTTTTCATCCGACAATCGAAGAAGGGGAAGTAATGGAGATTGACCCGCGTCCCTTATGGATAGACCTATTCATCCATTACCTTTCAACTGAGGAATTTCACTCTTCGATAACTGACAAGAAGAGATTCAAATTAAAATTAACTCAATATTTTCTTCTCTCAGGAATGCTATATCACAACCTTTTTGTCTCCACTTGTAAGACATCTTTTAGAAGAAGAGGTTCCAAAATTCTCCAAGTAGTTCACTCAGGAGGGTGTTACAGTTGCTCCAAAGGAAATATTCTTGTAGCGAGAATTCTCAGGCTTTATTACCTTTTGTTAAAGATAAGATAAAATTAGCCCATTAGAGAGGCCCATGTGTATTGACCCATTTATAGTTCCTTTTAGTCCCACATTGTATATGTAGGAGTCTCTCCCTCTTTCTACCTCTATATAAGTGTATGTAATCCTATTCTTTGGATAATAATACAATTAAGGGTGATTTTATCTCTCCTGATTTTTCTACTTCTACATGATATCAGAGGAATCATACTCTTACTGCGGTCTCCGGAGTCTGTCCGCCTTCCTCTACTCGCCAGCGGCCTGCTGCGGCCTGCTTCCTCTACTCGCTAGCGGTCTCTGGAGTCTGTCCGCCTTCCTCTTACCGCTTGACTGCTGCGGTCTGCTTCTTCTAACCCCCGTCCTCTTCTCTCCGTGGTTCCACCCTCCTTCGCTTGCTTCTTATAACCTCCTCTCTCAGACTTGAAGGGTCCACGGGTCTTTGCTTCTCGCCGCGACTTGTTCCTAGTCGCCGCGACCCCTCTCTCTTCCTTCTGCTCTTAGTCGCCGCGACCCCCTCTTAGTCGCTGCGACCCCTTCTTCTCTTCTCGCCGCGGGCTACTTCTTAGTCGCTGTCTGTTCCTCTCCCAAGTCGCCGCGAACTGCTCTTAGTCGCCACGACCTGTGCTTAGTCGCGATCTGCTCTTGTCGCCGTGGGCTACTTCTTCTCGCCGCGACCTGTTCTTAGTCACAACCTGTTCTTAGTCGCCGCGGACTACTTCTCGCCGCGACCTGCTCCTAGTCGCGATCTGCTCTTGTCGCCGCGACCTGTTCTTAGTCGCGACCTATTCTTCGTCGCCGCAGGCTACTTCTTCTCGCCGCGACCTGCTCCTAGTCGCGATCTGCTCCGAGTCGCGATCTGCTCCTAGTCGCGATCTGCTCTTGTCGCCGCGGGCTACTTCTTCTCGCCGCGAACTGTCCTTAGCCGCGACCCGTTCTTAGTCTCCGCAGGCTTCTTCTCGCCGCGACCTGCTCTTGTCGCCCCTTGGCCTTTTCTCGCTGCGATCTAGTTCTAATTGCCGCGGCTGCTCTTAGTCCGCCCCTTGTTCCGTTCTCGCGGTCTGTTCTGCGAGCCGGACAGCCTGTCTCTTCTATCCGCCATGACATCCAGTGACTCAACCGCGGCTACCTCCTCTCTGCCCGCCCGTGCTGCTACCCTACCTGCCGAGGTGCGTGATGAACATCACATCACCACTCTCTCTCTCAGTGGCAAGGCCAACTTTGTCGAATGGGCTCATTCTGTTCGTCGTGTTGTACAGACAAAGGGTCTGCTTGCTCACCTTACTCGGGTCAAACCTACTGACCCCTCTGATGACCGGTTTTGCGATGACGGCCGGGTCCAATCTTGGTTGCTTAACTCTATGGACACCGAGCCTTACTGAATGACAATGTATTACGAAACAGCTAAGGAAATGTGGGATGAACTGCACTCCCTCTACTCCGGCAAGGATAGCCTCCAGCACCTCTTCGACAATATCTCCGCTCTTCAATCACTGGATCCTGGAACCACTGGAGACTTCACTTCCTTTGTTGCAAATGCAGGAACCTTGGTAGAGGCCTGAATACAACACCAACCTCCCTCTGCCGACCTTGCTACTCAACGAGCACAGGAGGCTGTTAGGATCGCTATGATGATTGCCCGTGTTCCTAATCATCTTCATA
This sequence comes from Platanthera guangdongensis, assembly GCA_039583875.1. Taxonomy (NCBI): domain Eukaryota; kingdom Viridiplantae; phylum Streptophyta; class Magnoliopsida; order Asparagales; family Orchidaceae; genus Platanthera; species Platanthera guangdongensis. Next base: position 13,734,779 of record CM077160.1, on the reverse strand, counting down.
GTGTCCGGGCTCAGATCCTCTTCTCTTTCACTACACCCTCTCTGTCTGATGTTTGCTCAATGGTGCTCAAAGTTACACCACCTCCCGAGGCTCCGACCACTTTCTCTCTGGCATTGCTCCAGCAACTCCTACTCCCTACTCCTGCTCCCTCTGGCGGAGGATCTTCCACTACTCGGGGAGGCCGTTTCACGTCTCGTGGTCGGGGATGTGCTGGGCGCTGTACTCTCAAGTGTACTTACTGTGGTCGTGACGGGCACCTTGAAGCTACCTGCTATCCAAACATGGTTTGCCTCCTCATCTTACTGCTACTACGGCTGCTGCTCCTCCGGTTCCCTCTTCCTCCGAGCCCCCGTCATCTGCTCAGAAAGATATCCATGAACTCCTACAGATACTGCAACTGCAAGGGGTTGTCAACCGTTCCTCTGACTCGATTGCTTCCTTCTCTACCGAAGGTATCTCGTATATCTCCTACAGCTCTCAAAGGATCCTGGATTCTGGGGCCACCCATCACATTACTTCTCATAAACCTCCTCATTACATGCACACTAAGTATCCCAAGTTTATCACTGTGGCAAATGACGATACTACTCCGGTGTCTGGAGCTGCTGATCTACAACTTACCCCTACTCTCTCCTTAACCTCGGTTCTGCATGTTCCGGGATCTCCCTTCAACCTACTGTCTGTTAGTAGGCTTGCTCAAGATCTTGATTGTTGTCTAATCTTTTCTCCCTCTACTTTTGTCATGCAGGATCGTCACACACGGACTATCATTGGTAGAGGACGGCTGTCAAACGGGCTTTATCTCATGGATGTTCTTCCCACCTCACTCTCTGTTGTTCCCTCCGTCAATTGGCATCGCCGTCTTGTCCATGCTCCTCTTCAGATTCTCAAGAAGGCACTTCCTGATATCTCCTTGCAGGAATTCTCTTGCGAATCATGTATCTTTGACACGCAGCATCGTGTTTCTTTCCCTCCTGCATGTAATCGGAGTAGTACTCCGTTCTCTTTAGTTCATTCTGATATCTGGGGTCCGTATAAAATTCTCAGTATTTTTGGTTATCGATACTTTGTTACTTTTATTGATGAGTATTTACGCCTCACCTGGCTTTATCCGCTTCATGATCGTAATGAGCTGACTTCTGTTTTCCGTGCATTTATTCTTGAAATACGTACACAATTTTCTACAACAGTGCAAACGCTTCGCACCGACAATGCTCGAGAATACACAGGTCGCAACTTCTTCAATTTATGCACCGACTTTGGGATAATTTATCAAACGTCGTGTGCCTATACACGCCAACAGAACGGTGTGGCTGAGTGAAAGAATCGCCATCTCCTTGATGTCACTCGGTCAATCATGCTTCAAATGCAGGTTCCCGCCGAATATTGGAACTTTGCTGTCTCTACTGCTTGCTATCTCATTAACCGCATGCCCTCCTCCGTCCTTAACTTTGCCTCTCCGTTCGGTCTCCTCTTTTCTTCCAAGACCCCCTTTTCTCTCGCACCTCGCACATTTGGTTGTACTTGCTATGTCCATTCTCTCGGACCACCAAGTGACAAACTTTCCTCACGCGCCACCAAATGTATCTTTGTTGGCTACTCTCGTACCCAAAAAGGATATGTTTGCTACTCTCCGACCATCAACAAGGTACTCGTCTCCGCGGATGTTACCTTTACTGAGAATGAAAGTTTTTTCTCCAACACCTCCATGCAACCACATCAGTCCACTCTGCCACCTCAGACCGTTATACCTCGTCCAACTGTCCCCGTCACATCTCTACCTCCCTCTTCCACTCCTCCAGTACCACCTTCACTCGACGCTCGTCCGGAGCTAACTTCACCACCTCTCCCACCCCCTCCACCTGTCCGTTTCTACACTCACGATCATCCAGGATTGCAGCCCGACAGCAGCCCCCTTCTCCTCATGGTCTTCTGCTCAACGACGATCCAACACCCTCCTCTACGGCTCATCCCATGGAAAACTATGTATCCCTCCATCGCCTCTCTCCACCTCTTCGCACTTTTGCCCTCTCTCTCTCTCCACTATTTCCATTCCTAACTCTTTGTAGGACGCTCTACAACATCCCAGTTGGCGCGCGGCCATGGACGAAGAGATGACCGCTTTTTGGGCTAATCGGACTTGGGACCTTTTTCCTCTCCCTCCTGATCAATCTTGTGTTAGCTGTAAATGAGTCTTTACTATCAAACATGCTCCTGACGGAATAGTTGATCGTCTCAAAGCTCGTCTGGTGGCCAGAGGATTCACTCAGCAACATGACTTCGACTATGACGAAACTTTTTCTCCAGTGACAAAACTAAATAATGTTCGGGTTCTCATCTCTCTTACTGTTCACCGCCACTGGCCCCTTCATCAAATGGATATCAAAAATGCTTTACTCAATGAGGATCTCCAAGAGATTGTGTATATGCACCAACCACCCGGGTTTGAGACCACATGGGAGTCTCGTGTATGTCATCTCAGAAAGTCTATGTATGGTATCAAATAATCCCCTCGCGCCTGTTTGATAAGTTTAATAAGGTGGTTCACGAGATGAGATTCACTCGGAGCTCTGCTGATTTCTCTCTTTTTACTCGTCATCAAGCAACAGAGACAATCCTTCTTCTTATGTATGTGAATGACATTCTGATCACGGGAAACGACACCATCGGGATCCAGAACATCAAACAACATCTGAACTTCATCTTCCAGACAAAGGATCTGGGCAATCTGCGATACTTTCTTGGACTTGGGGTTGCAAGACGACCTGATGGTCTGATCTTATCTTAACGGAAGTATTGCATTGATCTTCTACAAAGTGCGGGCTATTTTGGATGCAAACCTACAGATACTCTGATGGATATGAATCACAAGCTGTCGACACATGACTCTGGGAATGCCCCTGTGCTTACCAATCCAGAGTATTATCAACACTTGGTGGGGAAACTTATTTACCTCATAGTTACACGACCTGATATCTCATTTGCTGTTGGAGTTGTAAGCCTATTAATACATACTCCTCGGGCCTCTCATCTCCCGGCCGTCGAGCGAATTCTCAGATATCTAAAGAAGGCTCCTGGACAAGGACTTGTTTATAAACCATCAACTTCCTTATCTCTGGTTGCGTACTCTGATGCCGACTACGCAGGGTCTCTTGATGATAGACATTCCACTACTGGTTTTTGCGCCTACCTCGGTGGACATCTTATCACCTGGCGGAGCAAGAAACAAACTGTTATTGCTCGCTCATCTGCTGAGCCAGAATATCGTGCAATGACAACTGTCGTATCTGAGGTCACCTGGCTAGAGGGTCTCCTCAGAGATATGAGTCTCAAACTCTCCTCTGCGGCTATCCTGCTCTGTGATAGTCAAGCGGCTATACATATTGCCAAAAATCCGGTGTTTCATGAGTGCACAAAGCATATCGAAGTTGACTGTCACTTCATTTGGGAAAAGGTTCAATCGAAGAAGATAGTATTTGAACACGTCTCTGCATCCAGTCAAGTTGCTGATGTTTTCACCAAGGCTCTCTCTCGGACTTTGTACTATCAGTTCTTATCCAAGCTTGGCTCTTATGACTTGTACGCTCTAGCTTGCAGGGGAGTGTTAAAGATAAGATAAAATTAGCCCATTAGGGAGACCCATGTGTATTGGCCCATGTATAGTTTCTTTTAGTCCCACATTATATATGTAGGAGTCTCTTCCTCTTTCTACCTCTATATAAGTGTATGTAATCCTATTCTTTGGACAATAATACAATTAAGGGTGATTTTCTCTCTCCTGGTTTTTCTACTCTACACCTTTATTGATGATCATTCTTACATGACATGAGTGTATTTACCGTGTGATTTATCTAATTACATGTCTTTCGCTCATTCATCGCTGAAGCTCCCTCTCAATTTTTGAGCCCCATTAAAATTTTTTGGATCGATAATGCTCCTGATGATAATAGTCATGAATTCTAAGAAACTTACAATACTTGGGTATTATCAACAAAACATCCCGTGATTACACATCACAGCAAAATAATGTAGTCGAGCAGAAGAATCCCCACCTTCATTAGATTGCCAGATCCCTTATGTTTCAAAATGCAGGCTCCGAAGTTCTATTAACACTTCGCTATCACCACTGCACGCCATTTAATTAGTCACATTCCTTCAACCATCCTGAACATTGCGACTCCTTTCTCCACCCTGTTTCCATCAACACCTTTGACGCGGGACGAATGTAAAAAGTGTGTGTTGTTTATATGAATGTCTAGATGAACTTTATAATTTTCCGTCTACTCAACTTGCAACGATGAATGTTATAAATAATACGGCACAATACTCATGATTTAGGTAAAGGTTCTAGAAAGATAACAAATATTGTAATACACATGCAAGAGTGCTAGAAATTAAATAATTGGTCGACCAAAACTAGGCAAGTCACTAGATAATTTCGGCACAAAGATTACAACATAATATTTTCCAAAATAAGACATAAACACAGTTCGACACCAAAGAAATGAAAACCAATCAATAAAATATAATGGTTACGCGATCGAAGGCTCGATGGATGTTCGATGGGGTGTCGGTAGCCAGAGGGGTAATGAAATGTAGAATTTGGACAGTCAAAGAAGAATTGGATAGCTGGATGGGCTGTTGGCAGGCTGATTAGTGTTTTCTGTGGGCTGGAGGACTAGGAACAGCATCTGAGATGGATTGTAGGGGCTATTTGAGGAGATGGAGCTGGGTGGAGGATGTGGGGAGGCTGGACGGTGGTGACAGCTTGTTGGAATGTAGTTGGTAGGCTTTAGTGAACAGGAAAGCGGGCCTTGGAGGTGTTGCTAGTTAGCAATGATGGCAAGGGGGCTGGTAGATGAGTTCAAGGACTGGATTTCCATTCCAGATTAAGTTCTGGATGGAAATTAAATTATTTGGGAGGTGGCTGAGTGGAGGGGCTGCTCGGAAACAATTTCCAGCAGTTAGTAGGGTCCCTTGGAGTGCTGGGGGACTGGGAAATTTCAAAAGTGAGTGGCTGAAAGGAGATTCCGGGGGTTGGCAACTACTGTACTTTCATGGACAGAGCCTGGACTGAAGTTCAGAGGATTGTGGGAGTGGGGAAGGTTGTAACGGCTAGGGAATTGAGTGGGGCTCGGTTTTGGAGTTAAGGGAGGTGGTTCCATGTGAATGAGATGAGGGATTTGTTGGAAAGTGGAGAAATGGGATAGTGGGAATGAATGTAGTAGTGGGCCTTTTTAGGGGGTGATTGTAGTGGAGCGGCGGGGTAGTGGGGAGGTGGCTAAGAAGTGGGGATGGACGAGGGGGGTGGTGAGCGGCCATGGTGGCTTGAGGGGATCGCCGAAGGTGGTGGTTGTGGCTGGAGGTGCTTTCCGTTGATCGTCGAAAAAATAAAAATGAATGAAAATTAAGTGTTTTGGTAGAGGAATTTTGTGGAAGTGGTGGTGGCTTGAGGGAAGTGGCTCGAGTTGGTTTCCGACAATCGTCGGAAAACTCAAAAGGGATGGGAATTAAGTGGTGGTAGTGCTTGAGTTTTGTCGAGGGAAAGAGAAGGTGGCCGGTGGTGGATGTTAGGAGAGGGAGGGGTGGTCGAACCTGTGGTGGTAGAGGGAGAGGAGGGGGGCCGACTCTTTGGTGGAGGATGGGTTTGAGGAATATTAATAAATAAGTAAAAACAAGACAAATAAAGATAACCAAGGGGTGCCTCGCAAGAGCGATTTGTTTAACCGTCGGTATGCTCTACACATTTGCAATTAACTAAATTGATATGTATAAGAAAAATGCTATGAGAACTCCCTTAATTCACGCGTAGGTGAATTGTCAGTATGTGGTTGCCGAACAACTCCTCCATGTTGTTGATCCTTCATTGTTCCTTCGACTTGAAATGGTGAATACGAATTACCTATTTCAACACATTACTTGGGTAATTCAGATTGCTGTACATTAATGACAAATGTATCTTCAAAGATTTTATGCTGTAATGACTCATCTAATAAAATAAAATCATTATTATTGGAGGAATAAAAAACACTAGTGTGAGCAAAAGTTTTATAAGAATGAGTAGCTTGTGAAAATAAATTAAGTTCCGGTTGTTTAATTTCAAAATAAATATTGTTATCCATTAATTTTTCCGGTGTACCAATTTAATCAAATTCACGGGACACGTTAATTTCGTGATCCTCATTTTCAAATTATACGATTTGCGTGTGAAGATTCTTGTGAAGTACAAATTAATTCGGGTGTAGTTTCAAAATAAGTATAACTATTTTCCATTTCATCCGGTGTATTTCATTATCATTTATCTATTAATGTTTGAAGTTGGAGACTTATATTTTTAATGCTTAGGTCTATATCTTGGAAATGACTATTCAATTGATGAAATTTGAAAATCTGTCAAATCATCAAGATTAGATGTGGAGCTTTGTGGGTCAAAAGTGGAGGAATTTTGATTGGGGTATAATTTTCTTCGTAACACCAAGAATTATCGTGGTGATCTTGAAACCATGAATAATCTATATTGGAATAAGGAGGTTTATCATAATGATAATCTCTAGAAAAATTATTACAATTATAAAAATTAGGAGAATAGCCTATCAAACATTCCTCGTTATAATGATCTTCTCTTCCACAAATATTATAAACAATTATAGGTATAGTTGCTGGTTCCAAAATTTGAATTTCTTGAGTAAGAGCGTTGACCCTAGCTTCTAAAGCGAATATCATTTTTATTGCAAAATAAACAACCTTTACTGATAAGAATGAAATTTTATAAAAAGAATAATAAGAAAAAATAATAAAGAAAAAGAGAATAGATTAGGAAGAAATAAGAGAAAAATAAAAATGTTAAAATTAATAGAATATTCGCTTTTCAAAATATCAAGAATTTATCCCTACAATGACTGGGATGGATTTTCGTCCCCATCATCGAGAACTCGCCACACCTCCCGGACGCTATTCACACTAGTAGTGTTTCGTGGAAAGCTGAGGGAATGGTGAGCTTAAGCGGTGGGACACCCTATTTATAGGAAAACAACATCAAAAGCCGAAATGTCGGGGCCATGTACTCGTTGTTGGCTTGTAGGGATCTTGTGGGGGGCACCCTACAGGTCCCATCGAACCCTCCAGGGGTCGTCCGACGGCGCTCTGACAGGGCCACCGCCGGCGGTGGCCCTGACCATGAGATCCAGTCGCCGGCGGTGGCCCTGACCGTGAGGTCCAGACTGGATCTCATGGTCAGAACCACCGCAGGCGGTGGCCCTGCCGGAGCGCCACCGGTTTGCTCCGGGCAGGCTGCCGCCGACAATAACCCTAAACAGTGTGCAAGTACGACCCAATCGGGAGAGAAGCGGGAATTATTTTTTAGGAATTTCTTAAAGACGCTATTGGCAGTCCATCCTTTCCTCGATCTAACAACTCCAATTCTCTTAATGTGCCTCAGGTGTCACACCGCGCAATTGCAACTGCTCCCCATACATCATATCTATACTATATATACAAAGATGTTTGGGGATCCGTTAAGATTTGGCGTTGTAACACTTAAGGCCCATTAGGAGAATTTTAGCTCTTGGATCAAGGACGGGGTGGACTGCGAACAACATCTCTCAAAAAATCCTCACAAATTCCTCCAGTGTTTCTCCCGATCTCACAATGCACTTCTCACGGTTTAGGGTTGCCGACGGCGGCCTGCCCGGAGCCACCAACGGCATCGCCGAGGGTGGGCGAATCCCGTCGCCGCAATCCGGGTACTGTCGCGCAGGCACGGGGGGCCCCGTGCACCGTCACTCGTACATATATATGTATATACATCTTTATCTCCTTATATATATACGTATATATATATATATACATGTGTGTTTGTGTGTATATATATACACTCTCACCGTACCGCACATGCACACATGTATATATGTACATCCAGGAGTGGACTTAATATAGGACGAGAGTGGGGGCTACCCACACTAAAAAAAATTCACAAGGGCAGGCATCACGAGCGGGAGCAAGCACAAAATTTCTTTCCTCTCCTCCCCGGGATCCCGTTAGACGGAAGAAATCTCGAACCTCTCATCTCCGGTATCCCTTTAAAAGGCGCAAAATTTATATTCTGGAGAAATATGTTTATTTTTCATCTGAGCCCAATTGTTTTTAAATTTCTAGCTTACGACAATTATTAAATTGATCATGCTTTTTAGTTTTGAATGTGTAGTGTATTTATGATGATTACATTTATTAGCATGTTTAGGATGAATTTTTGAGCACTTTCAATTTTTTTGATGTATATTAATGGCTCTGTTTGGATCTTCTTTCAGGAATGCAATTTTTCACCTTCCGTTATCAGTTATGGATGCCTTATACATTTGTACACGAAGGTAGGCTTGTTTAAATGGGCATGTATTTTAATAATATCGTTGCTTTTACTTATTCTTATATATATTATTACGGTTTCTAAACTCCAAAGGAAGTATCAGCGATGAAGAGTTTGTGTTATGGTGCTGGAACACAAGTCCCATCAGATATAGTATGAATAGATAATGATAAGACAGAAGTCAGAAGGGGAAACTTTTGGTTTTTTCCATTTAGTTTCTCTTATGAGCTGTGTATGTGAGAAGAAGACAACCTCAATCCATGCCCTAAATTTGCTTAAAAGAAGTTCAGCTGTGCAGGACTAGTTTGAGTCTCGCGTACTCCCGCTGCCTCTCGCATGGTCAGACTTGTTTCGGCCCTTGCCACTCATGTTGCTTCCATCTCGCGCGACTGCTACCTTTTCCTGTCTGCGCGTTTGTCACCCGCGAGCTCTACCACGAGTGTCTGCATCTAACTCGTGTGCGAGTTCATCTGTGCGTTTTTATCCCGTGACTTCGTCTTGCGCCTTCATTCGTGCAATCTCACTTGCGACTTATGCTCTTAGGACCTTATCTCTCCCGAGACCTTCTGCATAATGTTATCCTTGTCAAGCTCGCGTAAAATTTCACGCAAAGCACACAAGATCTCTCAAATCTCGCGCTTCTTCTAGCTTGCAAATCCCAAGCAACTTGTGTGCGCATCTTCCAGGGACTTATGCATCTCGTGCAGATTTTTTCATCTCACGGGAACTTCTCCAGACAATCATTACATCCCTTGGCAACCTCTCCATCTCGCGGAGACCTTTTTTTTCTCGCAACAAAATCTGTATTCCGCGGCGACTTCATTTTGCCTAAGTTCCAGACCTCTCTACTGTTCCGCCTGAATTCTAGCATTTGCTCGTGTTGGTTCATGGGGATAGTTGCTCTCCCTTCGACTGCAACTGCACCTACTCATCCATTCGATGCCTCTGGAAATCTTGAGACACGTCCAAGTTAATTGGACCCAACTATGCTGATTGGAGTGTCTCATTCACCTTCCTTGTGCGATCTCAACGTTGGAGACACTCTTACAAATACTCATCACTTCCCTACATACACTAACTATGCCGATGGGGACGCCAATGATGCTCTTTTTCACTATGGCTTATAATTAGTCTTTCTAATTACTGTTTACTTATCATCCGTCATGATGAGATTGTGAAGGATTCTTGAGAACATCTTGCTTCCCTTTACTCCAAATGTGCCAAAACATCTCACACCTACACTATCTACTCGGATCACTTTGCTCAGTTGACTCTCTTTCCTGAATTACGTATCAAGAAGCTCAATGTCTCGCCGCTGAATTTCTCCAATATCGTCATTTCTCTGTTGGCCTTGCAACTCTATAGAAACATTTTCAGAAACTACTTGTTATATGTTATCTTCTTTGTGCTCCTTATTCTTATGAGTTGATATTTCAAGAGTTCTTGGGAGAACCTAGCACTCCTACCTTGGATGCTATTGTAACTTGTATCTTTGCTATAACAAACCTACTACACTGTCTTCTGATATCATCTCCTCCATCGTTCGAGAATTATGCTATTGTTGTTTTTCATGGAGCGAGTTGCACTGGAGTACGTAAGGAGAGTTACCCTCTTTGCTCATATTGTGGGAAGCTTGGCCATCTTGTTGAGTGTTGTTTTATAAATCATCCTCATCTCTAACCTCATGCTCATGTCAATGCTACTGCGTTTGAGCCTTCTTCTCAGACCATCTCCCCTCTGCCATTTGAATTAGGCAAATGGTTCTCTTTGGAAGATAATGAGGCTTTGATTGCTGCATTTAAAAAAATTACCTCCATTGCAACTTCTTCAGATACCGGGCATGTTTCTACTCGGGGAAAGTGGCTCATCGATTCATGTGCTAACAAGTCATATGAAGGAGAACTCTATCACCTTCTTTCACTTAGATATGCATAACTAGTTACCACCGATGTTTGTGGCAGATTGCTTTCCCGCTCCAGCTCGTTGAACTAGAGTTGTCACTGCCATCTCCCTTCTTAGACTGAACGACACTTTAGACTACCGAATTTTCCATATATTATCTGTCAATGCTCTTGCTAAAGACTTATGTTGCAATGTTCCATTCTCTATCTCTTATTGGTGCTGATTCCAAGAGTGCTGCGCGCTTGTGCCACTGCTAATCTTGATGGTTCCATCCTTTGGCGACCCCGCCGGTACCCTGTCCGGTCACCAACCCCTTTTTTGATCCTGCTGCCGCTATACTTGTCTTCCCCGACCCCTCCAACCGATGGATCTTTCCCCGTTTCCACCTCTTCCAGCCTCCTCCGTCCTCCACCGCCCATGTAATCACCGACCAACCTTTTCCTATTCCTTACCACCTTATTAGATCTCTCTGTCACCTGATTTCATCCTCCACCAGCCCTCCCCCTCCATTTCCCTGACAACACCCATCCGTATATCCACTCCAACACTTCCTCAACACCACACTTACCTTTTTTACTTCTTTCAACAACCCTCCAAACCCATTCCATCCCACCCCAAGCCATACCAGACTTCCTCCACTCCAATATGACCTTAAAGGGACTCCATACAATGCTCTCATCCCACCCCATCCTCTAAACATCTGCCATCCCTCTCCGACAGCCCCTACACAACAACTTGTACACCCCGGTCGGCCATCACCACCAGATCTTCCCAACCACCACCGATTTCTACTACTTGGTGAGTTCTTACTTCAAGCTTTCATTTCTTCACATTGTACAAATATCTTATATTGCTAGTAATATTTTACTTAAATTATTTTGATCATTTCTCTTTTGAAAGACGTGTATTTTTTATTCATCATGTGAGTTCTTGTGCCCTCTCAATTTATTCTGCAATAGTCGCCCAATTACTATTCTTGAATATCTTTGCTTAATTTAGGTTAAACACGCAAGAATTTTAAAATTAACACTATTTAATTAATTGCGCTTTGGAAAAAATAGTTACATGATTGAATCATTGCATTTGCATGTATTAGGTTTAACCTTTGTTAGTTCATTAGATTGCGTTCATGTATTCATGTGCATCTTCATTTTAGGGATGTCATCAGATTGCGTTTGCTAAATTCACATCCATTATGTTTGAAGTTTTGGAGAAGTTAAGGAGAAAATGACGGGACTATTTGACTCATAAGATAGAGGGCACTATTTTGAATATCCTCTGACATATCTACTGATATGCCATTTTTGAGGAAAAGATGACATGTAAAAATATAAAGTGTCATTTAGTAAAATATAAAATGACACATGATTTCTTCCGATATAGCGATCATGAATTTTCATTATATTCTTCACTATTTTATTTAATGTTATGTTAGTAGAGTAACAGTATATGTTTGTATTAAATATGCTTAAATTATTAGACCTAATATTTTTTTGTTATCTTTAATACATATTATTCTTATACAACAACAACAGAACCCATATAGTCCCCAATCATTGGGGGTATGGGCGGGAGAAGATTGGAAACAGACCTAACCTTTGACACTAATGCACAAAGTGGCTTCTCTCAGAGGAGAAAAACCTAACCTTTGACAATAAATGCACAAAGTGGCTCTGCTCACAGATACCACTGAAATAGTGACCCCCTATACCGTCACGTTTGTTGTGCAATCATGCCCTCAAATCAAAACCAAAGACATCATAGAGGGCAAATCCAAGAATCTATTTTGATTTATGAGCACATAACCATGCTTTCTTCATTCAACATCCAGAGCATTGGCCTTGCACACTAATACATATTATTCTTATATTTGAAAAAAAAATTAAAACTGTCCACATGCATTAGTTAATTATTTTGATGTTTCTAATATAAATTTATTAGTTTTGTAAAGACTTATAATCAATCACGGATATTTATCTTTTTAATTTTCTTTCTTGCTATAAATTTTAGTTTAATTAAAATAAAATTATTGTATAATATTAATTATATTTCATAGTATATCTCTCATATTTATTAATAATATTTTATTATCGATCATGTTCGAATTTATTTTGGGATTTACTGACTCATTATTTTTCCTTTTGCTATGCTAAATTTTTTACTTTTAGGCCGTATGCAAAATTTGCTTAGTATATATAAAATTAAAATTTTAATTATAAAATATATAAATACAATATTTTAAAATATCCTTGACATGTCTATGACTTTCAACAGCCAACATTTAAATGATCAATCAGATATGTCGATATCTGATATTTACAACCTTCGTTGGGAGACATGTTCTCGTCGTCTATGATAAGTTAAAAAAGATAAAGATGCTTAGTGAGCTTGAGGTATAGTTTGCAAAGGCATATTCAACAAATGTAGTTTATCCTGCAAGTTATCCGATCCAGTAGTTTGCTTCGTGGATGGATCTTGAAATAAAACATTAGATGCAAAAAATTTGTCATGTAGTTTAGGAAAGCTAGGGACATGAATAACCAACGATAATATAGGGAAAGGAGAATGGAGAATTGTTTCTTTGCAAGAAATAAACCTGTGTGAACCATCAACATTCTTTGGCATTATGTAGACTATAAAAAGATGTTTAAGTGGATGAACATTTGTTAGGAGGGTGGTGCGGCAGTGCGGCGATGGGGGCGTGCGGATCCGGCTGCGGCTGCGGTGTGCGAACGGGAGAGGTGAGGCGGAACAGGAGTTAGGGCAGCCTGGGAGAAGCACTGGGTGGGTCTCTCCATTCTCAATTTCAAAATACTTAATTAAACCAAGCATACGACATAAGTCCACATATCTCCCTTATATAGGGAGAGACCAAATAGGCCGAATGGCCGTACAACATAAATAGATGCTACGAAATAAAAACACAAATGAAAAACAGATACTAGGCTCGCCAAGTGCTGCCCGGGATCACGCCGTCTCCGTCTCTCCTGCGTGCCTATTAAAGACACGCGTGAAGCGCCTTCCTTCGCTCGGATCCGCCCCGTTTGTATCAACTACTACGGGGTTCTCAACGACCTTTTCCTCAGGGTCAAAATCTGGAAACTGGGCTTTCACTTCTTCCGCCAAAATCCATGTCTCCTCGTACTTCGCTTGCTCCTTCCACTGAATGAGAACCTGCCTCACGGGTTGACCTTGAACATGCTAAATGTTGATGCCCAACACTGCCTCAGGCTCGTAACACGAGATGACTTCACTACTTAGGTCCTCAGACATGGTGGCCTGGAGGAGGGTTTCCCAACGTCCGCTTCAACTGTCACCCATGAAATACCAGATGGATTTGACTGTCGGGTGGGTGTTGCAAGTTGTATGCTACCTCGCCTATCTTTTCCACGACTAGAAAGGGGACAAAATACCGCATGGAGAGCTTGGCGTGGAGGCGTCCATTCAAGGAGCTTTGGCAGTGTGGCCGCAACTTGACAGACACATGTTCGCCTGGTGAATGGAGGACCTCACGTCGGTGTCGGTTGGCCTGTTGGACCATTCTCTCCTGTGCGCGGTGTAGGTGATGCTTCAATTGCCGCAATGCCTCATCCCGATCATGTAGGTCCTTTGCCAATGCTTGGATCGAGCATTCCCCGGCGAGCCCGATCGGTACAGTGGGGGTGGCGGCCGCCCATAAACTATTTGGAAGGGGGTGACCCCTGCCGCCGATTAGTTGGTGGTCTTGTATCATAGTTCCGCCCATGCCGCCCACTGGGTCTACTGGCGGGGCTGCTCAGTAGTAAAGTAGCGAAGATAGGTGCCCACACAGTGGTTGAGTACCTCCGTCTGCCCGTTAGACTGAGGATGATATGCCGTACTGAATCATAGCTTTATCCCTTGTAAACGGAACAACTCTTGCCAGAAAGTGCTCATGAAGACTGGGTCGCGGTTGCTAATAAAGGATAGAGGAAACCCGTGTAGACGGACGATCTCGCCATTGAAGACTCGGGCCACTGAGGTCGTTGTGTAGGGGTGCTTGACCGGTATGAAGTGCCCGTATTTGGAGAGGCGGTCGACCACCACCAGTAAGCAGTCATGCCCCTGAGAGCGTGGAAGGCGGGTAATGAAATCCATTCTGATGTCCTCCCAAATCCGATCGGGAACCAGAAGCGGCTGTAGCAGCCCGACAGCGGCGATGGTCTAGTATTTGTCCCTTTGGCAGATCAAACATTCGGCCACAAACTGTTGCACTGTCCTCATCATGCCTCACAAGTAAAGTGTGTCTGCCAACTGGCGCTAGGTCGGGTAGGCCCCTGAGTGCCACGCTGTCGGTGTGGAATGAAACTCCTCCAGTAGGCACGGTATTCATGGTGATGACGCTGCGAGGACCAGGAGCTCGTGGAAGTAGAGTCTGTCGGGCACTAGTCAGAATAGAGGGTGTGCATCCAGCTTGCCCCTGATCTCGTCGATCATGCGGTCGTAACTGGGATCTGCCCGTACCTCCTCCTGGAGGACTGCTGCGTTCCACCACTAGCAAAGAGAGATTGCCTCCAAGGTGTTGCCCTGCTCGCGGCGGGGAAAAGCATCTGCGACCGAGTTTGTGCGCCCGGTCTTGCACTCGATCTAGAATTGGTAGCCTAAGAGCTTGACAATCCAGAGCTGCTGGGCCGGGGTGGAGATCTTTTAGCTCCCTAGTTGCTTCAAGCTTCCGTGATTGGTTTTGACGGTGAAGGGCAGCAGGTATGGCCGCCAATGCTGAACAGCTAACACCAGTGCACGTAGCTCGCTGTCATAGTCGGAAGCCACCTTCCGCCGGTCGGTGAAGGCCTTGCTGTAGTAGGCGATAGGGCGGCCTTCTTGCATGAGGACGACCCCGACCCCCTTCCCGGAGTCATCAAACTCCACGAAAAACGACTGGGAGAAATCGGGCATGCTCAGGACCGGTGTCTCCACGAGAGCGCGCTGCAAGCCATAGAAGGCCTCTGCGGCGGTTACATCCCACAGGAAGGGCTTCTCCTTCTTCAGGAGGCCTGTTAGTGGGCGTGCCAAAGCCCCGTAGCCGCGGATGTAGTGGCGGTAGTAGCCAGTAAGTCCTTGGAATCCCCGCACGGCCCGACGGTTCGCCGACGTCGGCCAGTGCAGGACGTCATCTGTAACACCCCCATCCGTCTCATAAAATATAACAAAATATCCGACCGGGACCCCACACTATATTCTACAGACATCTAGCGGAGTTACGTATTGAAATCAAACCAAACGCGCATCCTAACGCAGATTGCATTCTAGCGGAAGTATTTAAATTGCTTGGAACCCAAAAACAAGAATGTCCACTACTAATGAAATAGGAATGATAACCCAAATATACAAATCGTTATGATCTTAAGGCCTTACAACTATTTTCTCAATTATAAATGTTTTACAGACATCGACACGCAGACCGGTCACACATGAAATAGTAGAAATATGCTTTGCTTGGCCTTAGGGTGGGTACAGGTCAGCCACAACCCGTTGCTCAAACCGTCAGACTCGCAACCCACGACGCGGGTCATCCTCCCCTTGCCCATCCACACAATGCATAACCACATTATATTCCAAGGCTGGCTCTCACGGCCACCATAACGGAGCAATCTAGGCTCACAGCTCAACAAACAGGCCCCCAAGTCTCCACGAGACAGGCCTCACAATCATTGCTCACTGGGAGCTACCGCCGGCGGTAGCGCTACCGCCGCGTGGTAGCGGACAGACTATCGTTTCTTCCCCAAAACAAGTGTTTTCCTTGAGACCTACTCCAGTACTCTCATTGCAGCAACCTGAACACCCCGTGACTCTGTCACTTACACGTTTACCACGGATTCTTCTCCGGCATACAACGATCATCACAAATGCAGACCAACATGTCCAGATGAGATTTACACAGCATGCCTATTCCGTACTTCGATTCCGGATTTATATACAAAGATAACGTGGATACAACCGATCAACCCGTCGGGAGAATCGCTTCCACGTGCTCTCAGAGCGTCTACCCTCATATGCCAAAACAAAGGACTTCACATGTCCAAGTAGGAAGATCGTTACCTTTGACGTTCGTTTTGGCACCATGGAAGAAAAACTAGCTGGATGAAAACGACCACAACGGACTCGCCTCCGCGGATCTGGACTCGGCTCGCGACTAGGAATTCTGAAGCTCCAACAATGGCAGATCTCCTTCCTCTTCCTTCGCTCTCTCTACCACATAGAAGAGAATGTCAAAAGAAATGAAGTTGAAAACCTGCTTTCCCGGCCTTTACAGACTATCGTTTCTTCCCCAAAATAGGTGTTTTCCTGGAGACCTACTCCAATACTCTCACTGCAGCAACCTGAACACCCCGTGACTCCGTAACTTGCACGTTTACCACAACGTCTTCTCCGGCATACAACAATCATCACCAATGTAGGTCAACCTGTTCAGATGGGTTTCACGCAGCATGCCTATTCCGTACTTCGATTCCGAATTCTATATACAAAGATAACGGGGGTACAACCGATCAACCCGTCGGGAGAATTGCTTCCACGTGCTCGCGGAGCGTCTACCCTCACATGCCAAAACAAATGACTTCACATGTCCAAGTAGGAAGATCGTTACCCTCGACGTTTGTTTTGGCATCATGGAAGAGAAACTAGCTGGATGAAAATGACCACAATGGAGTTGCCTCTGCGGATCTGGACTCGGCTCGCGACTCGGAACTCCGAAGCTCCAACAATTGCAGATCTCCTTCCTCTTCCTTCCCTCTCTCTCTACCGCGTTGAAGAGAATGTCAAGAGAAATGAAGTTGAAAACCTGTTTCTCGGCCTTAAACCGAGCTACCGCCGCGCGGTAACTAGCTACTGCCGCGCGGTATCTCAAACGTTGGCTTGTTCGGCAAGCCCATCTTCAAACCCCTCCAATTATAGGTCGACATGCGGCTGCGCCGTAACTGCTGCGCTACCGCCGGCGGTAGGGGAAATGTTGCGTCAATTAAAACGCTATGACGAACAGGCATTATCGCCACGCGGTATCGCTACCGCCGCGCGGTAGCTCACAGAGAGCCACACCAAATAAATCGGCCTTGCTGCCGCCTACGCTAGTAGTACCTCCAGGAGGTAGCTCACCGAGAGCTCTGCCGATTAAATTGACTAAGCTAACACGACGCGGTAACACACTACCGCCGTGCGATAGTGTTCTACGCTGAGATCGTCGAGAGCGCTGAGTACTACCACCACGCGCTATCAAGTACCGCCGGACGGTAGCTCACAGAACCAGATTCTCAACTACGAGGAACTTGTGGCGTTACAAATCTCCCTCACTTAAAGAAATTTCGTCCCGAAATTACACTTTGCAGGAAAAAAAGAAGAAGTATCAATATTACAATCTATATCTCAAAGAAACAGCTCGGGAAACTCCACTCTCATGGTTTGCTCGCACTCCCATAACAGTTCCTCGTGGACACAGTTGTCCCAATGGACCTTGACCATTCTGATCGACTTATTCCGCAGCTGCTTGACCTCCATGTCTTTGATTCGAATGGGTTTGACCTTCTTTGTCAACCCACTATCGATTGACACTTGATCTACAGTAATCACTTGTGTAGGCTCTTGCACCGCTCTCCGCAGAACCAATATGTGGAATACATCGTATAGACCACTTAGTTCAACCGAAAGATTCAATCGATAGGCAGCTTTGCCAATGCGCTCCAATATCTCAAACGACTCAAGATACCTCAGACTTAGCTTTTTCAAGCTTCGAACCCTTGATACGCCCTTGAACAGTTTGATCTTTTGATAGACCCAGTCGCCCCCGGCGAACTCGACATTTCTGTGCTTGACGTAATGGTATGTATAGTCGATCAACAATCTCTCCCGGATTGTACGTATAGTCGAAGTAGCATCTTCAACTTTCTTTCTCTTAAACAACTTCATTTCGCCCGTCTGCAGCCACGCCAAGGGAGTACGCCACTTTTTACCATAAAGGGCCTCGAAGGGCACTATCTGAATGCTTGTTTGGTAGCTATTGTTGTAGGCGAACTCGATCATATAAATGTGGTCCTCCTAACTCTTTCCAAAATCTAAGACGCACATGCAAAACATATCTTCCATCATTCTGTTTACCCTCTCGGTCTGACCATCCGTCTGAAGATGAAAGACCGTGTTGAACTTCATCTTGGTACCGAACAGTTGATTGACAAGCTTCCAATCATTAGACGTGAACCGCCCATCTCGATCACTAACGATACTACGGGGCACACCGTGCAATCGTGCGATATTGTCAACGTAAAGCTTCGCCAGTTTTTCCACTGAATCGTCCTTCCTATTCGGGATGAAGTGTGACACCTTCGTTAGACGGTCAACGGTTACCCAGATGACATCATTCCCTTTCTACTATCTCGGCAAGCCGTGTACGAAATCCATAGATATGTCGTCAAACTTTCACTCCGATATAGGTAATGGCTTCAGAAATCCACCGGGTTTCTAACATTCGGCTTTTATTAGGGCACAAGTCTGACACTTCGCCCCATAAATGGCTATGTCCATCTTTAATTCTGACCGCCAGAACAACTTTTTCATGTCTTTGAACATCTTTGTGCTCCCCGGGTGGATTGAGTACTTTGTGAAATGTGTCTCATACATCAATTCCTCCCGTAATTTGCCCACATTTGGGACGCACAATCGACTGTCCTTCTACAAAAGGCCATCATTAACTGAAAACTGGGCTTTCGACCCGCCCAAAGACTCTGTCAAATAGCGTTTCATACTGTTATCTAGCTCCAACGCTTTCTGAATTCGGTCTGCGAGGTCATACTGCACCTCTGTTCAGTTTAAACACGCATTTGCACAACATCTCCCATCAACAAAAGAGATCTCCAGGGCCTCAATCTTGAATAAGTTGATCATCATGCATCTGTATCCAGTTGGTCTGTGCAGGAGCCCTACGACTCAACGCGCCCGCAATAACGTTTCCCTTGTCGGGAATGTAATGTATCTTAAAGGTGTAGTCCCTAAGGAATTCCATCCACCTCCGCTGGCCCATATTCAAGCCTTTCTGATCTATCAGATATTTCAGGCTCTTATGATCAGTAAAGATATCGACCTTTACGCCATACAGACAGTGCCTCCAAAGCTTCAAATCGAATATCACGACCGCTAACTCCAAATCGTGGACCGAATAATTCCTCTCGTGCACTTTCAATTGACGAGAACCATACGCTATCACCTTTCCATGTTGAAGTAGAATGCAACCTAAGCGCTCCCTGAGACGTCACTGTAGATTTCATAGCCCTTCGTACCAGATGGCGAGCAAAAAATAGGCGCCGTGGTCAGACGACTCTTTAATTCCTCGAAAGCTTGTGCACGTGCCGGTGACCAAATAAACTTGTGATCCTTCCTCATCAAGGTAGTGAGGGGCAACGTTATCCACAAGAAGTTCTCTACGAAGCGCCTGTAGTAGCTGACAAGCCCCATAAAACTCCGGACTTTCGCCACAGTATACAACACAGTCCACTCCCGTATCGCAACTATCTTTTTTGTATCCACCGCAATTCCCTCTTCACTAACTACATGACTAAGGAACACTACTTAAGACAGTCAAAACTCACACTTAGAGAACTTGACGTACAATTGACTCCTCAGGGTCTCCAAAGTAGTGCGTAAATGATCTGCATGTTCTTCCTCAGATTGAGAGTACACCAGGATATCATCAATGAAGACTATAACAAACTGGTCCAAATACTCTCTGAACGTCTGATTCATCAAGTCCATGAACACGAATGTCGTATTCGTTAGCCAAAACGGCATGACCGTGAACTCATAATGCCTATAACGTGTATTGAAAGCCGTCTTGGGAATGCTACTTTCCCTGATTGTCAACTGATAATACCCAGATTTCAGATCCATCTTTGAGTGCACAGTCCATCCAACTAGCTGATCAAACAGATCATCGATTCTCGGAATCAGATACATATTCTTCTCTGTCAGCTTATTCAACTCCTGATAATCTATTCACAGCCGCAAGCTTCCATACTTTTTCTTCACGAAAAGGACCGGTGCTCTCCAAGGTGACGAACTTGGACACACATAACCTTGATCTAACAGTTCTTGAAGCTGCACTTTCAGTTCCGCCAACTCCTTTGGTGCTAAAAGGTACAAAGATCGTGACATAAGCTTGACGCCTAACGCTAGCTCAATGGTGAAATCGATCTCTCTCTCAGGTGGAGCTCCAGGGAGATCTTCAGGAAAAACATCTGCAAACTCCGATACCTCAGAAATACTAATCAAACCGGGTTTGGGCTTTGTAGTCTCTAATAGAGTGAAGAATAACTCCGCAACCTTACTACTTGCTTTGACTACTTGGAGAGCAGACATCAGTGTCTTGCTTGAACCCTTCATATCAAAGAAGGTAGTTTCACGACCCGTATTCAGCCCCAGTTTGATCACCTTGAGACTGCAATCAATGTTCTCACGTTGCTCTGAGAGTCAGTCCATGTCAAAGATCATATCAAACTCTACTATCAGCAGTAGTGACGCTTTCAAGTCAAACTCTTAACACTCTATCCTCACCTTTACACAACAAACTCTATCCGCGCCCATCAAACACCCGTTAGGCAACAACACATCCATATATCCTTCGCCATGTAAGAAGGTACTCCGACACGCGACACGAAGTCCTCGGACAAAAAAAAGTGTGAAGCTCCAGTATCGAACAATGCTCTCGCCGGACAGTACAAGATTAAAACAGACTAATACAAGACAGTCATATAACCAACGCATAAGGCGTGATGTATAGAAAGCAATAAGGCTAAAATCTAACTCATACCTATAATCACATCACCTTGCTTAATGACTTTCTACTGGCCAAGATTGTAAACTCTGGGTTGCGCTGGAGCATAATGGGACGCAGTCGACTCCGATGCCTTCCCTTTCTCCTCGTAAGACGCACCTGTCTTCTTCTCTGTCCTCGGAGGACCGCTTCGACATTCTCGGGCCGTGGCCCGGCTTGCCGCAAGTATAACAATGAATTAGGCCTCGCCCAGAAGTTGCTCTAGACACAACAGAAGAGGCCGGTACAACAGTTTTGGATTTCTTGTTCCACCTCCGGTACCCAGTCTTCGAGTTGTTTGGTACTTTGAATTCTGACTTCTTCATAGACAAGTACTTCTTACTTTGGACCCTCTTCAGATCCTACTCCAGGGATCTAGCAATATTGACCACCGTCAGAAAACCCCGCGTCATGGGATTTGAGAGCAGCAATCTCAGATTGTCCCGCAGACCTTCATAAAACCGGTTGTTCTTGAGCTCCTCATCAGTAAAGGTGGAGCCCTCATATCGCTCCAATCTAGTGACTCATGCAAGTAGTCGTCAACACTACTCTCTCTCTGAGTTAACCTCTGGAATTGATTCTCCATAGCAATTTTTTGCACCGAAGGGAGATATCGAGCCAAAAATAATCTCGAGAACTCATCCATCAAGATATTTGTGAGCTGTCTTCTAGCAAAGTGATGCAACTCCAATTCGTCCCACCATAGCCTTGCCTCTCCGTCCAATAAGAAAGTGACTATGATGAATTTCTGCCACTCCTCTGTTTTTGTTGCCGTCATGATTCCTTAAACACTGGAGGATTGAAGCTCATATCTTGCTTGAGTTGTTTCTATGTTGCTCTTCTTAGCATTAAAGGCTCTGCAACCACTTGATCCACCATTTAAAGACTCAGTCACGCCAAACGTCAGCTGGCCCAGTTTAGGGGCAGGAGGCTGCACTTGCCTCCCTGGTTGGGCATTCATCAAAGCAAACATAGCTTCCACTACTAGTCTTATAGTTTCAGCATAAGGAGGTGTAGGCACATCACCCAGTGCACTACTCTCCGCCGAGCGCTGGGGCTGAGACTGTCTCGCACCACTTCTAGTCACCTATAATTCTAAAACACACAATTTAACGACTCGACAAATTGCAAAACAGCAATCACAGGAACACACATGTTCCACAAACAAGTGTATTTGTATTCCTAAGTGGATATTCATGGATTCTTACCTGTTATAATGGTAACGCACATCCACATGCTCATCACCCCTTAAAAGAATTCGACCACGAATTCAGATAAGAAAGACCGACACCGGAGTCTGATACCAAATTGTAACACCCCATCCGTCACATAGAATATAACAGAAGTCCGGTTGGGGCCCCACGTCATATTTTATAGACAGTTAACAGAGTTACGTATTGAAACCAAACCAAACGCGCATCCTAACTCAGAGTGCATTCTAGCAGAAGTATTTAAATTGCTTCGAAACCAAAAACAAGAATGCCCACTACTAAAAAATAGGAATGATAACTCAAATACACAAATCATTATGGCCTTAAGGCCTTACAATTGTTTTCTCAATTATAAGTGTTTTACAGACATCGACACGCAGAACGATCACACATGAAACAGTAGAAATACGCTTCGCTTGGCCTTCGAGGGCCGACACAGCAAATAGGGCTTCAGCCCGCTACTTCCCACCCAGCTCAGCTGCACCTGTACAAAAGCATTTCACCCCAACGGTGACAAACAGAGCATCAGTCTACATTAGCTGATCAAATAATAACGATCCTGCCCCTCACCCGGGGAGGCGGTGCTCCTTCCATGCAATTTAAGCACCATTCACCACAAACGTTGACACAGTCGGACACATGTCCCGTGCGCTCAGGGCACATTAGCGGTGTGCTTAGATTCAAGCTCCACCATCATTCTCAAGACGGTCCATTTGAGCATTGCTAGTCTCTCCGGCCTGTAGCCTAAGACTATCTTCCCCTTATGCTACGACAAAGTCAAAAGTGCTTTATTACCTTTAGATACATGCCAGTGACTCACTCCAAGTCAATCGTCATAGAGTGGGTACAGGTTAGTCACAACCTGTTGCTCAAACCGTCAGGCTCGCAAGCCACGGCGCGGGTCAACCTCCCCTTGCCCATCCACACAATACATAACCATGTTATGTTCGAAGGCTAACTCATGGACACCATAGCGGAGCAGTCTAAGCTCACAGCTCAATAAACAGGCCCCCAAATCTTCACGAGACAGGCCTCACAATCATTGCTCACTGGGAGCTACCGCTAGAGGTAGCGCTACCGCCGCGCGGTAGAGGACGAACTATCATTTCTTCCCCAAAACAGGTGTTTTTCTGGATACCTACTCCAGTACTCTCACTGCAACAATCTGCACACCCCGTGACTCCGTAACTTATACGTTTACTATGGAGTCTTCTACGGTATACAAAACAATCATCACCAATCCAGACAAACCTGTCTAGATGAGCTTCACGCAGCATGCCTATTCCGTACTTCGATTCCGGATTCTATATGCAAAGATAATGAGGATACAACCGATCAATCCGTCGGGAGAATCGCTTTCACGTGCTCGCCTCCGCGGATCTGGACTCGCAGAGCTTCTACCCTCACATGCCAAAACAAACGACTTCACATGTCTATGAAAAAGATCGTTACCCTCGACGTTCGTTTCAGCCCGATGGAAGAGAAACTAGCCTGATGAAAATGACCACAACGGACTCACCTCCGCGGATCTGGACTCGTCTCGCGACTCGGAACTCCGAAGCTCCAACAATGGCAGATCTCCTTCCTCTTCCTCTTCCTTCCCTCTCTCTCTCTACCGCGTAGAAGAGAATGTCAAGAGAAATGAAGTTGAAAGCCTGTTTTCCCGACCTTAAACCGTGCTACCACCGCGTGGTAACTAGCTACCGCCGCGCGGTATCTCAAACGTTGGGTTGTTCGGCAAGCCCACCGTCAAAACCCTCCAATCATAGGCTGACACGTGGCTGCGCCGTAACTGTCGCGCTACCGCCGCGCGGTACCACACTACTGCTGGGCGATAGGGTAAACGTCGCATCAATTAAAACGCTACGACGAACAGGCATTACCGCCACACTGTATCGCTACTGCCGCACGGTAGCTCACAGAGAGCCATGCCAAATAAATCGGCCCTGCTACCGCCGACGCTAGTACTATCGCCAGGCGGTAGCTCACCGAGAGCTCTGCCGATTAAATCGACTAAGCTAACGTGACACAGTAACACACTACCGCCGCGCGATAGTGTTCTGCGCTGATATCGTCGAGAGCGTTGAGTACTATAGTTGCGTGGTATCAAGCTACCGTCGGGCGGTAGCTCACATAACCAGATTCTCAATGACGGGGAACTTGGGGCATTACATCATCGATCTTTTGCGGGTCCAGGGAGAGCCCCTCGGTAGAGATGATATGTCCCAGGTACTCAACCTGAGGCTGGCCAAAAGTACACTTTTTCCGATGAGCCACAAGCTACTGGGCGGCAAGGAGGCTGAGGACGGTGGCGAGATAGACCAGATGAAGATGCTAAGAAGAACTATAAACCAAAATGTCGTCAAAGAAAATCAGGATGAACTTATGCAAGTGTGGGCAGAAGACGTCGTTCATGGTGGACTGGTATGTGGCCGGGACATTTGTCAGGCCGAATGACATGACAAGGAACTCATATTGGACGTTGTGTCCGGAAGGCCGTCTTTGACACATCCTCTACTTGCACGCGGATCTGGTGGTAGCCCGAGCAGCGTAAGTCCATCTTGGAGAAATAGCGAGCACCCCGCAGTTCATCCAGCAGCTCCTGGATGATGGGGATGGGTTACTTATTCGACATGGTGAGCTTGTTCAGCTCTCTGTAGTCAACACAAAACCATCAATTGCCATCCTTCTTCCGCACCAGCAACACCACGCTGGAGAGGGACTGACACTCGGCTGGATGATGCCTGCACTCATCTTGGCAACCATTGCCTCCATGGATTTTTCTGGTCATGGCCGTATCGATAAGGGCGGCCAGAGACTGCCGCCACGCCAGGCTGCAGGGTGATGCTGTGGTCGGATTGACGCGGCGGCGACAGCCCATGTGCTACAATGAAAACTCTCGGATGATCATCGAGGAGTCGCTGGATGTCCTGATGTACACATCGGTGTCAGGTCAAGTACCAGCTCCACGTGCCATAGGAGAACGCTGAAATACGAGTTGATCGTGTGAAGGATGGATCGGAGGCCGACCGGGGAATGAGCCAGGGAGGAATTGCCCTGAAGATGAAGAGTTGCGCCCGCTGCCTCAAAGTCCATCGCGAGCCTTCCCCAATTGTGCTTGCAGTCTCCAATTGTGCTCAACTAGGACACGCTTAATATCGCGTCCAAACCACCAATGACGAAGACTTAGAAATCGACAAGCCCGAGTACGTGCCGATGGAGAATGGCAGGCCCAGACATCGTCCGACTGTGCGACTACGACGGCCGTCTTCGAGGGAGACGTGAAACCCTGGTGCTGGAGTTACGAAGAGATGGAGCGCCGCTACAAGGTCCTGTGAGATGAAATTGTTACTGGCGCCGCTATCGATCTTAAGGACCACTGTCGTCTGGTTCAAGGTGGCCGCCAACTTCATGGTGCATGGACCGGTGAGGCCGCACACCGAGTAGCAAGAAATCTCCAATCGTTCGAAAACCTCCAATCGCTGGAAGGTGGCTCCCCGCTCGGCTGAGGTGGGCCCCTCATCATCGAGCTCGAGGGACTCAAAGTCGGCAATCACAATCTCCTCCTCTTCAACCCCCAAAAGCCTCTGGAGGTCCCTGTTGGGGCATTCGTGGGTCGGTGAGTACATGCCTTTGCAGCGGAAACAGAGGGCCTTGGCCCGAAGGTCAAGGTACTCCTGATGAGAGATCCGATGGGGGGGGGGGGTCGATCCTGTGAAGGTGGCGGCTGTGGCGGAGAGAGGCCTGAGGAGGCCAATATATCTAGGGTTGCCCGACCCAGTAGAAGCGGCGGCTGAGGAGCGGCATGTCGGGAGGAGGCCAGAAAGGTGGTGTGACCCGGGCGGCGAAGACAGTGACAAAGTCGGCCTCCACAAAACGCGCTTGCTCCATTGCGCGAGACAGGGTGGTGGGGTCGTGGACCAGAAAACGGTTGCGGATGTGCGACTGCAACCCGTTGAGAAACGTGCCCCAGCAATGGTCGGGCGAGAGGCCGTGCACATGTGTGGCCACCTCGATGAAGTCGTTGATGTAAGCGTCGATGGAGTCTGCTTGGCAAACGTTGCTCAGACGCTCATAAGGGTTCTCGGCGTGGCAGTTTTCATAACAACAGTTTAACTCGTCTTTGAGGAGCCTCCATGTCAAGACCGACGGTGATTGGCGGAGCCAGCAGACCCAATGAAGGGCCGATCCTTCCATATAAATCGTGGCAAGGGGAACCATTTGAGCCGCGAGAGTTCCTTGGATGTCGAAGTAGTGCTCGACCCGTGCGAGCCAAACCAGGGGATCGGTCTCGTTGAAAACCGGCAGTTCTTGGCGGCCGAGAGCGCCGACGAAAAGCTCAGACAGAGGAGGAACGATGACCGAAAGATCTTTGGGGCTGCTGGCAGATGCTATGGTGGCCGGCAGCGGGGTTGGTGGGGCGGCTGGAGATGGGGGACGAGCGACATAAAGTGCGTGGATGTCGCAGACGACAACTTGGAGGTCCTACATGGTCGTATCAACCCGGTCGAGGCAGTCAGAGAGCGCTGACGTGGCGGTGGTCAGATCTGTTACATTATCTCAAAGTGGTCAGCAAGATAACCCAAAGCCAAATTAATATTCTCGGCACTACCCAGTTCACACTTTGATCTAGCGGAAAACCAGGGAATAAGCTCAACACACCAAGCACATGGAGGAACAAGCAGATTTTATATTCATTAAACTTCTTTACAAGGCAAGATATACGTAGCGAGACATGATTTCGCTAGTACAATCAGCTATAACAGCAAGCACAACAAGCCGGGCGGACAGCACTGGAAACCGCCGAGACCGCCGAAGTCGCCAAGTCCGCCGAAGCCGCCCGAGCTGAAGCTGCAACACGCCGAATAGACACGGAGTCCGCCGAAGCCGCGAGGCCGCGCGGACACACCGTTATTCGCCTACTGCCGAGGAACTGAGGAACAAACCGCCTACCCGCCTGAGACTGGCGGACATGTTATTGGAACTTGCAAAGTTGAAGCATAGAACTGACAAGCCGCAGAGCGACCTGCTGAAACCGCAGAGACCGCACACTTCCAAGTACTTGACCGAAGTCAAAGCCAAACTTCTGGCTCCTTGAAGCTAGCCGCGCGACCTGCACACAACAAACAGCTAACTCTGATTCAATCCGCGCGGACAGAAAACTGAGACCACAGCACTTTGACGAGCCCCCACTTACTGTTCACTCAGTTACTGTAGACGTGCCAGGGGGGTCCTATTTATAGGCGAGGTGAGGAGTGTGGTCACCGCCCTAGTGGATAGAGACACCGCCCCAGCCCGCGCGCTAACAAACACCCGTCCGCTGAGTCCGCAAGGACTTAGCCGGATTCCAAGGTAACCCGCCAGGAGCAAGACAAGATCTCAACAAGGCGGACTTGCCTCACACTATGCGGACTAGGTATAGTCCGCACAGTCCGCAGAGTCCGCAGAGTCCGCAACATCACCATATGGACAACCACAACCCCTTCAGCAACAGTCCGCACACTAGAGAGGCAGCCTACATAGTACAAGACCAAGCCTCCATCCGCCACAAGCCCACGGCCAAAGGCAGGGTTAGCAACTGTCCGCCCGGTCAACAGCGGGCTTGGCGGATACAACGGACACACTTGACTTGTCACAGAATGTGATCAAGTCCAGTAAATCACAAAGGGTCTAACGCGAGCTCGGCGGACAAGGCTCAGTCCGCCAACCACCCAAAAGCGAAATCGCCAACACTCCTCCAGAGTCAAGGCATAGTCCGCAAGCTATCCTCGCATGACTACCCAAACGGCCAACTGCCGGACTCCACACACCAGTCCGCCACAACACCAATACTGCTGTACTACCAGAACTCGGCAAGGCCACAACCAAACTCCTAAGGCCAGTCCACAACAACGGACACTGTGGACGCGCCAGTCCGCAAGCCTCCCGCGGATAAGACCCAATCCGCCGGTTAACACAAGCTTGCAACACGGCTACTGAACAGAGCACTGCCTACAACCTGCAAACCGCTGTCCTCTCAGGCCGTTCCTCAATCAGCCAAGCCTCCAACACCCTGTCCGCAGACAGCAGTCCGCCCAGGCCGCGGATGCAGACCGCTCAGGCTGCTCAACCAAGGCCAGGCCAGCAAGACAGCCAACGCTCTATCCGCAGACAATAGTCCGCCCAGGCCGCGGACTTAGTCCGCACAGGCCGCGGACTTAGTCCGCACAGGCCGCTCAGAAGAACAGCCAGATCCTAGGCCTATCACCAGGCCTCATAACAGCAGTCCGCCCAGTCCGCAGACTCTGTCCGCTCAGGCCGCCCGACCTGCCCATCAACCAATTCCACTTCACAAATTTCAACAGGATCGGAGTCATGCGCCATGCTGCGGGTGAGTGGCTTACGCCGAGGCCACAAAGGGAAGGAACCAGAAGCCGATTGGACATGAGATCTGCAAGAAACGGGCGCAAAACGGACCAAAAATAGCGACCAGAGCTGTTCTGCGCGAGTTCGACAAAAGAGGTCCAATGTGGAACCGAGGGGGGGGGGGGGTCGGCGACGCGGTTGAGGTGCGACGCGGTTGAGGTGCGGCGCTCATAGGAGGTCAGACCAATTGTTAGGAGGGCGGTGCGGCGTTGGGGGCATGTGGATCGGGCGGTGTGCGAATGGGTGAGGTGAGGAGGAACGGGAGTTAGGGCAACCTGGGGGCTGGGGGAACTGCTGGGTCGGTCTCTCCCCTTCTCAATTTCAAAATACTTAATTAAACCTAGCATTCAACATAAGTTCACATACCTCCCTTATATTGGGAGAGACCAAATAGGCCGAACGGCCGTACAACATAAATAGATGCTACAAAATAAAAACACAAACGATAAACAGACACTAGGCTCGCCAAGTGTTGCTCGTGCTCATGCCGCCTCCGTGTCTTGCACATGCCTAGTATAGACACGCGCGAATTGCCTTCCTTTGATCGGATCCGCCTCGTTCGTATCAACATGTAAGAGAATCAGTATTGTAATCTGTGACAGCATAATCAATGATCCACTAGGTCGAGATAGAAGTAATAAAAGCAGTCATATGCCTTGTATTACCAGATGTTCTTAAAGCAGAGGACGATGGCATTGTAGATAACCCATGCATGAATAGTTGTAAATTCTTAGCTCTTGTGAGTTAAGTATATCAGGAGATTCAACAAAGTTAGTACTTTGAGATTTAGTGACATTAGAAGCTGCACATCAAGAGTGCTCAAAATTACATAGACTCTCCCCCTCATCCACCATCACGTGAAATAGAACCCCCTAGCTTGGTGGGTGTCCGTGTTACCTATATCAAGTCATTTTGTGTTCTTGCAATAATCACATAACATGTAGTCGCGATTGTAACTCACAAATAAAAATAGATTTGGATTCCCTCCGACTAGATTTTTGTTGCATAATTCCATAAACTTCATGCAAAGATGATATTGGAACCCATCTCGAAATTTGACAGTTTTACCCATGCGAAAACTAATAAACATGATCAACTTCCATTTCTGAAAGGCCTTCACATGCTCAATACACTTAAGGGAAAGCAAATCAAGAAAATCATATTCCTGAAGCATACTGACACAAATTAGAGTAAGATTCTGTTACGCCCCCGGACGAAGCCGGACTATTTGGGCGTCAGTACACGAGACGGCGGGGAGATACGGAGGCGACAACGGGGCTGAACCAACCCTCGGGGGCTGAACCAACCCGGTTCATCCCCTATTGGGGCCGGCCGACCCCCTTGGCCGGCCGGCCTTGGGTCCGGGCATAAATATACCCGGAACCCCCCTTTGGTTGGCAAGCAAGAATTTTCCAGGTTTTCCCTCTTCTCTATCTTTCTCAACCCTAGTTTTCTAATCTTCTCTAGATCTCTATCTCCCTCCCCTTCTTCTCCTAACAATTGGTATCAGAGGCTCTTTTCTCCACCATGGTAACCACTCGAACGCAAGAGGAAATCGGCCGCTTGGAAACCCTAGAGGAAAATCTCGTGGGATTGACGTATTCGGTGGCCGCAATCGAGGAAAACGTGAAAACTTCCATCCAAAGGCTAGAAGAACGGATCGACACCCGAATGGAGGAGATCATGGCGTTTTTGGCATAAAATTTGAAGGGTAAGGCCGTGATGGAGGAGGATCCGGGCGGATCTTCCGCTGCACGGGTCGATCCACACCGATTCAGCGCCAACAGAGGGCAGGCCGGCCCAACGAGGGAAGCAGGCATCGCGCACGGGAGGCATCCGCGCAGGCGGGATCGGCTCTAGCGGGGCTGGCGCAGGCGGGATTGGGCCTGGCGGGTTCGACGCAAGCAAGGGTGGCCCCGGCGGGGTCGGAGCGGTCGGATTTGGGCCTGGCGGGTTTGGCGCAGGCGGGGGTGGCCCCGGCGGGGTCGGAGCGGCCGAAATTGGCTCCATCGGGTTCGGCGCGGGCGGTGGCTCCGAAGGGTTCGGCATAGGCGGGGGTGGCTCCAGTGGGTTCGGTACAACCAGTTTCGGCATCGGTGGGGGCGGCTCTGGCGGTTTGGGCGCTAGAGGGGGCGGTTGGCCGATTCCTCCATGTGGAGGGGGGAAGGGCTGCTACCTCACCCGTCAAGAGGAGGCATGCAGTGGGGTGGGGCTCCGGCGGCGGGACCGTTTCGCCATGGCTTCCCGGGCATGCCTTTTGAACACGAGGAACCAAGAAGGCCGACGGGATACGGACAGGAGGCGAGATGACGTGGATAGGTCGGCCAGCGGCCGTACATGCCGCCAAAGTTGACACACATGAATTTTCCGAAGTTCCATGGCGGCGACGCTTTGGAATTGTTGCAGAAGGCAGAACTGTTCTTCAGTTATCAGGAGGTTCCCGAAGGGCAGTGGGTGCAGTTAGTGTCGTTCCATCTGGAAGATGATGCTTTCCAGTGGGTGCAGTGGTTTTTGAGGGGCAAAGATTATGTGCCCTGGACGGACTTTGTGGACGGGTTCACTGCTCGCTTTGGGCCGTTGGAGTATGAGGACTTTGAGGCACTCCTGCAGAAACTTCGTGAGAAGGGTAACGTGATGGAATACCGTACTGAGTTTGAAAAGTTGGCGAACCGAGTACAGTAGGAAGAACAGACGCAGCTCAGTTGTTTTGTGTCGGGTCTCAAGGACTATTTGCGGGATGAGATTCAGTCCTACATGCCTCACAGCTTAAACCATGCGATCAGTCTTGCTCGGATACATGAAGAATGCTACAACAGGCAGCGTACCCGCAACAGAGCACGTACTACGACCACGACCACCATGGCTATGGTCAGGAAGGAACCGCTAGGTCCAAGCAAGCCGGTTGTCACTCGGCTGACTTGGGAGGAACTTCAGGCGCGGAAGGATAAAGGGTTGTGTTTCAACTGTGACGAGAAGTTCGTTCCTGGGCACAAATGTCAGAAGGTTCAGGTGTTCATGCTACATGAGGATGGGGAGGAGGAGATGGACGAGGGTCCTGAGCCAGAGCTGACAGAGGAGTTGGCAGTGACCGAGTTCGGAGTTTCGATACAGGCGATGGAGGGCTGCACGACCCCCCTCACTATGCGCATGGCTGGCACGATCCGGAGGGAAAACATGACAATCTTGATAGACAATGGGAGTACATTGGTTAAGAAGAATGATGGTTCGTGGCTGTTGTGTCGACTACCGGGCACTGAACAGTGCTACCGTGAAGGATAAGTTCCCCATTCCTCTGATTGAAGAGTTGTTGGATGAGATACACGACGCACAATGGTTCACCAAGCTTGATTTGCGATCCGAATATTATCAGATTCTGATGTGGGAGGAAGATATCCACAAAACGGCCTTCCGAACACACGACGGTCACTATGAGTTCCTGGTGATGGCCAACGGCCTGACCGGGGGTCGTCCACTTTTCAGGCCAACATGAACGAGATCTTTTGGGAGCTCCTACAGCGCTTTGTGCTGATCTTTTTGATGATATTCTCATCTACAGTGCCAGTTGGGAGGAGCACTTGGCCCATGTCGAAGAAATCTTTTCTATTCTCCGCCACAGTCAGCTTTATGCCAAACAGTCCAAGTGTTCCTTTGGTCAGGAGGAGGTGAAGTACTTGGGGCATCTCGTTTCAGCTCAAGGCGTCAAGGTGGACCCCTAGAAGATTGAGAGTATGCTTACCTGGCCGCGGCCCCAGACTATTCGGGTACTGCGAGGCTTCTTAGGCCTCACGGGCTACTATCGTCGCTTTGTGAGAGACTATGTCAAGATTGCCAGGCCTTTTACCCAGTTGCTGCAGAAAGAGGCCTTCCTATGGCAGGAGGAGGCTGAGGAGGCCTTCCAGGCGCTCAAGAGGGCGATGACGACGACACCGGTTCTCGCACTTCCAGATTTCAACAAGCAATTTGTCGTGGATACTGATGCTTCCGGAGCGGGGCTTGGGGCTGTGCTGATGCAGGAGGGGCGACCCATAGCCTTCTACAACAAGACGTTAGCCCCCCAGACGCTAGGGTTATCCACGTATGAGAAGGAGATGTTTGCGGTGATTCATGCTGTGGCGCTGTGGCAGCCTTAACTGTTGGGACGACATTTCAAGATTCGGACGGATCATCAAAGTCTCAAACACTTCTTGGAGCAGCGGGTGTCTTCACCTCTCCAACAAAAGTGGGTTACCAAGCTTCTGGGCTATAATTACAAGATTGTCTACCGGCAAGGGAAGGACAACCGGGTTGCGGATGCGTTCTCCCGCTTGCCTGAGGGTGCCCTTGCCCAGATTTCTACACCATTGTTAGATTCCATTGACGAGATCCAGGAGGAGGTGCAGCGTGATCGCGAGTTACAGACTATTGTGGAGGATCTGCGTCAGGCGCGTGCGACAACTCTGGGCTACCATCTCCAGAATGACATGATGTACTATCAGGGTCGCGTGGTCATTCCCTCACAGTCTGCTTGGCGGACGGTCATGATGCATGAGTTCCTTTCATCACCGACAGGTGGTCGCGCCAGTGTTCTCATCACTCTTCAGTGCACACAAGCCAATGTGTTTTGGAAGGGGATGCGCTGGGATATACAGCTATTTGTTCAGCAGCATGACACTTGCCAGCGCAGAAATATGAGACCACTTCCCCAGCCGGGTTACTTACTCCCTTGGAGATTCCGCACCACATTTGGGATACTGTCTCCATGAATTTCATTGATGGCCTGCCCAAGTCTCAAGGCAAGTCCGTCATCTTGGTGGTGGTCGATAAGTTGTCCAAATACGGACATTTCCTCGGGCTGAGCCATCCGTACACCGGCGAATCTGTCGCCGCTCTTTTTGCCCGCGAGATTGTCCGCCTTCATGGCATACCTCGGGCAATCATCTCAGATCGTGATTCAACATTCGTTGGCAACTTTTGGAAGGAGCTGTTTCGCTTACAAGGGACCTCTTTACATTTCAGCACGACTCACCATCCACTGACAGATGGCCAGACAGAGGTACTCAATCGGGGCGTGGAGACATACCTCCGCTGCTTCGTTATGGATGAGCCACGCACTTAGACGAGTTGGTTGCATTGAGCTGAGAATTGTTACAACGTTTCCTACCATTCGACCAACAAGCTAACCCCCTTTGAGGTTGTGTACGGTTGTCCTCCTCCTTCACTGAGCAGTTATGAGCCGGGTAGTACGGCGTTGTCCGCGGTTGACTGTGCACTCCGTGATCGTGACCACACACTCGCCACGCGAATCTCCGGACAGCGTAGGATCGCATGAAGGCACAAACTGACAAGCATCAGACGGATCGCGAGTTTCAGGTGGGGGATGAGGTCTTTCTCAATCTCCGCCCCTTCCGGCAGTTGTCTGTGTCACAGCGGACGAACCAGAAGCTGGCACCCCGTTACTATGGTCCCTTCCGGATCACTCGACGGGTTGGGCCAGTTGCTTATACGTTGACATTGCCAGAAGGATCGAGGATACATCCGACTTTTCACGTTTCCTTGTTGAAGCAGAAAATCTGCGACACTATTCAACCAAGTCCTCTCTTGCCCAAGGCTACCAGTGCGGGCGAGCTGCGCGCGATCCCTGAAGACATCTTGTTGATCAAGTGGAAGCGCCGAGGCACGACGTACTGTCCTGAGTTACTAGTCAAGTGGAAGAATCTAACAACAGAGCACAACACCTGGGTCGACAAGCTGTTTCTCGATGGGGAAGGGAATGCTACGCCCCCGGACGAAGCCCGATTATTTGGGCGTCAGTACACGAGACGACGAGGGAGATACGTAGGCGACAACGGGGCTGAACCAACTGGTTCAGCCCCCACTCTTTGAAGAACCAGCCCTCGGGGGATGAACCAACCCAGTTCAGCCCCTATTGGGGCCGGCCTGCCCCCTTGGCCTGCCGTCCTTGGGTCCGGGTATAAATATACCCGGAACCCCCCTTTGGTTGGCAAGCAAGAATATTCCAGGTTTTCCCTCTTCTCTATCTTTCTCAACCCTAATTTTCTAATCTTCTCTATATCTCTATCTCCCTCCCCTTCTTCTCCTAACAGATTCACAAACAATCTTATCCCTCCGAATTAACCTGTAGAATTTGCCCCATAATTGGAAGATCCGTTCAAAATTCTCATGACATAAGTGTGTAATCTTACTTTGTCCAAATGCCATCTGTAGTTTCAAGCAATGTTTTTGTATTGTTGATGCATGGCCGTTCATTTTTTGGAGAAAATTTTGAGAGAGGTGGTCAGCCGGCTTTTATTAACGTATAAGGGCAGCCCGGTGCACAAAGCATCCCCGCTCAGCGGGGGTCTGTGAAGGGTCCCACCCCAAGGGTGAAATGTAGGCAAACCTTACCCTGCGTTTGTGCATGATGCTGCTTCCGGGACTCGAAACCGTGATCACACGACAACTCCTTAACCGGTGCGCCATGGTTTCCCTTCTCCAACTTTTATTAACATGAGAAAATATAATCTTGTTAGACTCATTAATCCCATCTCTTATATACTATTTGTATGTTGTTCTCTCTTAATATATATATATCTCCTTGGACTTCTATTGGAGGTACCAATCATTCCAATACCGCTCAACATGGTATCAGAGGGGGTTTAGGGCATCCTCGCTCGATCCCGGTTCGCCGCTTCGTCGAACCCGCTCGCAGTCTCACCAATCCCGCTTCGCCTCTTCGCCGCTTCGTCGCCGATCCCACTTCGTCGTTGCCGATCTCTCTTGATCCCGCTTCGTCGTCGCCAATCCCGCTTCGTCGTCGCCGATCCCGCTTCGTCGTCGCTGATCCCGCTTCTCCGCAGGCTCGTCGACCGTCGGCCGCCCGCGCCATCAGCGCAGAGGACATCGGGACAGAGGCGTGCCTCAGAAATGATGCCGCCTGCCGTGATCTCTTCCCTGGGCTTCTCCCGGTGAGCTCTTCCCTGCCATGATCTCTTCCCTGGGTTTCTGATGCTCCTGGTGTCGACTTCGATGTTGCGGGTTCCTCTATGCCACTGAGCTTTGCTGTCGTCCAGCATCTCGTCTTTCTTTACCGCTGATCTTGGTCATGGGTTCCTTAATTACGAACATCACTCAGACGACCGTTCCCTCAGGGGATTCTACCAATACCTTTCCTCCAAATGCGAGGCTTGCTACAATTATCCTTACCTCCTCCAACTTCCAACTATGGAAAAAGGGGGTTACTATGTCCCTATCGGGTATCCAACGTATGCATCACCTTACCCGTCTCCCAACTCATGCTGTGGGGAGTACAAAGTATGAAGATTGGTATATTGATGATTGCTGCATCTTTGCTCTTCTCCTGAGCTCCATGGATCCATCTGTTCAGCAAATGTGCAAGAATTGTAATAGCACTAAGGAACTATGAGATACTCTGCATATGATGTTCTCTCAGGCAAACAATCTCTTTCGTCTTGGTGAACTCTTCCCCAAGATAGCTGAGCTGAGACAAGGGGTACGCCCTGTCACCGAGAACTTCGCGAAATGGAAGGTTCTTGCTGATGAAATCTTGGACCTTTGGGAGATCCCCTCTACTAGGGAAGAGCATCAGGCTCAACGTGAGCATCTTGTACATCTTTGGCTCTTAAATGAACTTGATCCAAACTTCTCGACAACGAAGACTGAAATGCTAGAAAGTCCTTCTACCCTGCGAACTGCTAGTGTGTACCATCGTCTGACTAAAGCCAGTTCAGCATGTACTCCATCCGCTCTACATATTTCCTCCGGAGAGTCGATGACTCTTGCTTCTCGGGGTGGAAGAAGAACTAGTCGTGGGGGCCGCTCTAGTCATGGTCTTGATACCGACACGAGACATTGTACCCATTGCGGGCGTCAGGGCCACACGAAGGATACATGTTGAGTTGTTCATGGGAAGCCAGACTGGGCCTCCAAACCTCCTCCTTCATCTCGCTCTACGTACTTGGCCGACTCCACTTCTACACCTCCGAATCAGAAAACTTTTGAAATATCTGAGGATGAGTATCGTCGCTTGCAGTCTTTCCAGACTGGTTCTCTGAATCATACTGCTGCTGTGATCCAAACCATTCAGCCTGTTTGCACCTCTCAGCGTCCCGTCCAGTGGTTGGCAGATTCTGGTGCTTCTGATCACCTGACTAGTACCTCAGATATCTTACATTCGTACAAACCTCATAGTGGGTCTTCAATTACAGTTGCAGATGGATCAACTGTGCCCATTGTCGGGTTTGGTAGCTGCAATGTGACACATGACATGACTCTATCCTCTGTTGCTCATGTCCCTCAATCAGCTTACAACTTATTGTCCATTAGTAAGCTTGATCGTAATTTAAGTTGTTTTGCTACATTCACATCTTCTGGTTGCATTTTTCAGGAACAGTCGACGATCCATATTATTGGTAGAGGAAAGCTGCGTGGTGGCGTCTATGTTCTGGATGAAGTCTCCCATCTTGCTTGTTCTGCTGCCTTAACCAAATTCTGGGATCTTCACCGTCGTCATGGTCATCCGTCCATGCAGGTCATGCGTCGTCTGTATCCCGAGTTTGGGAAAGTTTCTCATCTCAGTTGTGAGTCTTGTTTGTTTGCTAAACTCCACAGAGTTAGCTATGCTCCTCGTCCTGATGTTCGTGCTTCTGCACCTTTTGATTTACTTCATTCTGATGTTTGGGGACCATGTCTTGTCCCTACGTTTTTAGGACTCAAATATTATGTTACGTTTATTGATGATTTCTCTCAGATGACTTGAGTGTATTTAATGAAAAATCGTTCTGAGCTGATGTCTATTTTTCAAAATCATGGAATGAAATCTTCACTCAATTCTTTGTTCATCTTAAGTGCCTTCGAACTGATAATGGTTGAGAATACCTATCTCAGTGCATGTCTAACTTTCTCTCTGACAAATGTATCATTCATCAAACCTGTTGTCCTGATACCCCCACCAAAATGGTGTTGCCGTGAGGAAAAATCGACAGCTTCTTGAGGTCACTCGAGCCATTCTTCACCATAGGCACGTACCCAAACACTTCTGGGGTGATGCAACTCTTACCGCTGCACACCTCATTAATCATCTTCCCACCCATATCTTCGAGGGGGGAGACACCCTATCACACTCGTTACCCAGATCTTGCTGGTCGCCTTCTATCTTTGAGGGTCTTTGGGTGTGTATGATATGTTCGAGATGCCCGTCCCTCTATCTCAAAACTTGATCCTCACTCTTTGAAATGTATCTTTCTTGGCTATTCTCGGACTACTAAAGAATATCAGTGTTATTCTCCCGATCTCCACAAATACATTATTTCATCGGATGTTGTCTTCCTGGAATCGGACTCTTACCTTCCTAGTGGATCACCATGTCCTGACCCATCTCTTGATGACATCTTGATTCCTCGTCCTGCACCTGCAATCCTCTCTTCGACTGACCTTCTGTGTCCCCTTTGAGGGCAAGTTTACTCTCGTCACTCTTCTGATAGTACATTAGTGCCACCACCTTAGCCTACCTCTCTCACCATTGATATGCCGACTGTTCCTACGGAAGCACTTGCTAGCGTGCCTGCTACTTTCATGCTAGTCAGCCTAGATCTCCCTATTGCAGTCAGAAAAGGGAGTCAGACCTGTCGGGAAAACCACTATATGTTAGTTCTTACCAAGGATTGTCAGCCTCTCATACTGCCCTGCACTCCACTCTGGATCAATACCGTTTCCCCTCTACCGTTGCGGAGGCCAAAACTCATCCTGGCTGGGTGACTGCTGATGAATTGACAGCCATTCAGCTTAACAACACATGAGACTTGGTCTCCTTACCTACTGGCAAGCGGATTATTGGATACAAATGGATCTATTCTATCAAAGTTAATGCGGATGGTTCCCTCGATCGCTTGAAAGCCCGCTTGGTTGCCAAAGTCTATGCTCAGTCTTATGGCGTGGATTATGATGAAACATTTGCCCCCGTTGCTAAGATGTCCTCTATCCGCATCCTGCTTTCTCTTGCAGCCTCTCACCAGTGGCCCTTGTACTAGTTGGACATCAAGAATGCATTTCTTCATGGGTCCTTAGATGAATAGGGGTATATGGAACAACCACCTGAGTTCGTTGCTGAGGGGGAGCGTAACAAGGTGTGTCATCTCTGGAAATCATTATACGGATTAAAGCAATCCCCTCGAGCATGGTTTGCTCTTTTCCGATCTGTGGTCACTCAATTCGGGCTTACCAAGAGTACAAAGGACTCCTTTCTCTTTTATCAGAAATATTCGGCTGGTACTGTTCTTCTAGTGGTTTATGTCGATGATATTGTCATCACAGGCAGCAATTCTGAGGGGATAAGAAGTCTCAAGGCATTCTTACACTCCAACTTCCAGACAAAGGGTTTGGGCTCATTACGGTACTTCCTAGGGATTGACGTTGCTAATTATGATGATTCCCTCTTTATTTGTCAACGCAAATATGCTCTCGATCTTTTATCCGACATTGGAATGTCTAACTGTGGCCCTATTGATTTTCCACTTGAACCAGGGGAAAAAGGTCTTCTTGTTGAAAGCAAACCGTTTGATTCACCAGAGAAGTATCGTAGAATAGTTGGAAAACTGAACTACCTTACCATGACTCGTTCTGACATTGCCTGTGCTGTAAGTAAGGTCAGTCAGTTCATTGTTTCTCCGACTATCTCTCAATGAGAATCTGTTCTCCGAATCGTCAGGTACATAAATAAAGATCCTGGTCTCGGGATATCATACAAGAATCGAAACCATTCTAATATTGAGGCATACTATGACTCTGACTAGGCAGGCTGCTTAGCCACCCAAATGTCGACCACGAGATTTACTATCTTTCTGGGTGGGAATCTCGTCTCCTGGAAGAGCAAGAAACAGACCATGGTTGCTAGATCTAGTGCTGAGTCAGAATATCGGGCTATGTCCCACTTTGTTGCTGAGATCTTGTGGGTTAGACAAATTCTTGGTGAAATCGGGTACCCTGTCCAAGATCCCACTCCTCTATGGCCTGATAATCAGACTGCGATAAATATAGCTACTAATCCTGTGTTCCATGAACGCACAAAACATATAGAGGTCGACTGCCACTTTGTAAGCGAGAAGTATGAAGGACTTATTTCTCTAAGTCATGTGAAGACCGGAGATCAGGTTGCAAATATTCTTACCAAGGGAGTTACGAAGATCAGAATGAAATTTATATGTAACAAGTTAGGTCTGGGAAGTTCCCACGGCCCAACTTGAGGGGGAGTATTAGACTCATTAATCCCATCTCTTATATACTATTTGTATGTTGTCTCTCTTAATATATATATCCCCTTGGACCTCTATTGGAAGTACCAATCATTCCAATACCGCTCAACAAATCTAATAAGTGTTGGTTTTAATTTCATTCATGTTTCTTCTGTTTCATCCATATTGATTTTCAGAATTTGAATTCTGAATACAACCCCTCAAACAAGAAAATTGCCGCCCATAAATTATTCCTTTGAATGTGTCACCTATCTTTAATTTTGTTTAGTAAACTCAATCTTCAAACGCGTGCCACTAATCTTTAAAATGTTTATTCTCTCCCATGAGAGAATAAAATATAATAATTGGAGGTCTTAATTTCATTCAAGTTTCTGCCTTGTCAGCCACATTAATTTTCAAAATTTGAATTCCAAATACAATGCCTCAAACAATAAAACTACTGCCCATAAATTATGCCTTTAAATATGTGTCACCTATCTTTATTTTTTTAATAAATTCAACCTTCCAATGTGTGCCAGCAATCTTTAATTTATTTATTCTCTCTCCTCTTCCTCCCCCTTTCTCTCTCTCAGAGACCCTTGCACTTCCATCTCCTAATTAAGCAGTCGGGTCTTCCATCTTCAAAATCCATTACCGGCTCCACTATCTCCAGAATACCTCGGCGCGTTCATCTATGGAATCCGACACTGCATTATACTGTATCAACAGTCTTCTTCCTCCTTTTCTTTGCCCTGACTTCACAACAACACATCCCTCAACATTGGAGAAAAGATTTTGTTTTGTTCCCAGGTTACATTTTTTTTATTAACTCTAATGATAAAAAGACTCATGCCTAATAGTTGACCAGTGCATTGAAGCATCCAGATGGAAGTTTCTCGTTTGATTCGGCAAAACCTATGCGAACTCAAGGTCACCTACGAACAGGCGCAACTTGCTTTCTTGTGTGAGAAGCACGCAAGTGAGCATCGATCACGGGCGTAGCCCGTGTGAAGATGCTAGTATCCATATAAACTACAATTTTTGGATGCAAATGCATATGCTCGAGACCAACCAGAATAATTTGAATCGAGAGTTGGGTGATTGTCATATTCACTACAGAAAGACAAAGTGGTCGTTCTAATAATGTTCGACATAAGTGGAGCATAAATAATTGAGATACAAGTCCCAAAAAAATATGATCATCACAACTTGGTGATAAGGTTAGAACAAGATAGTAGAAGAATGTTGTGGGCAAACTTAGTTATGCTCAATTACAGGAATAGCAAGTGAAAAGCTCTAATATCTGAAGATTAAGTGATGAAATAAGAATCCCGAGCCCTAGAAGGGAACTACTCTTCAGAATATATAGGGGTTTGGTTGGGAATCCTTGGAAATATTTGGCAACAGAGCAAAGCAGAAGTGTTTAGTCCTCGACAATTATATAGTACATCCAAGAAGTGGAAGAGAATCACGAGTAATTAGAAGCGACAATGTTGATGTCATGTAAAAACTCTTTGATGCTACTGCAGAGAACTCGTCGATAAGTGCAAAGATGTGACATGACAGAGAAGCGTATATCTATTTTGCCTTTTTTGAAACATGATGGCGAAGTACTTTGCGTCGAGAAAGCAGATGTCGGAGGAAGAAAATTGTTTCTAGTGCAAAAGCTTTTATTCAACATAGCAAGAGATCCTTCACCTAGAGAAACTTGAAGATCAAGCAAGTTAGCAGAGAGGTGACTCTAATACCAAGTGAAAACTAAATCTCTTTCAATATAATTAATTAGGTTACGACCAAAAGGCCTGATACAAGGAAGAAAAGAAATACAAATATATGAAAGCACCCTAATTATATTGGATTTACAAATATGTCTTAGGAACTTTTGACATTTTTATTGGGTTAGCATTAATATATTTAGATCACTTTGCATACTTTCTTATGCCAGTAGTAACTTGATTACATAATTCAATGTACTGTTTTACTTTCCGTCTTCTTCCAGTAGCTTTGCATACACTAATTTTATAACTTTTATTAGACGTCCGCTTATACCTACTTGTTATTGTTAGTTGAGTGGCCTGCAGTTTATTAGTTGTTTCTCATTGTCAAGTTTTCCATTTCACGAGGAAGAAAGAGTAAATCCATGGGCATAGGGAACGAGACGAGATTAATTATGCTGTATTTAAGACCAGAGAATTCGCGGTGCAAACATTATGTCACTTTTATATAGACTTGTAAAACTCATTAATTTCCACCAAAAAATTTTATTTCCAGTAATCTTTTATTTAATGCTTCAATTTAGGCTGTTAAAAACAAAGCCTTTTTAAAGTTATCTTTTATACACAACATTGAGTTCAAAG
Source organism: Platanthera guangdongensis (assembly GCA_039583875.1). Lineage (NCBI taxonomy): Eukaryota > Viridiplantae > Streptophyta > Magnoliopsida > Asparagales > Orchidaceae > Platanthera > Platanthera guangdongensis. The sequence goes on along the minus strand of CM077160.1, from coordinate 13,692,507 downwards.
TTCATTTCATCATGTCTTCTGTTTTTGGGCCCATGGCTTTAATTGCCCACCAATCTGTATGGGTTGGTCAAGTCTCCTGCCACATATGTAACACTTAACATGGAACATACTGGCAGAATGAGATCTTCTTTATGGAGAGCTCGGAGATTAATGTGTGTTATTCTATTTTATTAATATTATTTTTAGTTTGAGAAAGAAAAGATAGATTTGTGAGATTTAAAATTTATTTTGATCCATCAATTGTAGTGGTTTCTATGGATAGATATGTTTGATTTAGATTTTATTTATATAAGAGGGAGAGGGCTAAAATTTTTTTTTGAAGAGGAAATTTTTTTTTTAATCATTTTTATTACTTTGAGATGAAAAGATAATGCTGTGAATTGTGAAAATTCTTACATATTTTGTTCCGTCAATTATAGAGGTTTATATAGACAAGAAGTTTGTTTTAGATGCCATTAATTAAAAAAATGATTTGGGGAAATTTTCGAAAGTATTTTTAATAGAAAACAAGGCTTTAAATTTATTTGTATGAAAATTGATAAGTTTATTTAAAATTGATTACTATGATTTTATAATGAGAAAATAGAAAATGTCATGGCCTGATTGAGATTACAAAAACTAAAGTTCATTCGTTTTTCCTCAAAAGGTCTCTATTTGTGGAGCTAGTAGTTGGGAGAAACATGAAATAATTTTATTAAGTCAAAAAAAAAACAATTACTCATACATATGATATGTGACATATCATATATTCAACTCTCCCCCCTCAAGTTGTGAGTATATATCAATCATTCCCTACTTGAATGTATTATCACTAAAGTTATCATAGCTTAATCCTTTCGTGAAGATATCGACAAGTTGATCTTGAGAGTTCACAAAGGGTATACAAATATTGCCCTTATCAAGGTGATCTTTACCAAAATGTCTATCCACTTCGACATGTTTGGGCCGATTTTGAACAAGGATTACAACAGGAGAAAGAACCGGCTTCAGAGGCTCCATTGGTATTTGCAGCACATCCTCGAGCACTGTTTGTATCTCTCTCCTCACTTCCGCCTTCTTAGGTTTCTATTTGAGAATCTCTATATTCATGAATGTTTGGATGGATTGTGATATTGAACATGTTACTGGATTTGGGAGGAAAACTGAGTGCCTCATATTGAGGTCTCACCCTTTATTTATATCAAAATTAATAACATAATTGTAGCGGTACATGATGTGAGACTAATGTAAATGCGTCTACCTGAGAACTTGTTTCGTCGAGCTGAGGACGACTTTCGTCGACATAAGTTCGACAAACGTCAAACTCATTTTCTTTGTCTTAGAAATTTATCTAAGTCTTGAGTCTCTGGCAGTCTGTTGATGGCTGGTCCATGCAGTGTTGACTCTAAGGACTTGGTCTAGACTCTACGACATAACCATGACACAACAAATAACACTCCCCCTCAAGTTGGATCGTGGGAACTTCCCAGACCCAACTTGTTACATATGTAGTTCATTCTAGTCCCTGTAACCCCTTTCGTAAGAATGTCTGCAACTTGGTCACCGGTTTTCACATGCTTTAGAGAAATAAGGCCTTCTTCATACTTCTCTCTAACAAAGTGGCAGTCGACCTCTATGTGCTTCGTGCGCTCATGAAACACAGGATTAGTGGCTATCTGGATTGCAACTTGATTGTCTCACCATAGAGGAGTGGGATCTTGAACGGAATACCCAATTTCACCGAGAATCTGCCTCACCCACATGATCTCAGCAACATTGTGGGACATGGCACGATATTCTGCCTCTGCACTAGATCTGACAACTGTGGTTTGTTTCTTGCTTTTCCAGGAGATGAGATTACCACCCATAAAGACAGTGAATCCCGTGGTTGACTTTCGAGTGGCTAAGCATCCTGCCCAATCAGAATCACTGTATGCCTCTAGATTGGAATGACCTCGACTCTTGTATGCAATTCCCAAACCAGGATCCTTCTTCACATATCTGACAATCCGAAGAACAGAATCCCACTGAGACATAGTTGGGGCCGCCATGAACTGACTGACCTTACTTACCGCGCAAGCAATGCCTGGACGAGTCATGGTAAGGTAGTTTAATTTGACAACTATTCGACGGTACTTCTCTGGTGAATCAAACAGTTTGCTTTCGGCATGAAGACTCTTTTCTCCTGGTTCCAGTGGGGAATCCATATGACCACAGTTAGTCATCCCAAGGTCAGATAGAAGATCGAGAGCATATTTGCGTTGACAAATAAAGAGAGAGTGGTTATCTTGAGTCACCTTAATCCCAAGGAAATATCGCAATGTGCCCAGATCTTTTGTTTGGAAATTAGAGTGTAAGAATACTTTGAGATTTGATATCCTTTCAGAGTTTCTGCCTGTGATAACAATATCATCAACATATACTAGTAGTAGAATAGTACCAGCCGAGGAGTTCTGATAGAAGAGAGACGAGTCTTTAGTACTCTTGGTAAGCCCGAACTGGGTAACAACGACACGGAACCGAGCAAACCAAGCCCGAGGGGATTGCTTCAATCCATATAGGGAGGCGAGGAGACGACACACCTTGGTACGCCCCCCTCAGCAACGAACCAAGGTGGTTGCTACATATACACTTCTTCATCCAGGAGCCCATGGAGAAAAGCATTCTTGATATCCAACTGGTGTAATGTCCACTGGTGGAAGGTGGCGAGTGAAAGTAGGATGCGAAGTGAGGACATCTCCGCAACATGAGCGAATGTTTCATCATAGTCCACGCCATAAGTCTGAGCATAATCTTTGACAACTAATCGGGCTTTCGGGCAGTCCAAAGAACCGTCCGCATGCATCTTGACATAGTAGATCCATTTGCATCCAATTGCCTTCTTGCCGGAAGGTAAGGGAACCAGTTCCCATGTATGATTCTGTTGGAGAGCGTTCAATTCATCATGCATGACTGCCATCCAACCAGAATGAGCCTTAGCCTCCGCCACGGTAGAGGGTAGACGATATCGATCGAGAGTCGAGTGCAGCACTATATGAGATGCAGACAAGCCCTGGTATGAGCTAACATAGAGTGGCTGCTCCCGACATGCCCGAACTCCTTTTCGGAGTGCAATAGGAACCTCAGGGCTGGCTGGCGTGATGGTAGTAGGGGCAGTAGCAGGGTCTTCCGGAGGAACAGTCGTCGTATCATCGGTAACCGAGGTAGGCTGAGATGGTGGCACCACTGTACTATCAGAAGAGCCACGGGAGTAAACCTGCCCCCACAGAGGGGTGAACACATCAGTCAGTGAAATGAGAGAAGGGTCATGCCTGGGGACCAAGAGAATATCAGGAGAGGGATCGAGATAGTCCTTGAAGTCACACGACGGCTGAATGGTTTATTTTCTTGCTTACACTTGTATAAGAATGTCTTCTGTTGTTGAATCATAAAAGTTGATCTTGTGATTTTTGGTCTTGTGAATGTGTGTGTGTGAAGTGGTGCCGATGGCCCACAGTAAAACCACCATGTTCGTGAGAAACGACGTCGACGAGCCTTACCACAGATTAGTTTTATTTTCTTGCATTCGTTGCTTAGTAAAACCAATATCAAATTAACATTTTCTAAACCACCTTCCTATTTAGATTTTTGATTCAATTAATTTACCACACCGTGTTCCTTGTGGGGTCGATACACGAGGATCATTTTCCTTTTTAATATATTAATTCGACCAGTTCACTGCCGACGCCCTCTCCTTGTGAGAGTAGTGGCTGCTGAAGCGGTCAAGGTTTTGGCGCCGTTATCAAGGAACACGACTCATGTGTGATTCTTCATTTTGAAGTTTTAGATATAAGGGTTTCCTTTATTTTTTTTTTAAATTTTTTCTCGCACATGTTTTTCTTCTTTCTTTGTCTTTATTATTTTTCTTGATGTGAGTTTTCTGGTATACTATTCCATTCCTAGAGTCATGTGTAGCATGCCCAAAGAATTAAATTTTCTTGAATCGTCTCTACACCATTATGTGTGCCTACCAACAATGTAAATTGTGCAGATCATGTAATCATCGCAGTGAGGAATATTATATGGGAAACCACAATTATAATATATATGGCTCACCCTACGGAGAATCTACTTCCTATGGTTCTTCATATAACACATCTTATTACTATACTCGCGCACCACCATAGCAGACATAGCCCCAACCCATATATTTGGCTTCTTTGAGACCTTAACCACTGGGGAGGCAATGATTATTTTGTCAAGGTCCTGATAACGTCTTGAAGGATTGTGAAAAATTTAAGCTGCAATTGGAGGAGGATGACAAGCCGACGATTACCGTCTTGCCAATGACGTATTTACTACTTTCCCATATTTTCTTGGGAGCGTTTTGGCTTCATCAATTCGCTAACCTGTTGATCAATACAATGACATGGTGGAGCCTCCCTCCCTACCAGCATTTTCACTTCCCTTGGATTCAATGTTGGGGGATAAATCTTCTGATTCTCCTATTTCTTTGGACTCTACCACACGTCTATATTAATTTTGTTGATTATATTGCCATGCAGGAGGAGTTGGCAGAGCCCCAATCTGTGAAGCCATTTTGTTTTAGGTGTTGTATGCGGGGGCACACTTTTGAAGTTTGCCTGTTGAATAATCCCCTTACCCAAAAGGAAACCTTGGGTGTGGATTTATCCAACTTCTATAGGCCTTCTCCCTTTACGGTTACTCATGATATGGAGGAGCCTGAAGCGGTGAAATCCCTCACTGTTTCCTCTTGGGAATTAGATGCATTCATGCTGGCTTGTTTTGCATTACCATCCCCAGTGCCCTCCATGACTCCTATTTCAGATATTGGAGAGGGCACCTTATTTGATTTTTCTGTTGCAATCACTTGCATCCCCCTTTTTTCTAAGACGTCACCTCCAGGTGTTACTCCATTGCTGGATAGCTCAATTGTTTATGAATTGGTACAAGTTGAATAGTTCACTAGTGTTGAGGATTTATCCCTCACACATGTGGAATCCTCTTCATGCACTAGTTCCGATTTCGGAAGTCCTACAATGGAGGAATTATCCATTCCATCCCCTGATTTTATCAGCAAGGATCCACTCACCAAGTAGGATCCTGTTGTTGATAACATTACCATTCTTGTTTTGGAGAGCGATGAGGCGAGCCACCTTCTCCCACCACTCCTCATACTTCTCCTATTTTCTTGTTATCTGATGACTTTATCGACTCCCTGAAGGAAAAGGAACAAAACCGCATGTCTTCTATTATTTCTGATTTTTTGCCTTTGCATGAATTTGAATTTGGAGATCCCTTCTTGGGCATGGGTGAATGACCATCTCGTCAGGCTAATGAATTGAAGTGACAACTTAGGCCATCTATTTTTACCCGTTGTCAAGACATGTTGTCCACCTAAAGGACTGGTTGCAGCGAGGCAAGAGGATCTTCGTTTATGAATTAGCGTTAGAGGAGATGAAGTGTGTGAAAAAGGAAGAGTCTTGGGAATGGAGGACTAGCACTCCACCTATCCACCCCTACTACTCTACTTGGTCTTTGGACCTTTTTCATTTTTTTGCAGTTATTACTTCAAATCAACATATAGCTGAATAATTTGGTAAGCATGTATAAGTTGTAACTAGTATTTTACGAACTTATATTTTTTTCAGCATTGTGAACTATCATAGTTTATACTAAGCATAATACAGAGATTTGATCCATCTTAAGGACGATAAACAAAGTGCTCTTGGGAGGCTCCCTAAGCCTATTATTTGTTTCTTTTATTTCAATTTTACTTTCTATTTATGATTGCATGAGTCCAGTTGGGGATTTTAAAAGCAACCTAGTTTGATTTTATTTGAGTGTGTTTGCATATTTGTTTTTAGCTAACCTTAACCCTTGCTTCTACCTTTTTGTTTTGGAGCTAATTTCCTTGCAGCACTGTCGCCTCGTCACATTTTGTCCGAGCGGACTTGCGTATCCTTTTGGGCTACATATCAGGGATATAATGGGCGCTCTTTTGGATATTGGGTAGCACGTTTCAGCCTTTCTCCCATACTTCAATTTTTCATGCATATGCATTGCTGGCAATCCACCATTTTAAGTCTGGGAGAGGGGTAGTTTCGTGTGATCCCTTTGCCACTCACTCTCTCACATCCATTGCATCATTCATTTAATTCTGCCTATTTGCACTCATGTTTTGGAATTTTTGCACCCACAAATTTTTTTTTGTAAACTGTATTCTAGTTTTTCCACTCTTCTCACTAGTAATTAGAGTTGTAAATTTTCAATTAAATTGTGTTACGAGAGTGAATTTTAGACTCGTGAATGTTTATTTATTTCCCTCTGCATAACCTGTTTTTATATCTTTTTACATTGTATCTGTGCGTAATAGCCACTTCTAAGTAGAGTGTGGCTGCATCTGATGATTAGTGTAAGATGTGTGTAACGAACTGCTAGAGAGGTATTATATGATCATGATGAAAGAGTATCATTTCTCGGTGTCTAGAACTTGCCCTTACCGATCCTCGAAGCATATGCATATGTTATTACAATTTCATGAAAATGATTTAGGATTTTTTTTGGAAAGCTTGTGCCTTTGCATCCTATCCTAACATTCTCTATCATCACATGCCCTAATTGAGCCTTACACCATTTTATTGCATCACCCCCACCTTTAATTTTCCAAAGACAAAAGTCTCATCCTTACTTTCACGCTTTAGACTTAAGATTTCAACCAAAAAAATCTGATTTATATTTGTGTGGCGTGTTTTATGTATTGTAGTGAATGATTGTGGAAGTGGAAAATGCTTATGAGATAGGATGATAAAATTCACCATCCCTATTTGTTAGGTGTATTTGATTTAGAAATGAAAAGGAAGAAAAAAAATACTTGAATAAAAAAGAATAAAAAGAAAAATTGAAACAAAGAAGTTGTTGATTGTGTTTGGCTAAGTTGAGAGTGATGCGGAGCAGAGACGATGACGAGTTTTGGGCCCGTTTAGGGCTGATTTGGAGACTTACCATATATGGCGTGCCTAGATTGACGATCGGACTCCGCAGATGTGTCCGGATTCACGTTACGAATCGATTTGATATATTATTTTACTATGTTTGCATTTATTTTAATGTATTTCGGTAGCCTCACCTTCGACCAGTCATAACCGTTGATGGAGATGCCCTAATCCTTGTTTTATTATAAATCATGGTCTATGAGGCTGAACCAAGGCATTGCAGAATTTGGAGATTTGTATTCCCGGATTTCCGCGATTCCGCCACGGTGCCGACTCCGTGGAACCCTAGGTGACGACTCCTAGGTTGTTAACTTCCTCCCCGAGTCTTCCCCTAACCCTAGCCCATCTTCACCCCCTCAAGAACCCCTTACCGCCGCCCTCAGCCCCCCCAGATCCCAACCACAGTTGGCTGGCCAGAGAATCCCATTTTCTATTCATGTGTATTGTTGAATTATGAAATTTACTATTCATTAATAAAGTTCACCCTCCCAAATTTCCCGCCGACCTGGCTGTTCTCTCCTCCATCAAGCCATCGGCCTCAACAGTTCCTTACAACAAAACCGCCAGCCAAGCAGCCCCTTATCCCTCCACAACCGACCACCCAGCCCCTACCACCACCGCCGGAGTCCTCCCCTGCCACTGGGTGTGCCGCCTCAAGCACCCCATACCCTGAAGCTGCCACCACCCTGATCTCCTTCCCCCAAAACCGCCGCCTCCGTCCCACGCCCCCTCTACAGCCGGCAACCCCCTCCCTACCACCGACCGGCCACTTCCTCCCCTCTTCGTGGAACCACCTCCAAACCGCCCTAATTCTTTAGATCAGTCCGAATCTGAGAATTTCAGCCCCGATCCGTTATTTCCACCACCCACACACCATTCCGTAGCCTGGATCCGACCCTAAATAGCGGTCCACCCTCCACGGCCCGGATCTACTTGTACGTGTCCGGATCTACCCATTTCTTGTCTGATCTCATCATTTACCGCCGAAGACAGCCACCACCATCATCTTCACGCCTCCGGTTCCACCTTCGATCGCCGATCTATGCATCCGGATCCAAAGTCTTCAGTGCCTTGGCCAGCCCGCTACTTTGCTGAGCCTCTCGTTGTATTGGAACATTTGATTTGATATTATTATTGGTTGATTGTCGTGGTTTGCTTAGATCCGGGTTTGCAAAAATTTGTTGCGATACATTTATAATTTGCAGGTGAGATTTATTCGCCGCGCTTAGTCTTGGTCCTCTGAGCGGAGGAAAATCATTAATTAATTGCTGAATTGAATGTTTGTTTATTTCCTTAATTAACTGCGTTGGTTGAAATTGTTATTGCTCAAATTATTTTGTCGTTGTCACCGACGGTTTGCATTGCATTTAGAGTTGGATTAGAGGGTCACGTTCACACCCCTTCCTTAGAAGTCTAGATTTTGTCCACCCCGTAGCCTACCCTACATCGGAGAGTGACCCCATTTTGTATTGAATAAGTCTGGGGGTGTCACTTTTCTAGCTTTTCTCTTTGGTAGATCATAAAAGCAACCTAAAATAATTTTGTTTAGGTGTGATTGATTATCCCTTATATTTATCTGTGTTTTTCTCACCCCAAAATAAAGCCTACACGTTTCGTCCCATTCAAGTCCTAGTTGATTTGTGAAATTTTTCATAGCCGGTGTAGCGGAGAGGATGTGACCGGGTAAGCTAATAAACAACGTCTTTGGTGGATTTCTTTGGAGTCTATTCCTGTAGTCACGAGTGTAATTCCGATATTAGTAGTGTCGTTACTTTCTCCTTATATGATATCTAGGGCACACCGATATTTCTAATTAAGAAGTGATTAATATTTATTTGATACCGTGCTTGAGAAGTTCTTAAAATCTTGTTATGCTTAGGCAATTTGTTTAAGTTCCATTTTATTCTCCACATGCATTCTACTTCTCTGTTCATTTTTTATTTCGTAGTCATTGATTCGGTTACGCGTCCTCCATTAGTTATCTTATATTAGTATTAATTTATTATTATTATTAGTCGAGTCATTGTATCGAGTCAGCCAGTCAGGTAGATTTTAGGCGTTTTAAATAATTGTTTTATGTTGGTGTTATTTACTCTTATACCATCGATGCCTATATAAGAGTCTTTAAGGGTCATGTAACTCTTATGAAAAAGTATTAAGAAGTTTCTCTCTCAAGCTTCTCTTTTTCTCTCTCTAGTTCTTCTCATCTTCTCTCTCATTCTAGGGTTTACCCCCTTGTATCTCCGCCTCCTTCCCCCACAATATCCGACATGTAACAACTTGGTATCAGAGGCCTTTCCTCCTCTCCGATCTACATTTCCATCATTCCTTCTTTTCCTCTGCTCTTCGTCGCCCCTGTCCAAGAAGCGATCGACTGTGCCGAAGCTCCAGCCCGCTGCTCTGCTTCCGCCATTACCGCAGCAGATCCCTCGTTCTTCCTCCCGTGCCATGTTCTCCTTCACGCCAGAAAACAGGGCCGACACGATCTCTGCGCGCAGCTTCCGTCGTGGCCATCCACGGCCCCTCCGCACCACCGTCCCCTGCCTTTTCCGAGCGGTTCGAGCCCTGCTCCGCCCGTTCCCAGCGCCTCCCGCAGCTTGTATCGCGGAACCCGCCTTCGCCGAAGCTATCGAGGATCTCCGCCTTCGCTGCCTCCTTACGTCGACACAGCAACCAGTCGCTGCCTTCTACCGATAGACACTGCATCGTCTGCTATCTTCCCGCTCCTTCACACCTATTTCCTGCCTCGAGCCCCTCCCAGCCGCGAAAGCCTACCTCTTCTCCGCAGCCTATTATTCTTATCAAACTTATTTTTATTTTGAATTTATTAATCAAATTATTTTGATTAATTTATTCATATAAAATCATATCATATATACCGATATGGATGTACCATTAAGCGTCGCCGAGGCAGCCTCCGCTCGTATGTGTCTTTCGAAGCTTGAGGCAACCCTCGCTGCCAACACCGCACGTTTTCTGGAGGATCTCGCTCGACTTTTCGTGTACCCTCTTTCCCTGAATTCGCCGCCATCCACTTCAGGGCTCCGTCGTCAACCTTTCGACGCAGCCTCCACCTCCACCTCCACCGCCACCAACTCCTCTCGAGCAGTCGCCACCACCCCCATCTACTTTTGTGGCCAACATTCCGCAGTTACTGGCCCCGGCCACCGCGCCGCCTCTTCGGTCGGTTATTACTCCGTCAGCTCCAAAGGCCGCGCTTCCACCTCCACTTCGAACCTCAGCTCTGCCGCCTCCGGACACATCGTCGGCTCTTGCTCCGTCGACCCCTGCCATGCCAATCCCACCGGCCGCTTCGCCGCCTCGACCATCGGCACTTGCTCCACCGACCCCGACAGATCCTTTCCTGCCGCCGCTTGTGGGCCCTCCGACTTCCGCGTGGCTGCTTCTATCAGCCCCTCCAGCAGGCCAGGCGATGACATTCCATCTGCCGTCCGTTTTACCGATGGCGTCACCATTCCTTGCCGACGCCACTGCCACCGCTACATGATACCGCGACTTATTCTGGAGGGAGATCAAGATACCTGATCATCTGGCCACCCGCATGGTGCTCGAGCTTGAGGACAAGCTCGTTTTGATGGACAGATGAAGAATTACGGGTCCTCCATTGGTTATCTTATATTATTATTAGTTTATTATTATTATTAGTCGAGTCGTTGTATCGAGTCAGGTAGCTTTTAGGCATTTTAAATAATTGTTTTATGTTGGTGTTATTTACTCTTATGCCATCGACGCCTATATAAGGGCCTTTGGGGGTCATCTAAATCTTATTAAAAAGTATTAAGAATTTTCTCTTTCTCTCTCAAGCTTCTCTTTTTCTCTCTCTAATTCTTCTCATCTCCTCTCTCATTCTAGGGTTTACCCCCTTGTATCTCCGCCTCCTTCCCCCACATTATCCGACACGTAACAGATTCATTTACCTATCTTTATCTCTGGTGAGTAGAGTGGTTTACCTGGGACAAGAAAATGTTTAGTCTTGGGATATTTGTGGAGTGATTTTTATATAGTGTTTTCGGTATCCTTTTAGCTTTGATTTAAGTTTAAGTCCTCATTTGATATGATTCATCTTCATATTTCTCATTTTTATTAAAGTGTATATATGTGTATTTGTGAGCTAATTGAGTGCATTTCTTGTATTCTATGCATGGGGGAGATTTCCTCTCCCCCTCCTCTTGAGTATTTCTGTTAGTATATGCCTTGTTTGCTTATTAAGTCTCTTGTAGCTGTTGTGGGAAGATTGATTGGCATTCTTGAAAGCTGCTGTGAAACGCACGACTGTGCGTGGTCATTGCCGCACGAGCATGCGCGCTCACGACCATTTCCCTAGAAATTTTAAGTTTCAAGTTTGCTCATGTGTTTTAGTCTCGCAAGATCGTGCATGTTTTAAATGCATGAATGATATGCATTTATGGGTTGTACACAACCCTGCATGTTTACTCGCGAACGATCGTGTGTGTTCATATGCCTCAACTTCCCAGATTTCCAATGTTCTGTGGTTACCCTTGCGCCAGTACTCTCACATGACCATGCATGGCTTAATGCGCACGAGCTCTGTGTCACATGATGGTGCGTATTTCTCCACACATGATCGTGCGCGTTCTGTGGCTCTCAAATCTAATGTTTTGTGGTTGCTCGTGCGCCGTTACACTCTCACGACTGTGTGTGGCTTATCGCGCACGATCGACTTTTGGTTGCCAGGGCAGACGGTTTCACGCCTATTTTTTTATTCCTTCACGTACGACCGGACGCCTGATCGTGTGCGACCATTTGTTCCCAACGGGCTATGTTTTGACGAGATGACGGGATCTTTCAATTTTTTTCGCTCCAGCTCGCCGTTTTCGGTCCTTGAAGTGGGTATTTATCCCCTAGGGCTCTCCAAGCATTCCTAAGCTCCAATGAAGAGTTTTCTCTCCGTTTCTTAAAGCCACCAAGCTAGGGGGAGAAGAGGAGTTCAATGTAGACAAGTGCAAAGATCTCGGGATGACAGGAAAAGCTCGTACTAGAAGTGACGACTCTCTTGAGTACCTAGACGCAAACAAGGATCACAATGAGAGAAAGGGATGAGTGAATATTATGTAGTGTTTTTGGCATTCATTTTACTCATATTTACATTGCTTAGCCTCACATTTGTTAGGGTTTATCCTCATTTTCTCTCATATTTATCTAAGTGCATATAGGAGCATTTGTGAGCTATTTGGGTGCATATCATGTACTTCATGCTTGAGGGAGATTGCCTCTCCCCCCTTATCACATTTATTTCTGATTGACCTATTATTGTTATCTAAATTTTTGTATGTTGGCTTGTGGTTATTTGGTAGGTTGTGAGCACCCATAAAACAAGTCGTGAACACGCACAACCGTGCGTGGTCTTTTTCGCACGACCGTGCGAGTTCACGACTATATCCCTAAAAATCTTTAGTTTCAAGACTACTTATGCGTTTTAGACACGCACACCCGTGCACGTTCTATACTCACGACTGGTGTGCATTTAAGGTTTCCACGTGACCGTGCACGTTTACTCACGCACGACCGTGTGTGCTCATCCACCTCAACTTCCCAAAATTTATCCTTTAAAAATTTACTAGTGCGTCATTGTTTGTGCACGATCGTGCGCGAGTTACTGCGCACGACTGATGTTTCGTACGTCTGTGCATGTGCATGTTTCTTCACATACGACCATGCAAGTTCTATGACCTCATTTTCTTGTTTCAAATTTTGCTAGTGCAGCTTTCTTCTTGCACGACCGTGTGTGATTTATCGCGCACGACCGTTGTCTGGCCACCGAGGAGCGTGTTTTCGCGCCTAGTATTTCATTCGTGCACGCACGATCGGATGCCCGACCGTGTTCCCAACCGTGTGACCGACCGTGCTCCCAACCGTGTGCCCGACCGTGCTCCCAACCGTGTGCCCGACCGTGCATGACCTTTTTAGCTGATAAACTATATATTCTAATTTCAGACAAGATTCATGATCCTTCGTTTTAGTTCCTCCTGGGAGGGCTCTTCGCCGCTGTTTTTTATCTAAGGTTTCCTCTACTCATTCCTAGGGTTAAAGGAAGAGTTTATATTGCCATTGATTTAGAAATCACCACCCAAAGAAGGAGAGATCGGCGTGGAGTCGTGGATGTTGCAGACCATCGAGGGAACGAGAAATGCTTTCTTAGAGGTGACTGCTCTTTAATGTACCCGTACGCAACCAAGGATCATCGCGGGGGAAATATCAGCTTCGAGAGCTCCGTCGGGGTCCGAGGAAAAGACTTGTGCAATGCTATGTATCGTTTTCTCTACTTCCGCTCATCTAGATTTCTTAGTAAGGAACTCCTATTTTATGAATGTTTGGATGTTATTTTTCATTGTCATGAACACGTTTGCAATCATGTCTAGCTGTGATGAATGTTAGCAGTGATTTTTATTTGTTCTTGTTGTCTTTGAGCTTTTGTGATTTCGTGTTGTTGATGATGCGAAAAGGTGATTATGCCCCTCAGTAGGGCAATCGTTACTAGCGAAGATGTGAATGCGACCCTCAGTCAAGAAATCGTTTCGAGCGAAGAAGTGATTATGACCTTCACCGTAGTTTTACTCATCATGCACCTGTAGTGCAGTAAAACAAATCTAACTAAACTTGTTCCGAAACATCTTCATTCCTAGATTTTCATAGCATGAATCCACCATCCTGTATTCTTTTTGAGATTCGATACTCGGGGTGTTATTCTCCGTTTCATATTACTTCGACCGGTTCACTGCTGATGCCCTCTCCACTTGAGAGTGGTGGCTGCAGAGCAGTCGAGTTTTTGACGCCATTGTCGGTGAATACAGTTTTCTTGTGATTTGTTAGAAAAGCCCATTTAAGGGCCCATGTTGTTTCTTCTTTTTTCTCTCTTCTTGTATTAGTCCCACATCATGTATTAGGATTTCTCTCTTCCTTCTTCTCATATATAAGTGTGTGTATACCTGTAACTATTACTGGGAATATAGATATACAAGGTTTTGGGCCTATTTCTACATGGTATCAGAGTCAGGTTCCCTCTAGCTGCGGACTGCCTTTTCTGTCCGCTCCGCTCTCCTGCGGACTGCCACTCTGTCCGCTCCGGTCTCCTGCGGACTGCCTTTCTGTCCGCTTCTCTGCGGACTGCCTTTTTTATCCGCCTTCCCTGCGGACTCCCTTTTTTCTGTCCGCTCGGCTCTCCTGCGGACTGCCTTTCTGTCCGCTCCGGTGTCCTGCGGACTGCCCCTCTGCATCCGCCTCTCTTCTCTCTCTCTCCGTGGTTCCACCCTCCTCAGGCTTCTTATAGCCATCTTCTGCTCTGACTCGTGGGGCCCACCTCCTCTATCCGCTGCGGGCGTTCCTTCCTGTCCGCTGAACGCTCTCTTGTGTCCGCTCGAGTCTCTTTGCTCGCGGACTGCTCCACTCTAGCTCGCTCTGCTTCTGTCCGCTCGAGCCTCTTTGCTCGCGGACTCCCTATCCACAATCTCTTGCGGACTGCTCCTGTCCGCTGCGGACTCTCCTCTTGTCCGTTGCGCGCTCCTTCGCGGACTCCCTATCCGCAATCTCTTGCGGACTGCTCCTGTCCGCTGCGGACTCTCCTCTTGTCCGTTGTGCGCTCTTCTTCTCTCTTGCTGCGGACGCTCTCTTTTATAGCCTTTTCTCTCTCCGTGGGACCACCTTCTTACCCGTCCGCTGCGGCCTCTCTCCTAGTCGCGGCCTCTCGTCAGTCCGCTCCTGCGCTCTTTGCTTGTTCGCGGCCTGTCTTGCCTGCGGCCTCTTTTCTGTCCGCCGCGGCCTCCCTACTCGTCGCGGCCTCCTTCTCTGTCCGCTGCTAAGATCTGCCTGACCGTGCGGGCTGTCTCCTTCTCGCCTGCATCTTGGTCGCAGTTTCCTCCGGCGCTTCCTCTGTCCACGCGGCTTGTCTCTGCCCGCTGCGGCCTGTCTCTGTCCGCGCGGCCTCTCTCTTCCCGCTGCGGCCTCTCTCTGTATGCGTGGGCTCTCTACCCGCTGCGGTCTGCCCTACTCGCCTCGACCGACTCCAGTCCGCCGCGGTCTGTTCCTGCTCGCCGCCGGCCTCCCTTCTGCTAGTCGCCGACTTCCTCTCCGCTAGCCGCCCGGCCTCGTCTCTGTCACCGCATGGCGCCTGCTGCTTCAGCTGTCACCTCTGTTGTGTCCTTCTCTACGGAGGGTATCACCTGCCTCTCTCATCATCCTTGTTGGATCGTTGATTCTGGCGCTACTCACCATATCTCCTCCCAGAAGCCCCCAGCATATCTCCAAATGCCTCATCCTGCTCGCATCACTGTGGCCAACGGTGACACCCTCCCCGTCTTTGGCTCCGCTGATCTTCAGCTTACGCCAACCCTTTCTCTTTCCTCGGTTCTTCACGTTCCGGGGTCTCCCTTCAATTTATTATCAGTTAGTCGTCTCACACACGACCTTGACTGTTGTATTACATTTTCACCCTCTTCTTTTCTTATGCAGGATCGCCGCACCCGGAGTACCATTGGTCAGGGGCAGCTGATGAATGGGTTGTACATCTTGGATATCCCACCAACTCTTCTCTCCACCATCTCTACTGTTGATTGGCATTGCCGTCTTGGACATGCTCCCCTTCCGATTCTCAAGCGGGCTCTTCCTGATATATCTTTACAGAAGTTCTCCTGTGAATCTTGTGTCTACGGCAAACAACACCGTTCCTCTTTCCCCCCAGCGTGTGCCAGGAGTACTACTCCCTTGTCGTTAGTTCATTCTGATATTTGGGGTCCTTATAGGATCCCTAGTATTTTTGGCTTTCGGTATTTTGTCACGTTCATTGACGATTACTCCCGTACCACGTGGCTCTATTTACTACATGATCGCACTGAACTTCCCTCTGTCTTTCACGCCTTTCTACTTGAGATGCGTACGCAGTTCGCCACTCCTCTCAAAATCATTCGCACTGATAATGCTCGGGAATATACGGGTCGTGCCTTCTCCACTCTCTGCACTGACTTTGGTGTCATCCATCAAACTTCTTGTGCGTATACCCCCCAGCAAAACGGGGTGGCCGAACACAAAAATCGTCATCTTCTCGATGTTGCCCGCTCCCTTATGTTCCAAATGCACGTTCCCACCGAATATTGGAACTTTGCTGTTTCCACCGCCTGTCATCTCATCAACCGCCTTCCCTCCTCTGTCCTTGATTTTGCCTCGCCCATCCAACTCCTCTATCCCTCCATCCCCCTCACCTCTCTCCCACCACGGATCTTCGGGTGTGTTTGTTATGTCCACCTCCTTGGCCCTCCTTCCGACAAACTTGCTCCTCGGGCCGCCAAGTATATGTTTGTTGGCTACTCCCGCACTAAAAAGGGGTACGTCTGCTACTCTCCTACTACCGGCAAAATGGTCGTTTCTGCGGATGTCACCTTCTGCGAAGACCAGCCCTTCCACTTACCCAGCACCACCTCGTCTTCTGCTCCCTCGTATTCTGCTCCATCTCTTCCCCGGCCCGTTGTCCCGGTCACGCCATCTGTGCCGTCTTCTTCCTCCTCCCCCCCGTTCCTCCTCGGGTTCCTCCACCGCTAATCCGTGTCTACTCTCGTCGCCCATCCAAGGATGCTCCCGTGCCCCAGCTCCCTGATGCCAGTGATAGTTCGGCTGCGGTCGATCGCGCTCCCGTCTCTACCGCTCATCCCTTGGCCAACTACGTCTCTCTACATCGGCTAACACCGCCTCACTACGCATTTGCCACCTCCCTTTCCTCTATTTCTCTTCCTAACAATGTGCAGGAGGCGCTTCACCACCCAGGCTGGCGGGCTGCTATGCACGATGAAATGCAGGCTCTCTTGGCTAACCAGACCTGGGATCTGGTTCCTCTTCCTGCTGGCCACACCCCTATTAGCTGCAAATGGGTCTTTGTCATTAAACATGCGGCGGATGGCACTATCGACCGTCTGAAGGCCCGTCTTGTGGCACGGGGGTTTACTCAGCAACATGGCCTTGATTACGAGGAAACATTCTCTCCCGTGGCAAAATTGAACACGGTTCGCGTTCTTCTCTCCTTGGCTGTTCATCGTCACTGGCCCCTTTATCAGCTGGATATCAAGAATGCCTTCCTCAACGGCGATCTACAGGAGACAGTTTTTATGCAGCAGCCTCCCGGGTTTGAGACCACAGGGGAGTCTTTGGTCTGTCATCTTCGAAAATCCATTTATGGTCTCAAACAGTCCCCGCGTGCGTGGTTTGAAAAGTTCAGTAAGGTGGTCTGTGCTAGTGGCTTCACTCGGAGCTCGGCTGATTTTTCTCTCTTCACCCGACATCGGTCAACTGGGACTGTGATTCTTCTGGTCTACGTTGATGATATCCTGATTACTGGCGACGACACGGCAGGAATACAACAGATCAAGACACAGTTGAATTCTGCCTTTCAAACCAAAGATCTGGGCAACCTTCGGTACTTTCTTGGGCTCGAGGTCGCCCGACGCCCTGATGGTCTTGTGTTATCTCAAAGGAAGTACTGTATGGACCTCCTTTGTGATGCAGGTTATTCTGGGTGCAAACCTGCGGAGACTCCTATGGACGCAAATCACAAGCTCTCGGCCCATAGCTCTGACTCTGACAAGCTACTTACAAATCCGGAATATTACAGACGCTTGGTTGGGAAGCTGATCTACCTTACGGTGACTCGACCAGACATCTCATTTGCTGTAGGAGTTGTGAGCCGTTTCATGAACGCTCCTCGGACATCTCATCTTCAAGCTGTCGAGCGCATCCTTCGATATCTCAAGATCGCCCCCGACAAGGACTCGTGTACAAGCCATCCACATCTCTATCTCTTGTCGCGTATTCTGACGCTGACTACGCAGGATCTATTGATGATAGACGCTCCACAACTGGATTCTGCACTTACTTTGGTGGACACCTCATAACTTGGCGTAGCAAGAAACAAAATGTGGTTGCGCGTTCCTCTGCCGAAGCTGAGTACCGGGCTATGGCTGCTGTTGTCTCTGAGCTAACCTGGCTTGAAGGCCTTCTGGGAGACTTAGGTGTTCGTCTCTCATCTCCGGCAACCTTATTTTGCGACAGTCAAGCAGCAATTCATATTGCCAAGAATCCGGTTTTTCACGAACGAACAAAGCATATCGAAGTTGACTGTCACTTTATCCGGGAAAAGGTACAGTCAAAGAAGATAGATTTGGAGCATGTTCCTGCTACCGACCAAGTTGCGGACATCCTGACGAAAGCTCTCTCCAGGCCGCTATACTATCAGTTCTTATCCAAGCTTGGCGCCTACGACTTGTACGCTCCAGCTTGCGGGGGAGTGTTAGAAAAGCCCATTTAAGGGCCCATGTTGTTTCTTCTTTTTTCTCTCTTCTTGTATTAGTCCCACATCATGTATTAGGATTTCTCTCTTCCTTCTTCTCATATATAAGTGTGTGTATACCTGTAACTATTACTGGGAATATAGATATACAAGGTTTTGGGCCTATTTCTACATGATTATTTGTTTTGAAAGTTTAAGTAGCATGGTCCTTTTCTTTTTAAATTTTACCGCATTTAGTTTTTTTTCCCCTAGTCACCTGTGTCAATTGTTTTTCTTGATGCAAGTTTTAGTTATTTCATTTGTAGATTCTTGTGTATTTAGTTCATAGAGTTTTTTTGTCTTGAATCCCCCTCTGCAACATTATGTATGCCTATCAGCTTTGCAGATGGTGCGGAGATTACAACCATTGTAGTGAGGAATGCTATACGGGAAGTCATGGGTATCATTCTTTTGGCTCACCTATTGGAGAATCAATCTCTTATGGTTCTTCATATTGTGTACTTATTATTATACACGCGTCTCCATTGCAGTTATTGCCAAGACCTATTGACTTAGCCCCTTTGAGGCCAAAGCCTACGGGGAGGAGATGCCTGTTTTGTCAAAGTACTGATCACGCGGTGAAGGATTATGATAATTGAAGCTGCAATTAGAAGAGGATGATAAGACGATGATCACCGTCTTACCATGCCTACCTTTTTTACTACTCCATCAGTCACCAATGATATATCTATTGCTTTCCCATGCTCTCTTGGGAGTGTATCAGATTTGTCAATTAATGAACCCGTCGATCAATGCAATGACAGTAGAGCAACCTTCCTTTCCAGTTTCTCATCCTCTCTTGGATTCAGCTTCAGAGGATAAATCTTCTCTTCATACTTTAAAATCTCATAGTTCTTTGGATTTCACTGCACCCGTCTCTAATAAAATTTTAGATGAGGGTGCTCTGCAGGAAGAGTTAGCGGAGCCTTCGTTTATGACACTATTTTGCTTTTAATGTTATAGGCACGACCACATTCCTGAAGTATGCCTATTGAATAAACTCATCCATTTGAAGAAAATTTCGGGTGCAAACTCCCCTTATTTCTGTAAGCCTCCCTAATTGCGGTTTCTCGTGTTATGGAGGAACCCAAAATGGTTAAATCCCCCACAATTTCATCCTCAGAGTGGGATGCATTCATGCCGGCTTGTTTTGCTGTGCCACCCGTAGTGCCCTCCATGACCCCCATTTCTGATATTGGTGAGGGCACCCCTTTTGAGTCTTCCACAACAACCACTTGCACCCCGTTTTATTTTGAGACTTCTTTTCCGGAAGCTACTTCACTGTAGAATTGCCAAACTATTTCTAGCTTAGTACACATGTGGAGGCCACTTGTGTTCACATTAATCACGGAGATTGCGACATGCCTTTAATAGCAGGAGATCTATAAATACGACCGAGAAGTCTATAGATTTTCAAAACATTATTTTGAAACAGGGATATTCTCACCACATGCGGTTAGTCTTCTTCAGTCCTCCATGTCAGGGTCTAATAAAAAAATCTTTGATGTCGATGTTCAATGATGACGTTAAAAAGCGGTCTTCTCCTCGAGGAAGAAGTTCATCGCGAAGAAGAGCGGTCAATCAGAGGTTGGCAAAATCTCTATGAAAAAGTCCATCGTGAAGAAGAGTGGTCAACCAGACGTTGGCGAAATCTCTATGAAAACGACGAAGTTGCAGGTGCCGGCGCTGAATCTTGCTGCAGTTTCGGCGGACACGTCTCCAGATGTTGAGATCGTGAACACTCCATCTTATGAACATGTTGTCTTGGGCCTCCCTGACACCATTATCAGTTTCAATACTGATAAGTCGCTTGCTATGCTCGGCGAGCTTGAGGACAAACAATTTGAAGAGACGACAAAGAATTCTGTGGCAAAGTCGAGCGATGATCAACACGGGAGTTCGTCAGCCCGCACTAATGTGGACGCGGTTGTTGTTCGCGAGGGATTAAAGAGGTTGGTGGATACTGCTGCCGAGAGACTTAGAAGGAATTAGGAGGTGGTTGACGACGCTGTAAAGAAAGAAAAGAAAGCGACTAGCTTCTAAGTCATCTTCATTGGAGAGGAAGGAGAAGAAGAAGAAAAGTAAGAAACAAGAATCGACCCCGGAGGTTGACGTGGTCAATCCTGATACCATAATCAGCGAGGTGGGATATTTGTCGTGAGGGGAGATATTTGTCGTGGTGGCGACATTTATCGTGTGGGACGACATTTGTGGTGGGGGGAGACATTTCTCGTGGGGGCGACATTTGTCGTGGAGAGCGACATTTGTCGTGGGGCAACATTTGTCGTAGAAGGCGACATTTTTCGTGGAGGGCGACATTTGTCGTGGAGGATATATGTGGAGGGAGACATTTGTCGTGGAGGGTGACATCTGTCGTGTAGGGCGACATCTGTCATGTAGGGCGACATTTATCGTGAGGGTGACGTTTGTCGTGACTCGTAGGGGCAACATTTGTCGTGGGGGTGACATTTGTCGTGGGGGCGATATTTGTAGTGGAGGAGACATTTGTCGTGGGGAGGGGGCGACATTTGTCGGGAGGGGGCGACAGTAGTCGTTGGGGAGACATTAGTCGTGAATGTAATTAAGAATCTAAACAATATAGGAGTAAAACCACAATATTTGCAAGAAAAGAAAGAAAAATTATAGCCCTGTTTGGCGGATGGGACGGCGCCACCCGACATTGACCGCCGGCCTCAACCACCGCAGGAGGCGCCTGCGGTCGCCGCCAAGCCGTTTTCCTCCGCTCTCCCCCCCCCCCCCCCCCCCCCCCCCCCCCCCAAAAAAAAAAAAAAAGCTTATATTATAAAGCCAAAGAAAACTGATTCAGCATCAAAAAATATTATATTAGTTTGCTATGAGATGAGGAATGTATGTATCAAGAAATTGGAGTTGAAAGTTAAGGAAAATGGACACAGTTCAAATTTCACAACCTTTTATAAAGTCAAAGAAAACTTATTCAACATCTAGAATATTATATTTGTTTGCTATGCGATAAGGAAGGTATGTATCAAGAAATTAGAGTTGAATGTTAATGAAAATGGACACAGTTCAAATGTCAAAACATTTTTGTTGTCTGAAGTAAAGTGGACATATATGTAAAAGTGGAACTAAAATCCATCCATTCACACATCCATCCACAAATCCATCCATGCATCCATATTGACAGTGCACGGGGGCACCTCCATACCCTGCACGATAGTGCATGCATTGAGAATATGCCTTTACCTGAAAAATCATTCAATAAGCATGGGCATGTCAATCTAAAGCAATATAAAGCAATAGAGAAAGCCGTATAAATCAATTAAGCAAATATCATATGGCACATAACCTAATTGAAAAAAAACATTCATTATGCATGGGCATGTCAATTAATTATCAATTCTAAGGCTCACAGAACTAAGCTTGAACATTGAAGCTGGTGTGAAGACTTGCAAAAGAAATACATAAATCAGCAATTTGATTTACTATCGAAATTGGCAAAAGAATTTAATCAAAATGACATTAAACTATCATAATTGATAAAAAAAATATATCCTGGCAATTACTGATAAGCCAATCAGTAATATAATATTATGATTGGACATTTGAGCCAAATTGAAATTGTTAAGCCATTCGTTTAAGCCAAATTGAAACTGCTTAGCCAATAACTATGGCATTATGATTATATATCAAACATAAAACAGTCATCCATTGTTACTGTTGGAAGTAAGAAGGAAAAGACTTGATTGATTTTATTCATCCGTGAAGGGGGCAGTATATAAGTTTTACATGGGCACACCAACTCAAAACTAAAGGTGTGGGACTAAACCCATACACACCTAAAAGAGTACTAAAGGAATAATACTCATAACTCCAACAGTTACTAATAAAATAACCTTATGTCTGATTGAACAACCATTGAAACTGTTAAGCCAATGAGTATGGATAAATCTCCGATTGAATCTGCTAAACCAGTGAGCGTTGCTAAGCAATGCGGTGATCTGCAGAAGCTGAAGTTGAAAATTGGGACAGAAATTCGAAATTGAGAAAGAAACCCAAAAATAGAAAGTATGAACCAAAACTGATTCATCAATAAAAACACAAAGGGAATATTATATAATTTATTAAAGAGACATTATGGAAGATAACCATGGAGCGCTATATCGAAACATTAAACCAAATGTGTCAAATAACATTGAAAATGACTTTAACACCAAACTTCCAAACATTTTCTCAACTAACAAACAAAAAACAACTACTTGTAATGAAAGGAGAGATGTTGTGCTTCCAAGTAAACAAAAGTTATTTTATTAAAGAGACAAATATCGATACATTGAACCAAAGGTGTTTTTATTAAAGAGACAAATTAGCATGTCTCTTTAATTCTCTTTAAATCTTCCATGATAATTCATGGAATGTAAATAAAAATGCCTTCAATAATTTATTAAAGAGACATTCTAGGAAAAGAGGTTCCTTAATTTTTATAATCCTTGATATGGAGAGATTTGAGAAGTTTGATGATTTCATGATAAATTTAATGAAAATATTGTGATAGTAAGAATTAAAGTTTGAGACTGAAAAATATCAAAACTTTGAACATATTTGCACTTGGCTTGACCTCTCAACCAATTTTAAAAAAACACATTTGTTCATCTGCAAGAAAAAAACGAGAGCAGCCTTTTTTTGCTTTAACAAATTATACTTTTATGCGTTTACAAATTTGTAGAGGAAGGAGCAGCGCACTATCACGTTTGTATGCTTATAAACATTAGGAACATCCCAGACGAGTAAGAGTAATACCTTGATTGACCAAAAATCAGAAGCTGGATGGATAATATTTTAGAGATCTGTAAGAAATGCGAGAATGAAAATGTTAGAAGTGTGAGTATGAAAATGTCAGAAGTCTGTGCCGAGATCGGGATAGTGTTTAGCAGAAGTTAAATGGGGAGATCGGGAATGAGAAGATGGAGTGGGGTGAAGTAGAATACCTCTGTTAGAAGTTTTGTAAACTGCGAAACCGTTACCAGTGTTATGCTGGAAGAATTTCCCGAAGAGGATGCAGCCGACGGAACTCGCAGAGCATAGTCAAAGGCTTTCTTTCACAAATCAATAACGATGGAATGGAGTGAGGATTTTACCTTTGGGGGATTGAGATGGTTTAGGGCTTACTGCTTACTTTTTTTGCGAGGGACGGTTGGTTTGAGGGATGTGATCGAGGATGCCAAAAGCCTGATCAGAGGTTGGAGAAGGCGTTATGGCGTAGAAATGTCGAGAGGGACAGAGTGGGGCGTAGCACCGTGGAGAGGGTGTCGTGGGGAGGATTTGTTGGGTAGAAAAGCTGAGCGCCGATTAGGTCCCCCCCCCATGGTGATTTATAGTCGGCCTAGCCCTTTGATCATATCTATAAATTGACGATTGCGATCGGTTAGTGTCTCACTTGCTTTGCCATGGAACTTAAAACTATTTTTTTAATATATTATAGATACATAGTTGTGTTGGGCGTTGAGTTTCATGTATGCATATGGGGCTCTCCACCCTCAATCCACTGGTGCTCACACCTACACAATAAATAAATAGATGAATTGTGGTCGTTAGCGATCATCTATGAATTCATGTCGGTAGTAAGCAGACATTTTGTTAACCAAGAAGGGGCATATTGTATCATTGTTTTTGGAAATTTTTACACGAATTAATAGTTGAAAGATCCTCATGTAGTAAGTTCTCCCATCCAGTGTATAAAGCTTTTTAGCTTTTCTGTTTATGTTTCAACAGGCAATAAGATAGGTGAAACTTGTAATTGCCTAACATTCTATGCAAATATACCTGCTTATATCTTCTAAGAGCAACTTGCAAGTTTAACATTGTGCCCATGAAAAGGGCTTATGGAACTTGTTTGGTTTATTCTGATTGCTTTTCTGTATAAATTTCTAATAAATATTTTGTTTTTTCTTTCAGTTCGGAAAGATGTCAAAGGCTGTAGATGTTAGTAAAATAATGGAATCATGTGGGATTAAACATAACAGCAAGACATATTCAATGTTGATCAATGGCTTTATACAATTAGATGATTATGCCAATGCTTTCAATATCTTTGAGGAGATGCTAAAATCTGGGTTGAAGCCTGATGCTGTTGTTTATAACATTATCATCAATGCTTTCTGCAAGATGGGCAACATGGACCGTGCAGTTTGTCTTGTTGATGAAATGCAAAAAGAAAGGCACAGGCCTTCATCACGTACATTCAGGCCTATCATATATGGATTTGCAACAGCTGGAGATACGAAAAGTGCTTTGGATATTTTTGATCTAATGAGACGTCTTGGTTGCATTCCGACAGTTGAAACTTATAATGTTCTTATTCTTGGTTTGGCTCGCAAGCATCAGGTGGTTGCATATTTTTAGACCATTTGCTAATGTTGTCACTGTTGCTTGGTTCATTCCAAATAAGTTGTAATGCAGAATAACCCTTAGTTAATGCGCATCTATGAAGCACCAATACTTCCATGAGGGTAACGTACCCGTACCAGATACATATCCGGTACCGGTACGTACCCGATACTCGGCGGATACACTTGTTACACTAATCTGTAGATACATTTGGACTTGCTTGATCAATCTGCATATTGTGATAGACTATGTTTTATAAAGTAAACAAAAGACTTTTGTGTGACTTTTAGAAACGTAAATTTTATGAACCATAAATGCATTTAGCAATGTTTGAAAAAATGCGCTTCAGATTTAAGTATTTTTTTTTCATTAAAACTATAATTTCATTTAAATTTTATTATTTTATTTTTTTTACTATATACATGTGTTGTTAGTTCTTCATACTCATGTTGTTTAGTATGTATAAGGTATAAAAATTGATGATTTATGCAATTATGCTTGATCTAATATTATTTTGAGCACTTTTAATTACATTTGTGAGATATATATACATATTTATTATATTTAATACAACGTATCCTGCCGTACCCGTATTTTTGCTTTTAAAATTTTGTCGTACCGCCGTACCGGATACGTATGGTACCCGGTACTCGTACCCGTACCGGTGCTTCCTAGATGCGCATGTATTGTATGATTTTTTTTTTTACTGTGGAAGCTTATTTTAGAACAAAATGGAAAAAAGTTATATATGCTAGTAAACTTTTTGTTTTTACATCATCTTTGTCCCTCTATCAAACAGATTCTATATTATAGTCAATTATGTTTGTCATAGATGAAGAAGGCGGTTGGAATAATTGACAAAATGATCCTAGCTGGCATATCTCCAAATGAGCATACTTACACAACAATTATGGAAGGCTTTGCTGCTGATGGTGATACAGGCAAAGCATTTGAGTATTTCACTAAAATTAAGGAAGCTGGTCTGAAAGTTGATGTATTTACCTATGAGTCCTTACTCAAGGCATGCTGCAAATCTGGCCGGATGCAGAGTGCCTTGGCGGTTACCAGAGAAATGAGTACTCAAAGAATTCCACAAAACACCTTCATATATAACATACTTATTGACGGGTTAGTACTAATCAGATGGGAAATATTTTGCTCATTAGTTGAATTTGAATCATGTCAATGTTTATATTCTTAATAGTTAATCCATATACATCTGTTGGCATAATTTTCAGTGTTAGCAGCTAACAGTTATATAAGGTCTTTATTAACGGTCTGTGTAAAAAAAATTAAATAAAGACTAATTTTATTTCTCCAAAAATGTAATCATTACATAGGTATGCCCCCTTTTTATAAAAATTGGGGGAGATGAGAGAATACAACAACCGATGTGAGACTAAATACAAGTCGGGCGGTCTACGCGGTTTGACATGGTCAAACCGCCCACTATACAACAAATAATAAAACACCAATCAACAACTAGGAAAGTCTCCTAACTGCCAGGGAAGACCGCAGGAACAAATCGCCAGACCGCAACTGCGGGCTTTCACCAGATCGCAGTTGCGGCTACCCATTAGACCGCAGCTGCTGGCTGCTGCAAGCTATCAGACTGCAACTGCAGGTTGCTACCAGACAACAGTTGCGGCTAACCATCTGCCCGCTGCCGCGACTTCAACCAGGCCGCTGCGGCTTAATCCAAACCGTTGCGGCTTCACCGACAGACCGCTGTTGCAGTTCTCAGCCAGACTACTGCTGCTTCAATCAGACCGCTGCGGCTAACCGACAGACCGCTACTGCAGCTTTCTGCCAGACCGCTCCACCTTCCTTCAGACCGTTGCGGCTAACCTCCGGACCACTGCTGCGGCTATCCCTCAGACCGCCACAGCTGTTGTCCACCTGACCACAAGCCGAGGTTCACCATCAGACCGCTGGACCAAGCCGTTAGGTTGCTGAGATAGATAGACCGTTGCGGTTAGACACCAGTCCGCCCGGTCTCCTCAAGCTCCAACACTCCCCCTCAAGCTGTAGCATATATATCGAGATGCCCAGCTTGCTACAAACCTCCTCGGAAGGAGTAACTGGATTGGTGAAGAAATCAGCTAGTTCTCTATTTGAGGTAACAAATGGAGTGCAAATCTGATTATTCAAAATCTTTTCTCTAATGAAGTGACAATCAACCTCGATATGCTTTGTCCTTTCATGAAAGACAGGATTCCTCGTAATATATATGGTTGCCTTGTTGTCACAGAACATTGACAGAGGATGATCATAAAACTCTCCAAAATCAAGCATAAGTGTCTGTAACCACTTCAACTCGCAAGTAGTTAGAGTCATGCTCCTATTATCTGCTTCTTCGCTTGACCTGGAGATAACAGTTTGTTTTTTGTTCTTTCAGCTGACCAAATTCCCGCCAATAAAAGTACAGAATCCAGATGTTGACTTCCTATCTTCCTTATCATCTGCATAGCTCGTATCAGAATATGCCTCAACCTTCAAGTGTCCCCTCTTCCGAAACAGAAGTCCTTTTCCTGTAGCACCTTTCACATACTCTAGAATCTTCATTGCCGACTGTAGATGACACTCCTAAGAAACTTGCATAAACTGACTCACTCTTCCTACTGCATAGAAAATATCCGGTCTTATGACTGTCAGATAATTGAGTTTCCCCACAAGCCGTCTGTACCTGGTGACATCTTCAAGAAGAGGTGAGTGCTCACTCCAACACTTGTCATCTCTAACCGATATTGGAGAACAAACAGGTTTACCCAAAGGAGGCATGTCTCTTTTAAGAGGTCCAATGCATACTTTCTTTGTGAAGGAACACCGGATCCTGGTTTCCTAGATATTTCAATGCCCAAGAAATATTTCAGAGAGCTCATATCTATAGTAACAAAATGCTTAAGAAGATACTTCTTTGTCATATCCACACCTTCTCTATCATCTCCTATGAGAAGAATATCATCCACATAAACAACAAGGACAACAAGACCGGTCGATGTCTTGTTAATGAATAACGAGTAATCCGCAGCACTTCGAGCAAACCAAACAAACAAAATGACCTCATTGAACTTGCCAAACCAGGTCCTGAGACTTTGCTTAAGACCGTAGATTGCCTTTCGCAGTTTACAGACCTGAGACTCGCCGGGAGCAACATACACAGGAGGTTTCTCCATATAAACAGTTTCTTATAAATTACCATAAAGAAATGCATTTTTCACATCCAGCTGAGACATTTCTCTGTCTCGGTCGACGACCACTGAAAAAGCACACGGATTGTAGTAATCCTTACCACAGGAGAGAAAGTATCAAAGAAATACACGTCATAAGTCTGTGTAAAACCTTTGTCAACAAGCCGGGCCTTGTAACGATCAATTGATCTATCAGGTAGAAACTTAATGACAAAGACCCAGCCACAGCCAACTACATCAGCACCTGGAGGTGTAGGAACAAGAGTCCAATTACCCCGTTCAGTAAGAGTACGCATCTCTTCATCCATAGCAGCCTGCCAATGAGGGATAACAAGAGCATTTTGATACGTGGCGGGAACAATATTAGCCGAGAGGGCCAAAGCAAAACTCCTAGACGAAGGAGAGAGCTGAGCATAAGAGACCACAACCTGAAGAAGATGCTGGGTGCATGAGTGAACACCTTTCCGAAGAGCAATCAAAAAATCAAAATCTGACCTGTCTACTGTATCAGCCCCATCCAAAGAAGAGACTACTGGCCCGGGAGTTGGTTGCAGCGGCTCAGGAGAAGAAGCAAGGACAGTAAAGGAGTCAGAATGAGAAGAATCAGAGATAGAAGATGAAGAAAGCGGGGCAGGCTCCGGAAGAGGTGCCGGGACATTGGGAGAAGAAGAAGAACCATCCGAAGTAGAAGGAAGAGAGGAAGAAGAAAAGAAGGGAGCATTCTCAAAGAACGTAACATCCGCCGGCACATACTGTCGCCGAAGAATAAGATCAAAACAGCTATACCCTTTTTGTGTCGGACAATAGCCCAAAAAGTTGCACTTCACAGAACGAGAAGAAAATTTGTCACATCTAAAAACAGAAGAGTGAACAAACGTTATGCAACGAAAGATACGAAGAGCTAACGAAAAGGGTGTCCCATCAGGATAGAGAATAGAAAAGGGTGTTTTCCCATTAAGAACCGAAGACAGAACTCGATTAATGAAAAAACATGAAAGAAGAACTGCATGACCCCAATAAGATCTGAGGGAACA
This sequence comes from Platanthera guangdongensis, assembly GCA_039583875.1. NCBI lineage: Eukaryota > Viridiplantae > Streptophyta > Magnoliopsida > Asparagales > Orchidaceae > Platanthera > Platanthera guangdongensis. The sequence goes on along the minus strand of CM077160.1, from coordinate 13,663,595 downwards.
TGCATATGAGTAAGAAGACTACGAGCCACATCTAAAAGATGGCGATTCTTACGTTCAACAACACCATTCTGTTGTGAAGTATAAGGACAAGTAGTTTGATGGACTATGCCATGATCCAAAGAAAACAAAGTAAACTGATGAGTAAGGTATTTCTTAGCATTATCAGTACGAAGAATTTTAATAGGTGTATCAAATTGTGTACGAATTTCATTATAAAATGCAGAAAAAATCGAGAAAATCTCAGTGCGTTCGCGGAACAAATATAACCACGTACACTTGAAAAAATTATTTATGAATGTAACAAAGTATAAAATACCCCTACCAACAGTTTGAAGGGGAGCAGGACCCCAAACATCGGATGAACTAAATCAAAAGGACAAGAAAACTGCGGCCCTGCTTAGCAGGAAAAGAAGATCAGTGATGTTTGCCAAACTGACAAGCTTCACAATTCACAGTAGAATCGCTGCGAGGTAAATCTGACAGAAGCTGATAAAGAATGCGAGGAGGAGGATGCCCAAGGCGAAGATGCCACTGAAGCAGAGCAGAAGAGACAGAAAAAGCAGAAGCAGGATCAAGTTAGAACAAGCCGCCGCTCTCAGTCCCAGTAGAAATCACATCCTTGGAATGAGGAATCTGGAAAGCACAAGTAGAGGCAGTAAAAATAGCTTCACAATGCAGCTGTTTACAAAGAGCAGTAACAAAAAGAAGGTTGCATGAAAAATTCGGGACATAAAAGGTGTCCTGCAGCTAAAGAAAGTGAGTAATATGCACAGTGTCAGATCCACAAACCGGAGAAGGGGAACCATCCGCAATAAGAACCGAAGGTAACCGGTTGCTCTTGTCAATATAAGAGAAAAGACGAGAATTGCCGGTCATATGATTTGTTGCACCAGAATCAATAAGCAACCTACCCGTAGTAGCCAACTGAGCAGTTCCAGAAGTAGCAAAAGAAGGCGTGGACGGCTTGGAGGAATCAGCTGATGTTGGACGAAGTTGAGGATACTTGGTCCAACACCGATCAACCAAGTGACCAAGTCGGCCACAATGAGAACAAAGATGCTTGGAGGAACCACGACCACCACCACGACCACCATTACGACCCCCACGGCCAACAGAGATGTCATGACGAGATGGATGGACCACAAGATCAGGAGACGGAGATAGAGAAGAGAGCAAAAGACGCTGAAGAAGAGTAGTAACAGCAGATATCCTAGCAGCAGTAGCATCCAGAGTCGGAGTATCTGTCTCTCCCAGAATTTGCGGGCGTATCATATCATAGGAATCCTGCAGGCGAAGCCGATAGCAAACAACCAGAAGCTCCAGAAAATGCCAGTGTTGCTCAGTCAGATCCGCAGAAAAATGGGCGATGCTGAAGAAGTTCAGCACCAAGAGTCTGAACCTCCTGATAGGCAGAAGCAAGAGTCATGACTGGTCGAGCGAAAAGATTGGCATACAGAGTATAAATGCGCGAAGTTTGGGCTCCCTTGGAATACAAGGCGGCAAGATGATTTTAGGCAACCTTGACCGTCGGATCATGCCGGATGACAGGAAGGCACTCGTCAGATAAACTGTTGGCCAACCAACTCCGCACCAACGCATCAGAAGCATCCCAATCATTAAAAGAAACAGATCCAGAAGGAGGAGGGCCATCAGTCAAATGATGACGTTTGTGCTGAGAACGTAAGAGAAAAATGAAAGAGACACTCCGGTCAGTGTAATTTGGACATGTAAGCTTCGAAGCAGTCCCCAAATTACAAGAAGCAGAGAAGGAAGAAGTAGAAAGAGGAGGAACAAAGAGAGTAGACAGAGTGTCCATAAAAACAGAAAGAAACCGCACGGTTTCACAAAACAAACCGCGCGGACAAAACAACGCATACAAACCGCACGAACAAGAGGAGAGACCGCACGGTCTCGGTGTCAACACACCGGCGGCAGGAAAGATGCCGTGACCAAAATGCGGAACCCGCAACAGTGAAGAGAAAGATCACACGGTCAAGGTGACAACACACCAGTGACAAGAAATGAAGCCGCGACCAGGATGCGGAGCCCGCAACGATTAGAGAAACCGCCGCGAGAAGAGAAAAGAGGAGGAGAAGCAAAGGAAGCGCGTGCAAGGAAACCGCGCGACCAAGAAGGGAATAAGCCGAAACAGAACAAGACTCAGAGAGAAATCGCGCGGACAGAAAGAGAAGCAAGGCAGGGCAGGGAGGGAAACCGCGCGGACAGAATAAAAGCCGCGTGAATTGGAGAAAAGTACCGATTAGCTCTGATAACATGTAAAAAGAGATAAATAAAGAAAAATTTTATTCCTCCAAAAATGTAATCATTACATATGTATGCTCCCTTATTTATAGAAATCGGGGGAGATGAGAGAATACAACAACCGATGTGGGATTAAATACAAGTCGGACGGTCTACGCGGTTTGAAATAGTCAAACCGCCCACTATACAACAAATAATAAAACACCAATCGATAACTAGGAAAGTCGCCTAACCGCCAGGGAAGACCGCTGGAACAAACCGCCAGACCGCAACTGCGGGTTGCCACCAGACCGCAATTGCGGCTACCCATCAGACCGTAGCTGTTGCAAGTTATCGGACTGTAACCGCGGGTTGCCACCAGACCGCAGTTGCGGTTAACCATCTGTCCGCTGTTGAGGCTTCAACCAGGCCGCTGCAGCTTCATCCAGACCGCTGCGGCTTCACCGATAGACCGCTGCTGCTTCAATCAGACCGCTGCGGCTAACCGACAGACCGCTACTGTGGCTTTCTGCCAGACCGCTCCGACTTCCTTCAGACCGCTACGACTAACTTCCTGACCGCTTCTGCGGCTATCCCCCAGACCGCCACTGCTGCTGTCCACCTGACCACAAGCCGAGCTTCACCACCAGACTGCTGGACCAAGTCGCTAGGTCGCTGAGACAGATAGACCGCTGCGGTTAGACACCAGTCCGCCCGGTCTCCTCAAGCTCCAACTGTCTGTAAATATGTCTCCTCTATATATGGTGGGGATGCTTTATTATTTAATTAATGGATCATCAACTTTTATGGTTTAACATGATATGAGAGCATTCATTACTGCACCTCTTCTATTAGCTCGCCTTCCCGCACTCGCTTCCACATCCCGACGACATTTGTTTGCCTCAGCTTCTTTGCAGTGATCAACCAACATGTATTATGCATCCTGTCCTGCTTTCCTCGTCCATGCGGTGAGCGTCAGCGCACCATGTCCCATCACTTCCAATCTAACTCCGTCCAGAAGCTGGCGCCAAAAGTGATTTGATGGGATTTTGACCCTCCTTTGGGCATCCATTCACCTCTATATTTGACATGGTGTTTCGTCCCTTTCTACCCTGTAATACTGGATCTTCATGATGATCCAATTGTTGGAGATTCATACAATCCAGATCTAGGGTTTGGTTTTTGATACATCCATTTTATTTAGTGTTTTCAACCCATTTTATGCTTGGATTTCATTCTTATTTTCCCCAATTCTACTTGTTTTTATGTAATGATTCATCAATTATTATGCTGCATTAAATCAGGATGTACGATTGTGTTTGTTGCGGGTGTGGTTAAATGCTAAGTTTCGGAGAGGGTATGTGCAATTTTCTTCATGCGCGCCCGTGCATCTCTATGTGCACGTGCGTGGGTCTCTATGTGCACGTGCGTGCGTCTCTATGTGCACGTGCGTGCGTACACTATTTATTAATTCATAAACATGGGCCAATATTCTGTGGTTTATAAGCACGCGTGCACGTTTTCTTCTCACACATGCGTCCACATAGTGTTCGGGCCCGTCCGCTTCGTGTTCGGGCCTGTTCGCTTAGTGTTTGGGCCCATGCGTGATATATGCCCAAAAATTTAGTGGTCTGCATGCGTGCGTGCATTTTCTTCATGCATGCACATGCGTGAACTATGCTTGGTCGTGCACATTTTCTTCATGCATGCACGTGCGTGCGTCTCTATGTGCACCTGCGTGCGTACACTATATATTAATTCATAAACATGGGCCAATATTCTGTGGTTTATAAGCACGCGTGCACGTTTTCTTCTCACACATGCGTCCACATAGTGTTCGGGCCCGTCCGCTTCGTGTTCGGGCCTGTTCGCTTAGTGTTTGGGCCCATGCGCGATATATGCCCAGAAATTCAGTGGTCTGCATGCGTGCGTGCATTTTCTTCATGCATGCACATGCGTGAACTATGCTTGGTCGTGCACATTCTTTCCTTGGAGAATCACTGCTCTGTGAGCAGCGTTTTCTTCGCGCACGCACATGCGTCGGGAGCACGTGCATCTCACATAAGTTCATATGTTATATTGCTTTTCTTCACGCATGCCCCGTGCGCTCTTATTTGCACGGGTGTGCATGCATTATTTTCTGATGTTATGAATGCATGGGTTAGGGGATGTTGGTGTCGATCCGTAGTTCGGGACTCACCCGAACGTGCACCGCCGACCCGTCTTTGTTGTGGAATCGCTCCCTCTCCTCCATCTCATGCTTTCTCCCTCTGATTCCAAGGATTCTGTTACATGTCGCGTATTATTATAATTATATCTATTATCTAGGTGTCTAGTTATAATTATTATGTGGGAGCCTCGAGCCCCGGGTTTGGTATTAGGTGTCATCATGAGCGTTTTGTGTTCTTATGAGTTGTAGCCTATGTAAAGGCATGAGATGTGTGTATGAAGTAAGCAAGAAATATTTCTAGTTCTCATCCCCTTTGAATGTTAGATCATTGGTGGCTCTCTCCTCTAACGAGCAACCCCGCTTAGGTAGCCGCGGTTCCGGCTCCACGGTAACTCCGCCATCGTCATCTCCAGGCCACCATTCCAACGAATTACCACTGTTACGGAAGCAGACCCGTAACAACTTGGTATCAGAGCCAAACCCTCTCCTCGCCTGTTGTTTCCGCCAAGCCAAACCTTCTCCTCGCTCGTTGTTTCCGCCAAGCCAGTTGGAGCAACACCTTCTCCTCTTCCGCCTAAGCTGCGACTCCTCCGACGGAAACCACTTTTCCGTTTTCTGCTCCAGCGCTGACCATTCTTCTCTCCACATCATCAACGCTCGGCCTCAACTCCGTCATTCTCAAGCCGTTGCCCTCCGACATCCTCAACCGCCGCTCCCAGCAACTCCATCTCCTTCGCTGCGACGCTCCAGACGCACGACTGCGTCTGCGTCTTCTCCTTCCCCAGCCGCACGCCACAACACTTCCAGCACTCTCCATCGCAGACTACGGCTCACCCAGCTCTGCCGCGCTACATCGAGCCCCGCACGGCAGCTCTCCATCGCGCCCCGCTCCGCAGGTCTCCATCGCGCCTTGCACGCCCGCGCGACATCGAGCTCCGTGCACTTGCATCCGCCGCTGTGGCTTTTTCCCCTTTTTCAGCCCTCGAGCCCCGGCCCTCTTTCAATTAACCCTCCTGCTGTTCCGTGGAACTTCAAATCCTATTTTAATTTCTTTTCACAGCCTTTGGCCGCCAATCAGCCTCTATTTTTTTTATTTCAAAAAAAAAAAAACTCCTTTTATCCGCTCATCTCTTGTCTTGGTGTCTCACTTTCGGCTCCCTCTTCACAGCCAAGTAGGACTACTTGACAGATCATTCGTGCCATCATTGGCGCCACCGCGGCTCTCGCGGCCGCTCTCAGTCATCCGAATCGGCGCACTCCACCCCCGGTCACCCGCTCCTCTTCTCGCTCCTCATCCCGCACTATGGGCGACTCCTCTGAACAACTTTATGTCCATGCTACATGACCTCATGGCACAACAAGTTGCGCCCACTGCTCTCACGAACCGTCATCAGGAGGCCATTGCTGCGCTCGCCAAGCGCATCGATTCTGTCCACCGCCCCGCCACATGATCATGCAAGCAGCAGCCAGGCACATCCACTTCTCCGTCATGCCCCACCGCCCTTCCACGAACCGCCACCATCGGCTCTTGCGCGCCCCGACGCTGCACTTGTGCCGCGCTATACCGGATTAGAGTTTCCAACCTATGATGGATGATCCTTTGAGCTGGCTGACCCAGTGTGAACAATTCTTCGGCCACCAGCAAACTCCGGCAACAGATCAAATCCATCTCGCATCTTTCCACATGCTCGACTCCGCTGTTTTATGGGCTTCTCGACTTCTCACCGACCGTCCGAATCTAATTTGGGACGACTTCAAGCGTCTTTGCAACTTACGTTTCGGACCTCCTATTCGCAGTAACCCCCTCGGAGCACTCACAACTCTACGACAAACGGGTACCGTAGACGAGTACATGGAACAATTTCAGCTCCTATTAGCGCATGTCCCTCTTGCCACGGATATGCAGGTCAACATTTTCACCGCGGGACTTCGCGAGCGACTGCGTTTGGATGTGGAATTTGAGGCCCCTCCCGACCTAGTGACTGCTATGAGCCTGTCCCGGCTCTGTGATCGTCGTCTCCAGCTGTCCCAAGAGGCATATCCACCTGCTCCCGACATTGTTCCACAGGCCCGACGCGAGGGCCCTCTAGCACCACAGGTCCGCCGCTTATCTCCGGCTGAGATGCTGCAACGCCGCGCGCAAGGATTGTGTTTCAATTGCGACGAGCAGTACACTCGTGACCACAGGTGCACCCGGCTTTTCTACCTACACGTTGAGGACTCTGACGACGCATCAGATAAAGCTTGAGGTCAAGCTTTTTTCGGAGGATGGATGAGATGTTACATGTCGCGTATTATATAATTATATCTATTATCTAGGTGTCTAGTTATAATTATTATGTGGGAGCTCGAGCCCCGGGTCTGGTATTAGGTGTCATCATGAGCGTTTTGTCTTCTTATGAGTTGTAGCGTATATAAAGGCATGAGATGTGTTTATGAAGTAAGCAAGAAATATTTCTAGTTCTCATCCCCTTTGAATGTGAGATCATTGGTGGCTCTCTCCTCTAACGAGCAACCCCGCTTAGGTAGCCGCGGTTCCGGCTCCTCGGTAACTCTGCCATCGTCATATCCACCTCCGGCCACCATTCCAACGAATTACCACTGTTACGAAAGCAGGCCCGTAACAGATTCCTCCTACAATGCATCATAGAGTTCGTCGAAGGTGTTTCTCAAGCTCTCAATGTGATATGTGCAAGGGTGATGATTGGCCTTAGAGTTGGATGCTCGTAGGAAGAAAAGGAGTTATATTGGGAGGTGGTGACAACCCTCCTGGACCTCAGAGTATTGCTAAGTATTGCGCGGGAGATCTGGAATGACAATCCAGTCAGTCTCCCCCATATCCAAGGAAGAGTTTTCCCTTCCACTTCTACTTGACGTTTCGTTGTGCATTTACCGCGGTTGTGTGAGAATTTTTTTTCTCTTCTCTTGTCATTGCTACTGTGAATATTATTCATGGAGAATAGTGTTGAAACATCTGTTGTTACGTCATGGTAATGTTAGTTGATAATAGTCTTTTTCCATGTGATGATGATGTTGATGGTGCTTCTCTTTTAGTTTTTGTTATTACTTGCTAGTAACCCTAGAAAATCCCCACCTAACGATTAGGCTTGACTTGCTAATGGTGTTAATGTTGTCGAATACTACCGTTCCTAGCTCCCCGAGGACACGATAAATCCCGAGTGTTCCACTCACTACTGCAACAAACGCATCATTGCACACGATTAATCCCTTTTTCTTTATTTTTCATCCTTGTTATTGTTGCTTTTGCCATTTCACGATTAAATGTATTTGCACTGATCTTGCGAGAAGACGTATTGGAAGTTCTGTTGTTGCGGGGGTTGCGTCCGTTGATAATGCATAGGAGAGCCCAACATACTTTTTCCTTTGACCCAAAAATATAAAGAATCTCACGACATAGAAGAAGAGAGGTTAGAGAGATAGCTGACAATGAAGATGAAATTCACATTGGTGAAAATGCTCTACCACCTCTTCCTAGGACTATGAGAGAATACTCTCTATCAATGGTGGGGGCTTTTCACCCATCATTCGACCCACTATTTCTAACTGTAAAAAAGGCTTAACCTTGTATATACTTTCTCAATGATCAATTATAATGTATGAATACACATTTATAGGAGGAAGAAAGAGAGAGGAGAGTCATATACAAGATGTGGGACTAAAGTGGAGAGAAGAAGAAAAACAAATAAATGAGCCCAATTACATGGGCTTTTCCAACACTCCCCCGCAAGCTGGAGCGTACAAGTCATATGCACCAAGCTTGGGCAGACACTGGTAGAACAGGGTGCTAGGTAGAGCCTTTGTGAGGATATCAGCCACTTGTTCAGTACCAGGAACATGTTTCAATTCTATTTTGTTCATTTGGACTTTCTCCCGAATAAAGTGACAGTCTACTTCAATATGTTTCGTTCTTTCATGAAAGACTGGATTCTTCGCAATATGTATTGCCGCTTAGCTATCACAAAACATGATGACAGGTGAGGGAAGTTTTACCCCTAGATCTGCCAGGAGACTTTCGAGTCAGGTAAGCTCAGAGACAACATATGTCATTGATCGGTATTCTGCTTCAGCTGATGATCGAGCAACCACTGCTTGTTTCTTATGCCGCCAGGTAACGAGATGTCCTCCAAAATAGGTACAAAAAACACTGGTTGACCGACGATCATCCAAGGAACCGACATAGTCTGCATCAGAGTACGCAACTAATGTTGGAGTAGAGGATAAGATTTTGTATACCAAACCTTGACCCGAGGCTGTTTTTAGGTTTCTAAGAATATGTTCAACAACTTGGAGGTGAGATGATCGCGGAGCATACATGAATCTGCTGACCACCCCAACGACGAAGGAAATATCCGGTCTTGTGACCATTAGATAGTCAATTTTCCAACCAGTCGTCGATAGTATTCTGGATTTTGAAAAGGAAGGTCTGTATCAGAAGAATGTGCTCACAACTTATGATTCGCATCCATCAGAGTAGTAGTAGGTTTGCATCCCGAGTAACCAACATCCTAAAGGAGATCCAGACAGTATTTCCTTTGAGAAATGACGAGTCCATTTGGTCGTCTTGCGACCTCAATACCAAGTAACGAAGATGTCCCAGATCCTTGGTTTGAAAGACGGAACTGTGGTGCTGTTTAACTGCTTGGATTCCCTTTGAATCGTCTCCAGTGATCAAGATATCATCAACATACACCAACAGAAGAACAGTTCCTGTTGCCTGATGACGTGTGAATAATGAGAAGTCAATTGAACTACGAGTGAAGCCGACTTGCCAGACGTCCTTACTGAACTTGTCAAAGCATGCCCGAGGGGATTGTTTGAGACCATAGATGAACTTCTTGAGATGACAAACTCGGGACTCCCCCGTGGTCTCAAAACCCGGGTGGTTGCTGCATGAAAACCGTTTCCTGGAGGTCGCCATTGAGGAAGGTATTTTTGATGTCCAGTTTGTGTAATGACCATTGTCGATGCACACCTACCGAGAGAAGAACCCGAACGGTGTTCAGCTTGGCCACATGCGAGAACGTCTCCTCATAATCGAGGCCTTATTGATGGGTGAAGCTACGAGCCACTAGAAGGGCCTTCAGACGGTCAATCGTTCCATCAGTAACATGCTTGATCACAAAGACCCATTTACACCCAACAGGTGTCTGACCGGTAGGAAATGGTACCAATGTCCATGTCACGACCCGTCTCGACAGAAGTCAGAGTGCTCTTCGGGCAGGCCGTGATGTCACAGACATGCGTGGAAGGAAAGTCATGCCTGCTAAGGCGGATGCAGAGAATGCTGAAAATAGTTTTAAAATAATTATTCTTAAGTAAAAACAGCTTGATTTTTATGTTGCGGAACCTTTTAGGGTTTAAAACAGTGAGAGTTTTAAATGCACATGTAATTTTTGTAAAAATCATCTTTTTATAGGGCACTGATACAGTTTTCATGCAATTATGATTCAACAGAGGGTGCACATGCATATAATACTAAATTTTAGTACATAGTATTTAATAGTCTAACAATTGTCCGTGTATTACTGATCATAATTATCACATAAAGAAAACATTTGACAGTAAAAGAAATGAATCAAAAACATCAAACCTAACACGGCTAGAAGATCAATCCTCGGAAAGCAGAAGCTTGATGCAGTTCGGGCTCAGGAACCCCGTGACGCTGACACGAAAGCTAAAGAAATTCCAAAACACAAAGGAAAAATCTCAGAACATTGAAATAAACAGGGTGAACAAAGTAAAGTATAGAACAGTAACAGAAGCAGAAAAAACATGAGTGTACCAGTTTTTCATGAAGCAAAATTATTTAATGACTAACAAATAAAAGTGCTAAACAGAACAAGTTAGTTTATTAGACTACTCCGGAGTATAATATATAGACAGATCCAGAAACGTCATTAGCTGTAATCAGTGGAAGGTGGAAGTGTTTTATTTGATGAACGTGATTCTAAAGTAAGTCTAAATGCAAGTCTTATCAAAACAGTTATGCTTGCTATGACCATTTATTGATTTCCGTTGTCAGTCAAACGAAAACTTGATTCAAGGCGTCACGTCAATTTAGCACTATGTTTCACTGTTTGCTTATGACATTAATGATTTTAAAGATTCAATATTTAGGAGATTCATATCATATCAAAACCTGAGACAAATTTGACTATTCAAATTGTACAAGATTAGAGTTCATAAACGCGTCAAAAGAGGAATTGAGTTACAGAACAACATTCGCTCAAGTCTTAGAACAGATCTAAAAAAACAGCTTCAATGACAGCAGATTCGATGACACAATATTCGTTGACACAAGATTCGATGACAAAAACAAAACTGAATAGGGAGCAATATATTTAGCGGGTTCAAGTATTTACCAGTGGTACGATTACAATACGCTACTTCCCTGGATACCAAATATTCATTTAGATTGACTCATTGCAAGACATAATTATTTCCCAAGTAAACATGCGTTGACCTGAACATTTAATATAAAATCACAAATCATCAATTTGATCGCTAACCAGAGATCGTTACATTTATTATCGTAATACTTGTCGCTCATGCCCAATGACGTACTATTCCTCGAATTACATATCAGATGAGAAGATTAATCATCTAAGTGACTTTCAAATAAGGTCATTCACGATCACAAACACAAGTCATTGCAATATTCTAAACATATTATAACCTCAAACTGTTAACTTGTCATATAGGCAAGTAAATTCTAGATTCATTTGGCAGAACACATATTCACGAATAAAGTCATGAAATTATAAGAGCAGAAACATTAAATTAAACTCAATGATTGCATGAGAGAGGGATCTCTACTTGCCTGAAGGAGGCTGAATCTGACGGAGGCGGCTAAGAGACGCAAACAGGATTTAGAAACCCTAATCAGACCTGTATAAGAACAATCACAGACAATGCTAACACAATAATTATTCGCTACAAAATTGAATCAAGGGCGACTAAGAGATTTACCTCCCTGAAGAGTGAGGGGAGAAGAGATTCCATGCGGAGACGGAGACTTGGCGACGCTTAAGCTAGGGGAAACCCTAATTCGGAGAGGACTGCATATGATTCCTACCAACTGAATTGAGGAGCGATGCCGGAAAAAACGAACCTATCACAGTTAGGAGATCACAAGGAAGCGAAAATCTGAAACACAATGTTAACACAATTTGAAGACAAATAATTTACGAGAAAATTTGGGAAACTGAAAAACGGGGGAAAAGAGGGAGAATCTTACCAAGGAAGACCAGATCTAGACTCTGAAATCCAAGATGGACCAAATTCGGGAAGAGCGGAAACAAACCCTAGTTGCTCTTCTTGCAAAAATCGACCTAATCAGAGAGCAAGAGGGAAGATTCCGGCCACTAAGAGGGATGGTTGCCGGAGGGAGGAGCAAGGGGAGTTGCTACTGACCATGGAGATGAGCAGGAGATGTCGGCCCAAGCAGGAGGTGGAAGGCCACTGTTGTCGACTGCTAGGGGAGTAGCAGGCGGTGTCGGCCATGGAGGGAGGAGCCGGAGGAGGTGTCGACGCCAGGAGACGGGGCTGAAGTCGGGATCGGGAAGGGCGGCTGAGCGGACGACGGGCTTGCAGAATCGGGAGGTTTGCATAAATCGGGGTTGGCTCGGTTAGGTTTAATATAAGAGGGGGGATTAGGTTTTGTTATAATAATAATAATAATAATAATTATTATTATCATTATTAAAACCAAAAACAAAACCGGGTTGTTACAGTCCAGGTCTGGTTAACCCAGAGAGCCGTCATCTCTTCTTCCATAGCCGCCTGCCAGCCAGGATGTTGAAGAGCCTCCTGCACAGAGTTAGGTACCGAAATCGAGGATAATGAAGTGACAAAAGTCTGAAGTTGTGGTGAAAGGCGATGTAAGGATGCATAATTCGCCAAGGGATGAGCTATAGATGCTGGTGCTGGATCAGCGGGACGCGGAGCATCAGAGGGCGAGTCCGACTGCAGTGGGGCACCGGAGGCAGGATGGCGACGAGTGTAAACCCGAATAACAGGAGGTTTGACAACAGGAGGGGCCTGGGCTGTAGGTCTTGGTGGTGGAGTGGTAACGGGAATGACTGTACGTAAGACCGTTGGTGGTGGAGGTGGAGGAGCTGAGGTAGTGAAGAACGAGAGATCCTCCCGAAAGGTAACATCAGCAGACACTGTCATCTTTCGGGTAGATGGTGAGTAGCAGACGTAGCCTTTTTGTGTCCGTGAGTAACCGACAAAGATGTGTTTGGTAGCCCGGGGGTCCAATTTGTCCAAAGTTGGACCAAGGTTGTGAACGTAGCAAGTGCACCCAAATATGCGGGGTGTGAGAGAGAATGTCGGAGTTGATGAGAACATAAGGCTGAATGGAGTGGCATTGTGAAGGATAGGGGAAGGAAGACAGTTAATCAGGTAGCAGGCCGTCGAAAGAGCAAAGTTACAATAATTTTTGGGAGCGTGCATTTGGAGCATGATGGAGCGGGCCACATTGAGAAGATGTCGATTTTTACTCTCCGTGACTCCGTTTTGCTGGGGGGTATAGACACAGGAAGTTTGGTGAATAACCCCAAAGTCAGAGCAAAGAGTTGCAAATTCATGGCTAGTGTATTCACGAGCATTGTCCGTGCGAAGAGTTTTGATGTTGGTGGAGAATTGTGTTAGGGTCTCAAGAAGAAACGCCCAAAAAACTTGAGGAAGCTCAGAGCGATCACGAAGTAGATATAACCATGTCATTAGCGAATAGTCATCAATAAACGTCAGAAAATAGCGATAACCAGAAATGCTATTAACTTAGTACGGACCCCAAATGTCAGTGTACCAAAATAATATGAGTAATGCTCTGAGTACATTTAGATAAAAAAGATGAACGAGGTTGCTTGCCTAACACTCATGATTCACACTGAAAAGAAGGTAAAGATACATCGGGTAAAGCCTTCTGGAGGACAGGTAAAGGGGCATGGTCAAGACGCCGATGCCAATCGACGTAGGAGACTGAAGAGAGGATGACGGGAAATTCATCAAGGAGGTAAAGCCCGTTCTGTAGTCGTTCCTTACCAATGATAGTCCGCGTCCTGTGATCCTGTATCAGAAAAGAGGAAGAAGTAAATGTTACAGAGCAGTTCAAATCATTAGTGAAACAACCAACAGAAAGCAAATTGAACGGGGAGCCCAGAACATGAAGAGTCGAGCGTAGAGAGAGAGAGAAGAAGTGAAAGGGATGTCAGCCGATCCAAAGACAAGAACAGTGTCCCCATTGGCCACTGTGATGGACTTAGGATGAGGAGAACTCAGGTATTGCTGTGGCCGCAGGGAGGTGATGTGATGAGTGGCACCCGAGTCCACTATCCAGCGCGAACTAGTCGAGAGAAAAGTGATACCTTTTTGGGAGATGGAGGCAGTAGAGGCAACTGAGGCAGGCAGGCGACTGAGCAGACCCTGGAGCTGTTGGAGCTGAAGGCGAACCTCTTCAAGGTCAGTACGAGCAGAGGAGTCGGTAGCAGCAACAGTAGCCTGTGGACGATGTGGAAGCCCATGCTTGTGATAAAATGTGGCCTCGAGATGGCCGTACTTTCCGCAGAAGGAACACTTTGGGATAGACCGACCTCCCCGTCCGCGGCCGCGAGAGCCAGTACGTCCCCCGCGAGTAGGAGGGGGTGAAGGCAGCAAGGGAGTAGAAGTCTGCTGCAGGAGAGCCGAGGACGGTGGAGCAGAATGATTGGGAGGCGGGGAGACCTTGAGCAGCATAGAACACACATCTAATAGTGAGGGAGTTGCAACCGAGGAGAGGACCTGGGCCCGAATGCTGTGAAGGTGGGGTGGGACACGAGCCATCATCATGGACACCTTGACGGTTTCTTTCTGAGCGCGTTGTGTAGCAAGGTCCAATGTAGGGGGTTGATGTTGGATCCATGCCTCAACAAGAGTCTTGGCCCGAGCAACAAATGAGGTGAGGTTGGTGGCCCCGCCAACATCAAGAGACTGAAGATCAGTAATAATGTCGTAGAGATGCGGGAGACTATCTTTCCCAGGAGTATAGCGACTGGATCTCATCCCACATTGATTTGGCCGTGTCGTGATACATAGTCATTCGGTAGGGTTAAGTATCAAGGGAGTTGAGGAGCCAGGTCTGAACCCGACCATCGTTGCGCAACCAATCATCTGTAGGAGGAGCAGGAGGAGCTTGGGTCAAGTGATGGAGAAAACCTTTGGATTGTAGTACTCGGCGAACAAAATGGACACACTCCACGAAGTTTTTCTTCCCGGCTACTGAAATGGTAGTAATGCGCAATTCATCACGGAAGTTCAGGAGCAGAGACCGGGCGGTCTGCAGAGGAAGTCGTAGTTCGGCCGGTTGATTCTGGAGAGGTCGCCATGGCTGAGATGAGCAGTAGACAAGACCGGCAGACAGCACAAGGAACACAACCAGACTGGAGTCCGAACGGCCAGGGGGGCAGACCAACTGCGGCAAGGCAGAGAGGTCGCCGCGACTTGAATGCGGTGCAGAGTGCTGGAGTAATCGCTCGGTCACGGTGAGAGAACCAGCAGCAAGGAGAATGCCACGACCAGAAGGCGGAGTCAGCATCGAAAAGAAGAAACCGCGGGCGGCAAGATAGGGCACAACGACTAAGTGGGAAGCCGCACGGTCAGGGTGAGGACACCAGCGGCACAAAGAGATGCCACGACCTAGATGCGGATCGTGCCGAGAAGAGGAGAATCCGCGAGCGAGAAGAAGAAGCAAAACACAGCGAGAGGAAGATCGCAGAGAGCAGAGAGCAGGCGGGAAGTGAGGCCGCTGCGACTAAGGCAAGTCGCGGCGAGAAGAGATGCCGCTGCGAGAAGAGAAGGAAAACGCAGCGAGAAGAGAGATCGCGGCGAGCATGGAGCGACGAGAAGAGAGGCCGAGGCGACAAAGCTAAGTCGCGGCGACTAGAGATAGGTCGCGGCGACTAGAGATAGGTCGCGGCGATTATAGATAGGTAGCGAGAAGCGGAAAGACCAAAGGCGGATAGAGATGAGGTGGGAAGCGAGAGGGAGACCGCGCGGATAGAATGGAGAGGCCGCACGCGAGCTGGGTAAGAGAGGGGGTTGTCCCCACCGATGAGAAAGGTTATAGAATAGGGAAGAGGAGGAAAGGTGGAAGCCACGAGAGAGACAGGAGCAGAGGAAGCGGGTTAGAGAGACCTAGTCCGCGCGGGAACCCGCGGTGACGAAGCCCGTGCGACTAGAAAGAAGCAGGCCGCACGAGACCGCAGCTAAGGCAGGAGAGGAGGCCGCGCGGTAAGCCGGAAGGACAAGCAGTTTAAAAACCGAGAGGCCGGACTGTTCCCTCTGATACCATGTAGAAAAAGGCTTAACCTTGTATATATTTTCTCAATGATCAATTACAATGTATGAATACACATTTATAGGAGGGAGAAAGAGAGAGGAGTGTCCTATACAAGATATGGGACTAAAGTGGAGAGAAGAAGAAAAATAAATTAATGGGCCTAATTACATGTGCTTTTCCAATACTAACAATACTTTTGAGATCAAGCCGAAGATTATTCACATGATGCAAAACACAGTTTAGTTCTCTGACCTATCTCTTGAAGACCCTCAACTCCATATCAACAACTTCTTGGATATCTGTGACACATTCTGATATAATGGGATCACAAATAATGCAGTCTCATTAAGATTGTGAAAGAATGTACCCAACAGATTGCTTCCATTATCCCTTCACGTTCGTGCAAAGGTATGTTACTATCATTGACTCCAGGATCCATCAACTCTTGGGAGGATATGCAGAAGTGATTTCATGGAAAGTATTTCCCCGCTGAAAGATCAATGCAATTAAGAAATAAAATCACAACATTCCTTCAGTTGGATCAGGAGTCGTTAGTTGAAGCATGAGAGATTCAAAGGCCTACTGAGGAAATCCCCCCAACATGTCATTGATCCATGGCTTCAGGTTCTGATCCTCTGTTGTGGTATGGAACCATCCATACGAGTTATTATTGATGCTGCTGTTGGTGGGTTGTTGATGGGGAAGACGCCGTAGGAATATACTGATCTGTAAGAGGAGATGAACTCAAACAACTTTCAATGGGGACATACTAGAATATTGCAAGGAAAATTGCCGAAGTTTTGGAGGTAGACAGTTTCACTGCTTTGACTACACTGCTGAATTTAGTGAACAAATATTTGGATGAACTAGGTCTTGCTAATGCTAGCTCTGCTACCCCTGTCTTGGCTGTTACATGTGACAATTGCGAGATAACAAACATAATTCATGTGAGTGCTTCCTGACCTCACCCTCATCATCATCCTCTTCAGCGACCCTTGATGTGGTGATCTTTGCTGGGAATCAACAAAATAACAATAATTATCGATCAAACACCTACCCTGGTTGGCGAAATCACCTCAACTTTTTTTCGAGGCAAGGATAATATCACGACCCGTATCACTAAAAGTAAGAGTGCACTTTGGGGCGAGTCGCGATGTCACAGACATGGGTGGAGAGAAAATCCATGTATGTTAGGCGAAATGGGGATACTGATAATTAGTTTTAAAATAATTAATTTGAAGAAAAATAGTTTGTTTTTATGAGGAAGCTTTAAAACATGATAGTGGGAAATAGATGCACGTACATTTTATTAAAACTTTTGATACAAATTCAGATACAATTCTCATGCAATGACAGGCTCAGATGCATGAACATGCAAACAATATTAAATTCTAGTACATATAATATTTAACTTAGCAATTGTCCATGATTTACTAACCATAATTATTACATAAAACAAATGTCTGACAGTAAAGGAAATAAAACGTAAACACAGAACCTGAAGTTTAGCACAGATCGGGCTCAGGAAGTAGACGGTGCAAGGCATGAACGCTAAGACAAATTTAAAATAAGAAGGAAAAGTCTCAGAACATTGATAACATAAGCAAGGTAAAGTAAAGTAAGAGCAGGAAAATAAAACGATTTGAGTGCCAGTTTTCATGAAGCAAAGTTTACAAAACAAACAAGTAAATGAGTCAAACAGAAATAACTAAAATTATTAGACTACTCTGGAGTAAAACAAAGATTCGAATCACGTGAATGACATAAGCTGGAAGCAGTGAAAGGTGTAAGTGTTTCTATTTGATGCACATGATTCTAATATAAGTCTAAATGCAATGCTTATCAAAATAATTGTGCCTTGGTATGAACATTTTTTGGTTTTCGTTACAAGTTAAGCTGAAACTCGAGTAAAGTGTCACATCAATTTAACACTACCTTTCAATGATTAGCTGAAACTCGAGTTAAAGTGTCACATCAATTTAACACTACCTTTCAATGATTACTTATGACATTAATGAATGTACGAATTCCTGATTTATGAAATTCCTAACATATCAATATATGTTACTAATTAATCGATTCAAATGTACAAGGGTAGGATTTACAAGCCATGAAAAAAGGGGGATCAAAGTTGTTGAACAATATTTTCTTAAGTCTTAGAACCAGACAAGCATAAGAAATCAGATTCGATGACACTAAAGAAACTAAATGGAGAGCTTTATATTTTGCGGGTTCAAGAGGTTAAGTTTTCATTAACAAGAAGATTTTTCAAGAAAATCGCAGGGGTAAGTTGATATGCATCGATTTTTGGATAACAAATACTCATCTAGATTAAATCATTTTCAGACACAAATATATTCTAAGTAAAAATGTGTGTACGATACAAGCATGACATAAAACACAAATCATTTAATCGCTAGTAAGGAATCTTTAACAAATGTCATTCAAATTAATTAATGTTTGTGCTCAAAACCTATTGGTTATCAAATTAATCAAAACTCTACTATTTTTCTAATTTATTCATCAAAGGAGACAAAATTCATCAAATGAGACAAAATTCATCAAAGTAAGAATCCAATTAAATCACCTCATTACACTAACTCGTGCCATTTCAAATGTATTTAACCTCAAACTATTAGTTAGTCAAATTGGGTATTCAAGTTCTAAATTTATTTGTCGAATCATATATTCAAAAGTGCGGTCGTTAAGAACAGACATTCATTTAAGTTCAATGATTGCAACAAAGAGAAGATCTTTACTTACCTTAAGGCTGGAGCTGAATCTGATGGAGGCGGCTGAGCGGTTCAAGAAAGATTAATAATCCCATTTTAAACCTGTTTAAAAACAACAAATTGATACTGGACCTATCAAGATACAAAACGATTGCACACGATAATTATTTGATTACTCATGTAAATGATACAAATGATGCAAATGAAAGATAACTGACACAACATGCTCTCCATGGAAAAAATCTAATGACCTGAAAATCTATCACAGGAGGTGGCCTATCAGGAGGCTCTCTCGGGGGAGTGTATGGAAAACTCATCTCGTGTGTGTCGAATGTTTTTGTGATTGTGCGAGACATCAACACTCAAATGCGAGCTCATAACGACCTAAATGTCTCTCATGGCAACGTAACACATCAGAGGGATCACTAGGAGGTGTGTACAAAAAGTCATCGTGAATGAGACGACCACCTGGGTGAAAATCGTGTACACAAACTAGAAGGCGTGACTCTATATTATGGCGGTCATTCTCGAAAATAAAGAACTCGTCTGGTGGGTCAGCAGGTGGTGCATCCCAAAACTCAGCGAAAGTGCGATGTGTCAGCAGGTGGTGCCCTAAATATTGGACGCTCCTCACAATATCCATTCTCTGGGTCGGGGTCACGAACGATAATGGAAGAGACGTCCATAAATCGATACTCATACATACGGGGCTCACCTGAATCTCATACTCACCACGATGTCGCAGATCATCAGGAGGCTCAACTGGGGGTCTCGTCATAGAACTCGTCACTAGGAGTTAAGGTCCTCCAGATGAGTACCATCGTAAGGGGTAGTGTCCTCGTGAATAAGTGACATAGACCACTACGAGATCAACGCCAGACTCTGGGCTCTCGATTGTGATGTGACTCAGGGTAATGACAATAGGAAAGCGACATAAACCTACACTCAAGAATGGGTCTGTGGGTGCGGTGTCAAGAAACAAGTATGGGGTTCGGGTGCTAACTAACCTGGTGCATGACAAAAGAAGAGGTGTGAGTGAAAGACACGAACACTAAAGACTCAGTAGGTCGCTCAGGCTCGCTCTCAGCTGGGGCCACAAGAGACGGGTCAGACACAAGAGATAGGTACTCGTTGGACTAAGAACCTCACTGGAGTGAGAGCAATCCATATCAGGTATCACTTCAATCATGTCTTGACGGTACGTTGATAGGTAAAGTGGTGTCCTCGGTGTGGGAGGAGCTCATACCGCGGAGGCCAATGTGGGAATCCCATCGACTAGCTCTTGCTGATCTCAACGATTGCTCATAACGAAGGGCAAGCTAATATGTCTGCTCGAGGAAGTTCGAGTTATGATAAACCACTTTGGTATGTATGTCAGACCGAAGTCCAGACCGAAAATTGGGGAGTGGTCATGGCTGGGTACTCTCGGATATCATTCCTCACAAATAACTCATCAAAACGGATCTTGTACTCAGCGATAGACATGGATCCTTACTGAAGGAAAAATAATTGGGCGAGCAAGCGACTTCGATACGACGAAGGCAAATACCTCTGACACAGCGTAAACGCTTCATTTCCACCTAACTAGTGATGCAGCGAAGACGGTCTCACTCCCGGGTCCTCTCAACGCTAAACCAATATGTCCTCGCCTGATCTAAAAGTCTAAGTTTCGCAAACTTGACGCGACGTTCACCGAATAACTCAGAATAATCGAGATAATACTCTATATCCACGACGCTAATAAGTGAGACTCAGGGACTCGATGAGCCGTCAAGGGGGCAACAGTACGAAACTGACTCTTCAAGATCTCTCTCAAAGCGACGATCCGCAAAATAGTCATACGTAAGGTAATCGGGTTCGTGTCGAAGGGTCAACACGATCCACTCGCGTGCATGGATATGAACGACTACAATCATCATACTGATCGTCTCGAGTGTAGTGGGGTCATGTCGGTGGGTTAACACGATCTCTAAAAGTGGTGTGCCGCGATCGAGAATAATTATCGTTGTACCTTGAAGGTCTTCCTGACGGGGCTCTATGGACACATGTGTAAGTGGACTCCAAACCTCCAAATTGAGGAGGGGAATGTGGGTGAAACATAGACATGAAGATAAACCTATAGGCTCTACAACTCCGTATCGAAAATTGTGTGCAACCTGAGTCTGATGGCAATTGACGCAGGTGGAATCTATAGACGACGGATAATCGGTCACCTAACCCTACATACTATGCAAAAAACCGACGGTTAGATCACAATTAAATAATAAATTTCAAACATCCAGCGCAAAAAAATTCACAGCAAGACATAGTTTATTAGGAGAAATAAGCTTAGACTTTCGTCCGCTGGAGGGCCAAAGCTAGAGTGCACAGGCGAATAAATCCTGCAAATCACGACAATTATCTAAACAAACCACCATATAGCATCCAATCCAATACCAATATGCTGAAAATAAAAATCTGATACAACGACTCGCCAAGTAGTGGACTGACAAAGGCATTGAAAAATCCGTAGCCGGAAATGCGTGTACGACGATCCTACGTGGAACCGGTGGCGTGAAAAACGATGTAGGTGGTTGTCCTCAGCGGTGAAAAGGTGGAATCAGATTGAAAATGTATAGATCCGACCACGTATGAATGGATCCGGGTGAGGTATGGATGGATCCGATGTTTGGTAGCGGAACCGGGCTATGGAGTGGGAGTACAGGGTGGAGGGGAAGACAAATCAGTGACAGAAATTTCTGGATCTGGACTGATCTGCGGTGAGGAGGGAATTAGTGGGTGGTTCCACGTGGAGGGGGGGGGGGCTGCGACAAGGATTTGTAGTGTTTTTTTTGGGGGTGGGGGGGTTGGGGGGTGTGGGGGGTGTGGGGGCTGCAGCAAGGAAGATGGGGGAGGCGTCAGTGGCTTTTGGGGAAGGGGGGTGGTCGACTGAGTGTATAAAGCAGGGTGGGGTGGCAGGACGGTTGAGGAAGGCCTGGAGGTGGTGGCGGTAGACGTGTTCATAAAGCCCCCCGGGCCCTGCTTATAGCCAGGCCGGGTCGGGCCGGGCAATGGCTCCAGGGAGGGGGCCTGCTAAGGCCCCCAGGGCCGGGCTTAGCCCGGGCCCGGTTTTATTTAAAAAAATATTTTTTTTATAAAAAAAATTAAATACAATTTATAAATACAATGAATAATTTATGAATATGAAAAAAGTACGAGTAATTTCATATTTTGGATGAAAAAATAATAATTTTATTAATGGTTGAACGAGGGTTACGGAAGTATACAAAATTATGAATACACTGAAAAAAATACTTGTGATCGAAAAATTCCAAAAATTACAAATACAATAAAATGACATGTCCGACATCTTTAAAATATTTCAAAAATTCAAAAATTCGTCTCGCCATCTTTAAGTTTTAGTTTAAGTTGATCGCGTCTATCTCATCTTCCATGTCCGACGAGCTATCCTCGATCGATGAAATATGTTGCTTCCTCTTGATCGCATCCAAGTGGTTCTTGTAGCATATGCAGATTTCGAGCGATTCTTCGCTTAGGCGACTTCTTCGCTTAGGCGACTTCTTCGCTTAGGCGACTTCTTCGCTCGTTCAACACCCTGCCACTAAGAGAAAAAACAGACTCTGAAGCTACCGTGCTTAGCTTGGATCGTCAGTAAATCTCGGGCCATATAGGCCATAATATGATAGAGTATTTACTTTTACCTTTCCACCATTTTAAAATATCAAAATTTTCTAGTTCGTCCGTACTCATAAAATCACAAAATTGGGTTTTTGTATACAAGCATAATTCATTTAAACTACTAATGTGGTGCACGCTTTTTTTCTTGAAGCTAACTCTAACATTTTATTTTTAAAACTATAGCACGTTTTTGGTTGCGACACATCCTCTCGGGGCCGCGATCCGTATAAATTATCATAATAATTATAACATTTAGTAAAAATAGTGTTCAAATTTAAAATACTAAGATTATTCAAATCCGAATTACTGAGATTTACGTCTAAATTATTATTTACTTTTTTCTATAAAATTTTCTACGCCGTCTACGCCGAAAAGAGGATTTAAAGTGGCGGCGCATGAAAACATGACTGGAATTTCTCTATAAGGATTTTAAAAATTTGTTTTCCATTATTTCTATTAAACCACTCCAACCGGCGTGTTGCTTAAAATAATTTAATTTTTGTGAAATATTAAAAATATTTTCAATAACTAGCGGACTAGTAGGATAATATACGCCAGATAGAGAATTTGTCGCCGTATAAAAAACTTCTAATAAATCCATATAATTTTCTAAAATAGCCCAATCAGACTCAGTTAATTCATGTTGATCTAACGTAGTATAATAGTGCATTAGTAGTGTTTTTTGACGAATTGCACTCGTTTTAACATTGTAAATGGTCGAGTTCCAATCTAATTGGCATGTCAAATAAAGGTTTCAAAAATTTTTGACCTCGGACGTTTGCGAATTTTTAAAATCTTGTCGTTGTTGTTTAGAACTATAAATAAATTGTAACATTAAACGTATTTTATTAATGTATGGTTTCCATATATGTTAAACTATCTTGTATGACTAAATTTAAAACGTGACAGACGCAACGAGTATGAAAAAAAACATCGTTGAACATAGGTTTTAAATCACGTTTTAACCACTCAAATGCGTTGGTATTATTTGTGGCGTTGTCGAAAGAAATACTCATAATTTTATCTTTTATTTTAAATTCTCGCAAACATTTTGAAATAATTTGATAAATCACGACACCGGTGTGCGAGGACTTCGAAACCTTCAAAACATATTATACGCTTATTTAGATCCCAGGAAACGGGATCGACCCAGTGACAAGTGATGGAAATATATGATAGTCCTAATTTGATACTACTTGTCCAAACGTCGCTCGTTAAACTCACTCGTCCCTCAAAATTTTCAAAATAATTAATTAAAGATTTTTTAGCTTCTAAATAATATTTAAGTGCGTCGCGTCTAATGGAAGATCGACTTACTTGATGATATTTGAGTTGTAACACCATGGTGGATGTACTCGATTTCTTGCTCGTCATCGTAGTGGCTGAACGACAACCCGCGTCTGATGACGTTCTTCACTTGCAGCTCCCGCTGCCGACCTTGATCGTACGTCCATATTTGTCCAGATGCAGATAATTGCGTCTGGCTGGACTCGGGAGGAGCTTGTTTGGCCGTGCAAGACTTAATGTGTCTTGCGAGTGTCGGGTTGCCACTGTGAGTAAGTTAATTTCGAGCATTGCTTGTACTTCGCCTTATGCTCGGAGCCGACTTTCACTTTGTCGAAAATATTCCCAAACTGGCGTCCGTATGCTTTGTGCTCCACCACTTCGTGAGTGACTAATGATGATGATGACGCCATCGTCGATGACATATTCGACGTAAAAAAATAGTGGGGGGGGGGGATGTGGGACTTAGGAGAGGCGAGGAATGTGGGATTGGGATATTTGTGAGTGGGGGAGTGAGGGGAATTTATAGATTTTAAGAAAAATTTTAAAAAATTATTTTATTCATATTAATTAATTAATTATTAAATAAATATTAAATAATAATATTTATTTAATAAATATATATTAAATAAATATTAATATATATATATATATATATATATATAATATAATATATATATGGGGCCTTGTTAGGCCCCATGGCCCAGGCCTGGGCCCGGGGCAGGCTTAGCCCGGGCCTAGCCGGGCTTTTATCGGGCCGGGCCCGGGCCGGCCCCCGGGCCCAGTTTTTATGGGCACCCCTAGGTGGCGGTGGCATAAGGAGGGGTGGAAAACTTTTTGTTAGGAATAGTGAATTTAATTATTGAATAATAAACATGAATAGACAAAAGGAATTTTGAAACAGCCAACTGTGGCTGGATTTTGTGGGTTGTAGGGGGCTGCGAGGAGGAAGTTTGGGAAGAAAAAAAGGAATTCTAGGGTTAGGGCAAATCTTAGGGAAGAAGATACACACGTAAGAGCCGTCACCTAAGGTTCCACGGAGTCGGCACCGTGGAGAGGATCGCGGGAATCCAGGAATTTTCTTCTCCAAATTCTGTAATGCCTCAAATCAGCCCACTAACATCCTATTTTATAATAATAAGAAACTTAGGTCATCCCACCATCGTCGATTATGATTGGTCGGATATTGGGGCTACCTAAATCCATCAAAATAAAATGCAAAATAGTGAAATAATATATTAAATTGATTCGCAACGCGAATCTGAACACAATCTGCGGAGTCTGATCGTCGATCCGGTCACGTCATATATGGAAATTCGTCAAATCATCCCCGAATGGGTCCAAAATTCTTCATCCACTACAAGTCCTCGTCTATGCTTTGCATCAAAAAGCTCTCAAGGAAAACTTGTCAAGAAGTTTAAGGTAAAAGACCTAGGAATCTTGCGTAATTTTTTGGCATTGCCCTGACAATGAAAAGATGTTGGGAAAATATTTGATGATATTATTAGATTCCAAAGACTTGTTGGGTGCTCAATTTTCCTGCCTCATACTCGCCCATACATTGCATATGCATTAGAGGTTATTATTTAGTATATACAATCACCCAAGTTTAGGCATCTTGATGCAACATCGAGGATCCCGCGGTATTTGAAGACCTCACTAGCGCGGGGTATTCTATTTACTCCTAGTACTGAGTTGATGATTAACGTTTACATTGATGCTGATTGTGCAAGATATGTTGAAGAGAGACGATCTACGTCCACGTATTGCTCATTTGTTGGAGGTAACCTAGTCACCTAGAGAAGTAAAAAATAACGTGTTGCTGCTAGATCGAGTGCCGAGGCTGAATTCGGCGCCATGCCACATGAGATATGTGAAAGATTACGGCTTTGCTCCATTTTGAATGAACTTGGGCTATGTGATACACACAATGCAGTGCAACATGACCGCACAAAACATATTTAGTCGGATAGACACTTCAATGAGAATATCAAGAAGAGGATTATTTGCACACCCTTTGTTCTCTCAGAAGGACAGTTAGCTGATGTACTCACGAAGGGATTAATGTCAATGTTTTGTTGGGCATATTGATAGGTTAAGTATGAATAATATTTCACGCCCAACTTTAGGGGAGTGTTACGGTTAGCATTGATGTTAGCTTTGTGTAATTGTGTTTTCTCCCTATGGAGATGCTCTATCATTTAATTTATACATTTTAAACTTTTTTCATTGATCATTAATCATTAGAGTAGGTTTTCTCGAACTGATAATCCTTACAGATAATGGAAACTTTGAAATTCTTCAATGTGTATCCATATATTCTAATCATTTGAATTCTCTCGTTGTTTTTTCCAACTCGTGCTTCTATTGTGTATGAACTATAAGCATAGTACTTGAAAGATAATTCAGCTTACCTTTAATGTTCTGTTAGTTTAATAATTTCTACTTTCTGTATAATATGTTTGTATACATTTTAGTATGTTGTCACTGTATTGATCTTTTTTCACTTTCATTATCCATTATTTTTGTCCTTCTGGAAATGATGGAAACAGTTCTTCCCTTTTTTCACATTAGTTGGGCTCGGAGAGGGGATGTGTGGGAGGCTGCTGACTTGATTCAGCATATGAAACTTGATGGAGTTCTCCCTGACATCCACACATATACTTCTTTCATAAATGCATGCTGTAAGGCTGGTGATATGCAGGTAATCCAATGCTCTAGATAAAGTTGTATATTTTAGAGGTCTTCATAAATGTATGTGCCAGCAGAAGTCTTTTATAAATTTTGGACTATAATATATTAGATTATCTTTCAAGTCAAATTTCTGATATAATCAATTTCTCTTTCAGTAGTCTATTAATTTTTTGAAACGACCCTACACCATTATTTGATGCACATCTTATACCAATATTGTTGGATATGCATGGATTATAACTATAAATGTGGTTTACGATATTAAAAAAGACTCAATTTCAGATTTTTTTTCCTAATAAAACTGTGGTTGGATGTGTCATTCCTTCTAGTATCTGTTTTGAGGGAATTTATTTCCTTGTACTTGTGTGTGGAATGATTCTACAAAATCTGCCCTCTATTGCTTATTACTTAATTGTTCTCTAATAATACTATTAATTTGTTTGGGTTATTGAATATTGTTAAGTTACATTGAATCAAGATTTCTATTTAAATGTAGAATGTAATACTTAGGTTTGCTATGAGCACAAAAATGTATTCTAAATGAAAGATATTTTAATGTCAACATGGTTATTATAAAAATCTTAAATACAGTCCTCCATTAGATGTGATGCATAATGTCGGAGTCCGTTTGTTTCGGAAAAATGGATTTTCATGCATGAATGATTTCAATTCTAATTCGTGATAGAGTTGGAGTTGGTTTGTATAAATACGGTATTGAAAGACTTGATACCTCAATAGAGTCTGTTTGATCCTTCATAATTTTCACTCACAAAATGACAATCGACCTCAATGTGTTTTGTGCGTTCATAGAACACACGATTGATATCAATCTGTATCACAACTTGATTGTCGCACCATAGAGGAGCGAGATCTTGAACTTAATACTTTATTTCACAAAGTGTTTGGGCATAGTTTTTGGCAACCAGGTGGGCTTTCAAACGATCTAGGGAACCATCTGCATGGACCTTGATAGAAGTAAATCCATTTGCATCCTATAGTCTGCTTCCTAGAGGGCAAAGGAACCATGTTCCCACATGTGATTAAGCTGAAGGGCCGTTAACTCAACTGGCCTGGAAGTTGCCAAGCCAGGGTAAGCTTTTCAATAACAACTATATATGGAAGGTGGTATTGCTCTAGAGTGGAGTGGGGTGCAGTATAAGCAGTCGGCTAGCCCTAATAAGGAGTAACAAATAGTGGGTTGTTCTGACAAGTATGACCTCCCTTACAGAAATCAATTGGTGGCTCCTGACTGTCCGATAGAGGATCCACATGCTCACCAGTAGGTTCTTCCCGAGGAACAGTCGTCGGACTATCGTAGGAAGAGGTAGGTAGAGGTAGTGGCACATATGTGCTGTTAGAAGGGCGACTGGAGTATACTTGTCCCCAAAGAGGATTAAGGATGTTATCAGGAGAAGCACAACAGACTCCGAACGAGGAACACGTATAGAATCAAGGGAAGGGTCAAGAGGTTTTGATTCACAAATAGGAGTAGGATAGGAGTCAGACTCAAGGAAAACAACATCAGTTGAGATAATGTATCTGTTTAAGTCAGGAGAATAACATTGATGCCCCTTAGTAGTACAAGAATACCGAAGAAAGATACACTTCAAGGAGCGAGGGTCAAGTTAGGAGATAGAGGGACGTGCATCCCAACCATAACAAACACACCCAAAGATACGTAACGATAGAGAGAGGGTGAGACTGGAATGGTTTTGGTGAAGGATATGGTAGAGTGTCTCTCCTTGAAAAATATGAGTGAGAAGAAGATTGATAAGGTGTGCGGCAGTAAGGACTGCATCACTCCAGAAGTGTTTAGGTACTTGCTTATGATGAAGAATAACACGCGTGACCTCACGAAGATGGTGATTTTTTTTAGCAACACCGTTTTGTTGTGGAGGTATCAGGATAAGTGGTTTTATATAGGATGCCTTTGTCGGCGAGGAAGGCAGACATAGATTGAGATAAATATTCTCTACCATTATCAGTGTGTTAACATTTAATACGAACAAGAAATTGAGTAAATATTTCATTCACTGATTTTGAAAAATAGAAGGAAATTCAGAATGATTTTTCATTATATATACCCAACTCATATGAAAGAAAACATAAATGAAAGTAACATAATATTTATGTCATAACAATGTAGGGGCAGGACGAGGTCCCTAAAAATCAGAGTGAAGTAAATCAAACGGTCGTAGCACGTACATCATGACGAGGGGCATAACGTACTTTATGGTGTTTAGCAAAAATGACAAGACTCGCAATTGATATGGGGAACATTCCCAAACTCAGGATACAAACGACGCATAACATGAACAGACCGGTGACCATGACGATTATGAAGATCCAAAAACTTGGTGGAAGCAGCAGAACAAACATGGAATGAACTGTCATTTATGACATACACGCTACCAATCAGCTTCTCTCTACCAATAATACGGCTCGTAGACTGTTTCTAAAAAACACAGTCAGAAGATGTGAATGTAGCAATGCAAATCTAATTCATTGCTAGAGTTACATCACAATTGCCAAACCCATCAATGGGAACAGTCGATCCATCCGCAACAGTGATCGAGGACCCACTATGAGGTTTATATGAATGCAAGATACCTGAGATACTAGTAAGCTGATCTGAAGCCCTTGAGTCTGCCAACCAATGAATAGGGTGTTGTTAAGTACACATTGGCTGAATGTTTCGTACAACAATAACAGCACTATGAGTCGAATGGTCAATTTGGAGAACCTGTAGACGACGATACTCCTCTTTAGAGATTTCAACCCGTCCTTAGAGTCCTAGATCCACGTTGAATCAGCCAGGTGGGAAGAGCGAGACAATGAGGGAGGTTTGGAGGCCAAGTTAGGCTTCCCATGGACAGGCAAGAAAGTGTCCTTCATCTGGCCTTGACGCCTGCAATCAATGAAATGTCTCATATTAGGGTCACGACTACCTCCAGAGAAGCCTCCATGGCTACTCCCCCTTCCACCACAAAGGCAAGAGACAATGGATCAATAGAGGTAACATGTAGTGTAGATTTGATAGTAGTGTTGGCCATCCTAACTTTGGTCAGACGATGGTACACACTCGCCGTCTATAGAGTCGAGGGACTCGTTAGCATTTCAGTATTTGTTGTCGAATAATTTGGGTCAAGGCCATTTAATAGCCAATGTAGTACAATGTGTTCATGTTAGTCCTGGTGCTCCTCTTTGGTAGAAGAAATCTCTCAAAGATCCTAGATCTCATCAATAGGGACCTTTCATTCTGCGAAGAATTTTGTTACTAAACGCTCCCCTTGTCTCAGTTCAGCCATCTTGAGGAAGGGTTCATTAAGACGAGTGAGGTTTTTCACTTGGGAGAACATCATATGTAAGGTATCCCATAACTCCTCAGTACTGTCACAATTTTTGCACATTTATTTAACTGAGGGATCCATGGAACTCAGCAGGAGAGCGAAGATCTGACAATCATCATTGTACCGATCCTCGTACTCTTAACTGCCCGCAGTATGAGTTGATCGCGAGTAAGGTGGTGCATACGCCGTATATCCGATGGGGACATAATGACCTTTTTCCATAGCTTGGATTTTGAGGAGGTAAGGATAGTAGTGGACAGCTTCACATTAGGAGGAATTGCATTGTTGTCATCCCCGAGAGATACGATTGTCTGAGCGTTACTTGTAGTTGAGGAGGCCATGACCTAAACTGAAGATAAGAGATGATACAATATCCTTGCCGCAGACACAAGCATTGTCAAATCAGGGCAGGAAAGAGGTAGTGACAAGGTAGGGAACGGCAGGTGCATCATCGGATTCTTGCAACACAACAGAGCTTAGGATGAGATCTAAATCAGTCGTTGTAGAGAATGGTTGCAGTTGCAGCATCGGATCCTGCGTGAGGGCACCAACAGTGGTCAACGACTTCCTCCAAGATCGGCATTGTAGAACGGTGCTCAGAATGGCATCTTAGAAACTCACATGGACATGCGTCGATGATGTCCTCCTATGCCGTCAAAATGGCAGTTGGATCGTCGACTTCCTTCCATCGACGAAGAGGAGTCGACGAGGCGATTTCCTTACATCAACGACGAGAACTCCTGAAGATTTTGTGGTCTTTGAGCAGTGCCGCGGGATAGAAAACGAAGAGCGACGAGAACGCCCTAAACTAGTGTCTTCGATACCATGTAAATATGGTATTGAAAGACTTGATACTTCAATAGTTGTCCAAGGGGGTATTTATATAATAGAAGAGCGTACATACAACAATCACATAATACGGGAACTTAACTAATATATCAAACCGTTTGAATTCAAATTCAATTGTTCTATAGGGATATAACATTGTTTATGCAAAATTTAAATTTTATAACTATGATACTTGAATTCATGAATGAATTTAATCACATGAGTTACAAACAGTCACATGAATAACTAATTGTTTTCTAAAATTAAAATAAAATTAGTATGTAGTACAACCTGTGACATCTTCTTAGATTAAAATATATTAGTATCATGTACCACATAAATCACTTTATTAATTAAAATACCTAACTTAAATTTATAATATGATCTATTCTAGATAATATTCTCCACCTCAGGTCGCTTCTCTAAGCGCCAAGCTCGATATGAACCCAAGTCGCACTTCCTCCTGAAATGTCAAAAGATTTCTTTCTTTAAAAATTTAGACTTCAACTCATACTTTTCACTTTCATTCTTGAAATCTCACTCCGATTCTACCTCTAAAAATATATCTCTTAGGGATCTATTTCATTAGGGTTGTCCCACTCAAAGATTTTCTATCTATTTTTTTCTCACAAAAATTCTTTATGAACCTCTTTTCAGATGTTCATTTCTCATGGTTTCCATCCCTTAGTTTTTTTTCTTTAGAAATTTTCTATAAAAATAGCAGTAAGATTCCCCCACTAGTAATAATAGAGGATCTGAACCTGAATGATTCAATCTAGAAATCTCTCTAAAAGGATTCAATCTCATTAAGATTCTCCCACTAAATGAATTTATATAAAAAGTCTCTTTCAAAAATTTTTCTTAAAAAGTCTCATTAAATTTCTCTCTAGAAATATGTCTCTTAATGATTTTTAATTCTAGCTTGGCAAACTTTTAGTAGCCTGTGGAATTCATCCATTCTTACTTCTGAAGGTAAGCGTTGATGAAATGAGTTTTTTGCATAGTTTCAATTCCCACAACCGAACCTTGGAATCAAACTTAGACTTCATTTCTAATTCCCTTTTCTGAAGAAATGAATGGCATTTGGGAATTTCAAATTTGAATATTGCACTTTGAATTTTATAAGTTATAATATTTTAATTCCCAAAGACTTCAACTTGTAAAACTAAATTAATCACACTTATTAATATTTTTGACGATGTGTTGCGTCTAATTCTAGTTGGATTATTTTTTTCCCATGTTCCATATGAGCATTTTCTTCACAACCTTAATTCTAGTTTCTCTGAACACTATTTGGAATTTAGTGATTATGGGGATCAACATCAGGATCAATTTAAGATTTTTAAAACTTTACATTATCTTGTATTTGATAATTATGTGTTGGAGAATACTGTAGAGAACAATGAACCAACCTTGTATATACTTGTTCAGTTATAAAATACAAGAGAGAATACAAATATATAGGAGAAGAGAAGAAGGAATCATATATGTTGAAAGAGCCCAAAGCTTGTATGTATTATTTCAGTATATAAATACAAGGAGAGAATACAAATATATAGGAGAGAAGAGAGAAGAATAAATCCTATACATGATGTGGGACTAAAGAAGGAGGAGGAAAAATGGGCCATCAAATGGGCCTTTTACATGAGCTTTTCTAATACTCCCCCGCAAGCTGGAGCGTACAAGTCGTATGCGCCAAGCTTGGATAGGCACTGATAGAAGAGGGTACTAGGTAGAGCTTTGGTGAGGATGTCAGCAACCTGTTCAGTACCCGGAACGTGCTTGAGCTCGATCTTCTTCATGTGGACTTTCTCTCGGATGAAATGACAATCTACCTCAATATGCTTCGTTCTTTCATGGAACACATGACCGGGTTTTTGGCAATATGTATGACAGCTTGACTGTCACAAAGGAGGAGAGCTGGTGAAGGTAGGACAATTTAACTCCAAGGTCGGTAAGGAGACTCTCAATCCATGTGAGTTCAGAGACCACAGCAGCCATTGCCTGATATTCTGCTTCTGCTGAGGATCGAGCAACCACTGCTTGTTTCTTGCTCCGCCAAGTAATCAGATGTCCTCCAAAATAGGTACAAAACCCGCTAGTAGATCGTCGATCGTCGAGGGAGCCAGCGTAGTCGGCATCAGAGTATGTCACTAGTGTAGGAATGGAGGATGAGGTTTTGTATACAAGTCCTTGGCCAGGAGCTGTCTTAAGATATCTGAGAATGCGTTCCACAGCCTGGAGATGAGAGCTTCGAGGAGAGTGCATATAGCGACTCACAAGTCCCACAGCGAAAGATATATCAGGTCTTGTAACTGTTAGGTAGATAAGCTTCCCAACTAGACGACGGTAATATTCTGGATTTGGTAGAAGCAAATCAGAATCTCAGAGCCCTGAGCACATATTTTGTGATTTGCATCCATGGGAGTGTTAATAGGTTTGCAACCAGAGTAGCCTGCATCATGAAGAAGATCCAGGCAATATTTGCGCTGAGAGAGAACCAACCCATCTGACCGTCTGGCCACTTCCAGACCGAGGAAGTACCGAAGAGGACCCAGATCTTTAGTTTGGAAGACGGAGCTCAGATGTAGCTTAACGGCCTGTATGCCGTCCAGCTGAGTCACTGCCAGTAATAATGATGTCGTCGACATATACCAACAGGAGAACCGTATTATAGTCCAGTGGCCTGGTGACGAGTAAACAATGAGAAGTCAGCCGAGCTGCGAGTGAAGCCAATGTCCCGGAGAGCTTTGCTGAACTTGTCGAACCATGCCCGAGGGGATTGTTTGAGACCATATAGAGATTTGAGAAGATGACAAACCCGTGACTCCCCCGTGGTCTCAAACCCGGGAGGTTGTTGCATGTAAACCGTTTCCTGAAGGTCGCCGTTCAGGAAAGCGTTCTTGACGTCGAGTTGAAACAAGGGCCACTGGCGATGGACAGCCACAGAGAGGAGAATGCGGACCGTTCAATTTTGTTGAGCTTAGCGACCGGAGAGAAGTCTCGTCATAGTCTAGCCCCGGTTGCTGGGTGAAGCCACGAGCAACCAACCGAGCTTTGAGGCGATCAATGGTCCCATCAGGAGCATGTTTAATGACGAAAACCCATTTGCACCCAACGGGTTTCTGGCCGGGAGGAAGGGGCACCAGGGTCCAAGTCTGGTTGGCCCAAAGAGCAGCCATCTCTTCTTCCATGGCCGCACGCCACCCGGATGTTGAAGAGCGTCCTGGACAGAAGTAGGAAATAGAGACCGAGGAGAGCGAAGTAGCCAAGGCCTGAAGAGGTGGAGAGAGGCGATGGAGAGAAACATAGTCCGCCATTGGATGAGCGGTAGAGGCCGACACCGGAGCAGCAGAACACGGAGAAGCCGAGGTCGAAGCCGACTGCAGAGGAGCAACGGGAGGAAGAGGGCGACGAGCATAGACCCGAATAACTGGGGGTCGAGGAGGGTCAATGGTGGGAGGAGGCGGAGGGATGGTGGGAGGTGAGTGGACGTGGATCACCGGCCGGGGAAGGGAGGGTGTTGTAGTAGGTGGTGGTAGAAGTGGTGGCAAAGGAGGAGGAAGAAGGGTTGATCCTCCCGGAAAGTAACATCAGCCGAAACAGAGACCTTCCGGGTGATCGGAGAGTAGCAAACATAGCCCTTTTGGGTACGGGAGTAGCCGACAAAAATGTGTTTGGCCGCACGGGGATCCAGTTTGTCAAGAGTGGGGCCCAGTTTATGGACAAAGCAGGTACAGCCGAAAACCCGGGGGGTGAGGGGGAAGGCGGGTGTGGAGGGAAAAAGAAGGCTGAAGGGGGAAGCGTTTTGGAGAACGGGAGAGGGGAGACGGTTGATAAGAAAACATGCTGTGGACACCGCAAAGTTCCAGAAGACTTTGGGAACGTGCATGTGAAGCATGAGAGAGCGAGCCACATCGAGCAAGTGGCGGTTCTTGCGTTCAGCGACCCCGTTTTGTTGAGGGGTGTAGGGACAGGAGGTCTGGTGAACAATACCGAAGTTTGCGCAGAGAGTGACAAACTCGTGGCTAGTATATTCCCGAGCATTATCAGAGCGGAAAGTTTTAATAGTGGTAGAGAATTGCGTACGAGTCTCTAACACAAAGGCCTGAAAGACACGAGGAAGCTCAGAGCGATCATGCAGGAGATACAACCAAGTAGTACGAGAGTAATCATCAATAAATGTTATAAAATAACGATAACCAGAAATGCTAGAAACTTTATAGGGTCCCCAAATATCAGAATGTATTAAATCAAATGGAGCAGAGCTCCTAGTACAATGAGCTGGATAAGAAGAGCGAGGCTGTTTGCCAATAATACAAGAATCACATTTAAAAACAGGAAGAGAAAGGTCGGGAAGCGCCTTCTGCAGGATAGGTAGAGGGGCATGCCCAAGCCGACAATGCCAATCAGACGAGGAAACGGAGGAAAGAGATGTGGGAGAGACATCGAGGAGGTAAAGCCCGTTCTGCAGCCGACCCCTACCAATGGTAATCCGCGTCTGCCGATCCTGTATCAAAAAACCAGAAGAGGTGAAGGTGATAAAGCAATTCATATCAGTAGTAAGACGACCAACAAAGAGTAAATTAAAAGGCGAGGCCGGCACATAAAGAACGGAGCGAAGAGAGAGAGAGGGAGGAAGGAGGAGATCCGCGCAGCCGGAGACCGGGACAAGCGCACCATTGGCCACAGTAATAGACGGGGGGTGAGCAGCAGCAGAGAACTGGGGCGGCCGCATGGAAGTGATGTGGTAGGTGGCTCCCGAGTCCAGGATCCAGCGAGAGCTGGAAGAGAGACAGGCAGTACCTGCAGCGGAGGTGGAGACAATACCTGCATGAGAGGTGGAGGCATGAGAAGCAGAAGGGGGGTTGAGGAGCCCCTGGAGTTGTTGCAGCTGAAGGCGAAGAGCCTCAAGATCCGTACCAGTCGGAGGAGAGCTATCGGTAACAGCAGCAGTAGGCGGGCGAGGGGGGTAGCCATGTTTCTTGTGACAAACGGCTTCAGTATGGCCATCCCGGCCGCAGTAGGTGCACTTGGGCCGTCCGCGGCCACCACGGCCCCGCCCACGGGAGCCCGTACGGCCACCCCGAGGAAAGGAGGGTTGTGGGAGTAAAGGAGGAAGGGCCTGCTGAAGAAGGGCCGGCGAGGGTGGTGCAGGAGCCTCCGGTGGAGGTGGTACGCGAAGTAACATCGAGCAGACATCAGAGAAAGAAGGGGTAGTGGGTGAAGCCAGAACCTGGGCCGAATACTATGTAGGTGTGGCGGGACGCGAGCCATAATCATAGCAATACAAACAGCCTCCTTCTGGGCGCGTTGGGCAGCGAGATTAGTAGTCGCGGGCTGATGCTGAATCCAGGCTTCCGTGAGAGTTTTAGCACGGGCCACGAAGGAGGTCATGTCCAGAGCTTTGCCAACATCCAAGGCTTGAAGATCAGTGAGGATGTCGAAAAGGTGTTGAAGGCTGTCCTTCCCGGAGTACAGCGAATGAAGTTCATCCCACATGGCTTTAGCAGTCTCATGATACATGATCATCTGGTACGGCTCACCCTCGACCGAGTTCAGGATCCAGGTCTGGACACGACCGTCATTGCGGAGCCAATCATCAGTAGAAGGAGTTGGTGGGCCCTGGGTAAGGTGACGGGCAAGGCCCTTGGCCTGTAAGACCCGGCGGACAGAGTGGACCCAGGGAATGAAATTGGCCTTGCCAGAGAGAGAAATAGTAGTAATCCGAAGCTCATCTCGGAGTTCGAGAGGAGCCACGTGGTCGGCAGGGGGTTGAGCGGTAGTGGAGTCGCTGGAGGACATGGCGACTGAAGAGCAGCAGACAGCAGGGCTCGGAGAGAACAACCCGCAGCGGTCTGGAGGTCGCGGCGGTCTGGAGGTCGCGGCGGTCTGGAGGTCGCGGCGGTCTGGAGGTCGCGGCGGGTTGAGTGAGGCCGCGTCGAACAGGAGCAGTCCGCGAGAGGAGAGCGCGGCGAGTTGGAAGAGGCCGCAGCTCAGTGGATCAGATCGCAGCTGGTGAGAGCAGAGCTGGAGCAGTTCGCGACAGAGGCCGCGGCGAACTGGGGGCAGGTCGCGGCAGCGGACAGGAGCAGTCCGCAAGAGGTCGCGGCGAACTGGGGCAGGTCGCGGCAGAGGTCGCGGCAGAGGTCGCGGCGAACTGTGGGCAGGTCGCTGGAAGAGGAGCACAGTGGATACGAGCAGAGTCCGCAGCGGACAGGAGCAGTCCGCAAGAGAAGGCGGAGAGAGAGAGTCCGCGAGCAGAGGCTCGAGCGGACAGAAAAAGAGCGAGCTAGAGGGAGCAGTCCGCGAGCAAAGAGGCTCGAGCGGATACAAGCAGAGCCCGCAGCGAGAGAGAGAGAAGCTAGAGGGAGCAGTCCGCGAGCAAAGAGGCTCGAGCGGATACAAGCAGAGCCCGCAGCGGACAGGAATGATCGTCCGGAGCGGATAGAGAGAGGTGGCCCCCACGAGTCAGAGCAGAAGATGGCTATAAGAAGCCTGAGGAGGGTGGAACCACGAAGGGAGAGAAGAGGAGCGGAATCAGAAGGGCAGTCCGCACGAGACCGGAGCGGATGCAGGAAGGCAGTCCGCACGAGACCGGACGGACAGAAGCAGAGGGGCAGTCCGCAGGAGACCGGGCGGACAGAGAAGGGGCAGTCCGCGGCTAGACGCAACCTGACTCTGATACCATGTTGAAAGAGCCCAAAGCTTGTATGTATTATTTCAGTATATAAATACAAGGAGAGAATACAAATATATAGGAGAGAAGAGAGAAGAATAAATCCTATACATGATGTGGGACTAAAGAAGGAGGAGGAAAAATGGGCCATCAAATGGGCCTTTTACATGGGCTTTTCTAATAATATACAATGGATGTGTGACTGAAGGAGAAAAGAGAAATGGGCCTATAAATGGACCTTTACATCATTTTTCCCTATATCATCTAACACTCCCCCGCAAGCTGAAGCGTACAAGTTGTAGGCGCCAAGCTTGGACAAGAACTGGTAATACAATTTGCGAGGCAATGCCATGGTAAGGACATCAACAACTTGCCTAGAGGCAGGAATATGTTCAAGCTTTAGCTCCTTTGATTGAAACTTTTCTCGAACAAAGTGACAATCAACCTCAATATATTTAGTTCTCTCATGAAACACAAGATTCTTTGCAATGTGTATTGCATCTTGACTGTCACAGAACAACGTTGAAAGTGAGGACAATTTTACTCCCAAGTCCATTAGAAGACTTTCAAGCCAGGTTATTTCGGATGTAACAACCGCCATCACACGGTACTCAGCCTCAGCAGACGAGCGAGCAACCACTGTCTGCTTCTTACTCTGCCATGTGATAAGATTTTCTCCAAAGTACAAAACCCAGTAGTGGAACATCGATCATCCAACGAGCCCGCATAATCCGCATCCGAGTATGCAATAATGGAAAGAGAGGAAGATGGTTTATGCACAATTTCTTGCCCAGGAGAAGTCTTCAGATTCCTGGGGATGTGTTCCACTACCTGGAGGTGAGAGACCCGTGAGGTATGCATAAACCGGCTGAGCACACCAACCTCAAATGATATGTCAGGTCTTGTAACTGTTGAGTATGTCAGTTTTTCCACAAGATGACGATAGTATTCCGGATTCGGAAGTAGAGAATCATTCTCAGATCCCTGAGCACACAACATGTGGTTGACTTTCATCGGGGTTTCGCTGATTTGCAACCCGAGAGGCCAGTATCTTGCAGAAGGTCAATGGAATACTTATGCTGGGATAAGATGAGGTCATCAGGTCGTCGTGCTACTTCTAATCCAAGAAAGTAAAAAAGATTTCTCAGATCTTTGATTTGAAAGATAGAGTTTAAATGTTGTTTCACATGGTGTATCCCAGCTGAGTCATCACCAGTGATTAGAATGTCGTCCAAATAAACCAGAAGTATTATAGTCCAGTTGATTGATGGCGAGTGAAGAGAAAGGAATCTGTCGAGATTTGTTTAAAGCTAACCTCACGAACGGCCTTGCTGAATTTTCGAAATCACGCCCGTAGAGTTTGTTTGAGACCATAAATAGACTTGCGAAGTAAGCATACCCGAGACTCCCCCGTTGTCTCAAAACCGGGCGGTTGATGCATGTATACTGTTTCAAGAAGATCGTCATTCAAGAAAGTATTCTTGACATCCAGCTAATGGAGAGGCCACTGTCGATGAACAGCTAAGGAGAGGACCCGAACCGAATTCAATTTTGTGACTGGGAGAAAGTTTCCTCATAATCAAGGTCGTACTGTTGGGTAAAATCTCGGGCCACAAGCCGAGTCTTTAAGAGATCAACTGCCACATCCGCGACATGTTTGATTGTAAAGATCCACTTGCAGCTAACACCACTGTGACCAGGAGGAAGAGGCACAAGATCCCAAGTGTGATTACCCCACAGAGCCATCATTTCTTCATCCATGGTGACACGCCACCGCGGATGCCAAAGGGCGTCCTGCACAGAGTTTGGTATAGAAATAGAGGAGAGAGAGAGAGCAAAGGTACGAAGAGGCGGAGAGAGCCGATGTAGAGAGACATAGTTGGCCATGAGATGTGTTGTCGAGGAGGATGCCAGATCAACAGACCACAAGATCACACCGGTAGAGGGAAGCTGTTGCAGGGCATCTGGACGTGGAGGACGACGAGTGTACACTTGAATGACAGGAGGTTTGGAGGGGACTGGTGGTGTTGGGGGAATCAGAATGATAGGAGATTTGGACTGGTGGTGCAAAGGTGTAGGGAGAAGTGGTGGAAGTGGAGATGTTACAGGTACGGTGGGCCGAGGTAGAGGAGGAAGAAGGGATCAGAAGGACTGGTGTGATATGGTTGGTATTCATGGAAGGAGACATCAGCAGACAACATCGCACTTCTTTTACTTCTTATTGTATTCTGAGCAATACTCCTTTTTCTTTAGTTCATTCTGACATTTAGGATCATATAAAACTGTCATTGTTTCAGGTTACCGTTATTTTCTTACTTTTATTGATGATTATTCTCGCATACTTCATGATCGTTCTGTCCGTGGTAGGAGGCTGATGCTGGATCCAAGCCTCAACAAGGGTTTTAGCCCGCGCAACAAAGGAGGTAATGTCTCCAGTAACTCCAGCGTCAAGGGACTGAAGATCAGTTATAATGTCAAACAAGTGCTGAAGACTGTCCTTCACAGAGTAGAGAGAATGAAGATCAGTCCACATAGCGTGAGCGGTCTCATGGTACATATCCATACGATAAGGCTCGGTGTCCAGAGAATTGAGAAGGCAAGATTGAGCATGTCCGTCGTCACTGATCCACTCATCAGTGGTTTCAGTGGGAGGAGTCTTGGTGAGATGATAAAGGAGGCCTTTAGTTTGTAGCACACGCCGAACAGAGTGTACCTATTCCACAAAGTTTTGTTTGCCATGAAAAGAAGTAGTGGTAATGCGTAGCTCATCCCGAAGCTCGGGAGGAGCAGCATGAGGACAGTCGGAGAGAGGAGTAGAATCAGCAGCAGTGGTGGAATCTGAAGTCATATTTTTGGGCGGCTAGGCACAATAACCGGGCAGTTAGAAGCATGCGGCTAGCCGGACAGAACCAGCGGCTAGGCACAATACCAGTGCTGAGAGTGGTGAGGAAATAAAGCCGCGGAGAGAAGAATCCTCGGAGGGGAGAAGAAGACGCAACGGGTTGAAGTAGCCGCCGCGAGTAGATGAAGAAAGCAGCTACTAGAGAAGCCGCGGTAAGAACAGACTGTGCGATTAAAATAGGTCTCAGGCAGCAGCAGACCGAGCGGATAGCAGAAGACTGCAGCAAGAGCAAGGGCGGAGCGGTTAATAGCAGGCCACATCGGTAAAGAGAAGACCGCAACAAGAGAAAGACCCAGGCGGTTAGCAGCAGTCCGCACTTGGTAGAAAAAGGAGAGGTCGCAGCGGATAGCGAACGCAGAAGCGGTTAGAAGAAAACTAACCGGATGGAGGTGGGGTCCACGAGCCAGAGAGAGGAAGACTATAAAAGGTGGCGGAGAGGAGGTGTATCCACGGGAGAGAAGAAAGAGGCGATTAGAGAAGAGAGAAACCGCAAAAACGAGCGGTAAGCCGAAAGGCCAAGCCACCCGGTCAAAGGGATAGACCGAGCGGTTAGGGAAGTAGAGAGCCGATCGGTTAGAAACAGGCCGGACCAGTTTCCTCTGATACCATGTAGAGAACAATGGACCAACCTTGTATATACTTCTTCAGTTATAAAATACAAGAGAGAATACAAATATATAGGAGAAGAGAAGGAGAAGAAATCTTATACAAAGGATGTGCGACTAAAGGAGAAAAGAGAAATGGCCTATAAATGGGCCTTTACATAATTTTCCCTATATCATATAACAAATATACATACAACGCTTCTCTCATGTATTCTATTTAGCCCATATATTATGGCACATTGAGCCCATTCTTCTCTTAGGCTCCTTCAGTCCCGGAATTCTTTGATCTTTGAAAGTCTCTTGGGCGCGATTCATTTCTTGTGGCCCGGGCGGACAACTCAGCTGAAGCCGCTCTTCTCGCCAGCAAGTCTCCCTCTTGCGGCCAGCCCGTGCCGCCAAATTTGTAACCTTCCTTAAGTGCTACTAGCACACCATGCAACCTCTCACCATTGCCCAGTTCTCCCGCACCCTAGGAAATTTTGAAATTAGAGTGCTTGTTCGTACAAGCACGCCCTTCCCCACTAGTATAAATAGGGGGTGCATAGTCCCCAAAAGGGCAAGCAAACCCGACTCCAAAGTGCAGTTTCTCACTACCGCGGACTCGAGTTTCTCCTCTTTTTGTTGTCTCTCCGGTCTCCTTTGAGACGGTTTATATCACAACCTTTGATATCAATAGCATTGTTCGCAACAAGTTGTGTTTGTCGCAGCAGGAAAATCTGGTCTCGTCGTCCGCGACATCCTCTCTTTTTCAGATCGCTCTTTCTAACTAAAATTAACCGACAACCCTCAGTTCTTTTCCCCCTTCAGAGCGTGATTTTGTGGAGGTGCATTTTGTGCACCAACAGAACGAACACCCGACCTTCAGATTAGGGTTTTTTGGTAAGAAGTCAGGTCGCGATGCTCAGCAGTGTCCACCAGTTGGCACAAGAGCCAGTTCAAGAAGTGCGACCACCATAGAAGCCCTGAAAGTCAGATTTGAAAGCTTGCCGTGAAATTGTGCAACAAATGTTATGTAAACCAAATCTTGAGTTTTCAAATCCGATGTTTTTATGCGTTCAATTTTACTTTTGAAAATAGGTCGAGGGACCAAATCGAAATTAACACGCGCAAATCGCTTTCAAATGTTGGACCTTCTTAAAGCCGTGAACTATTATTTGGAGAGAAATTCTCTAACGTGTAATGATTTGAAAGAAAGCAAGACTTCGCGATTTTCCGGCAAGCTTAATCACATCAACAATTTATGTATAACAGTAAAAATTGTTTTGAACGTTCGAGGAAAGCCCTTGCTAAATATTTGATTTGCATACGCCTAAGATAATGAACAAGAGCAAAGAAAAGATGGAGTTTACCAGAGCATATGAAAAAATACGGCGAGAAGGGGGGCCATCCAAAACATATGCACAGTAGAGACAACAGTAGCTGATATCGGCTTGGTCACAAATGCTACTGTTGTAAGCTTCTCGTTGTTTTCAATCCAACACCGTCGGTATCTCTCTGAAAGAACCCTGGAGGTCTGGAACCGAAAGCAACTAGGTAGCTGGTGTAGAGCGTGGGGTCGACGGCGACCCGTGAGGAGCGTGGCGATCTTCATCGGGTTGTTCGACGCCAGAAGACAACAGGGAGGCGGCAGCGTCGAGACTTCTTAGTGCCTTTGGATAAGAATAAAGAAGATAAAAAAATTGTGTTAATTACAGAGGAATTAAATTGATGAGTTATACCATGAAACTATGAGAACGAGTAATAAAAAAAGATTAAGAATAGAGACTAATATCTCTTAAAATCAATTTGGATTCATGCCAGGGAGGTCGACAATGGAAGCTATACATCTCTTGAGGAAACTCATTGACAACTATCGAGAAAGAAAACAAGATTTGCATATGTTTTTTTATTGATCTTGGGAAGTCTTATGATAGAGTTCCAAGAGAGATCTTATGGAAAGTCTTAGAAAAGAAAGGTGTAAGATATCATATATTGACACAATCAAAGATATGTATACAAATTCAGTGACAAGGATGAGGACATCTGGAGGATTAACATAGGAATTCTCTATCATTGTTGACTTACATTAAGGTTCAGCTTTAAGCCCTTGTCTCTTTACCCTTATCTTAGATTAGCTCACCAGACATCCAACAAGCAATACTGAAAGTGCATGTTAGATCTGATATACTCTAGAGGGGGGGGGGGTGAATAGAGTATGATGCTCACTAAAAACGTTTCACAACTTTTGTTGTATTCCTAAGTGAACAGGGAAGCAAATAAAATAAAGTAAACACAACAACTATCTAAACACAGATCAACACAGAACAATCACAGAGCACA
Source organism: Platanthera guangdongensis (assembly GCA_039583875.1). NCBI lineage: Eukaryota > Viridiplantae > Streptophyta > Magnoliopsida > Asparagales > Orchidaceae > Platanthera > Platanthera guangdongensis. Next base: position 13,620,772 of record CM077160.1, on the reverse strand, counting down.
GCCAGAAAACAAAAGAAAATAAAAGAGCAACTAGATGACACAAGGAGCTATAGTGGTTCCCCAATCAATCTGGGTACATCCACTCTTCTACCACCCTAGGTAGGAATCCACTGCAGTATGAGTTGATCAGGTGTCCTGGGCACCAATGAGCTTTTGATAAGGTGCTCAAAAACCAAATCTCAAGTCTTTTGGAAGGAGACTTGCAACCAGAATAATTTTGAAGGGATTTAAAACCCTGTACAGGAATTGGAAAGAAGGTGATAGTGTCTTCTCTGTCAACAGTCAGAGAGAAGACTTGTGGATTGATTGTAGCAGATCTTGCTCCCCCCTGAGATCTTGAGTTAGTCAGGAATGCTGGAGCACTGCTTCAGGGTGATAGGTCTTCAATGACCTAGAATGCCTGGACCAGAAATGCTTCAGGAACTTCTTCTGACAGATAGAACTTTGTTGTCTTTTGAAGGTGTCTTGAGAATAGAGATAAGAAGACTCTTGATTGAATTTGATTGTTTTTCTTCTTCTTCTTGAAAATGTTCCCCGGTTAAGGCTGATTGCAGCCAAGAACTTTTGATTTTAGAATGATTGTTTTTCTCTGCAACCTCAGAGTGTCTGTCTAATTGTGTGTGTATGCTTGTTGTACTGTGTGTCTATTAATTTGTTACTTCTTGATCCTTTTCATTTTATGTCGCTCTATGTCTGACTGAGGAACATTCAAAATTTGAATGTTGAGCAGTAATTGCTGTCGGCTTTGGAAAGAATCAGCAATCAATGACTTTCCTAACTGTCCCATGGAAAAACGACATGCAATCGTCCATAGTCAATGCGCGTTCTAACGGTAAAATTCCGAGAAGATCTGACAATAAATGTTCAGGAATCAGCGCCAAGAAACGGGACGGGAAACTTGAAAAAAACCTAGTCTGGATTCGTCGAGCGGAGAACACAATTCGTCGAGCTGCACTTGTGTTCGTCGAGCTGAGCTTGAGTTCGTCGAGCTGAGTTTGAGAGAGTTCGTCGACCAGACAATCTTCATTCGTCAAACAGACAGACTTCATTCGTCGAGCTGAGAACCAAATTCGTCGAGCTGAGAAAAGTTCTGGACTTAGGCAAAATACTCTGCATCTGCTGAAATGCTGTGTCGACATAAGTTGGTGTCGACAGATTGATCTTGGTGTCGATACAAGTTCTCTGGTGTCGACATAAGCGGGTGTCGACTGATATCCTGGTGTCGACACAAAACCTCTGGTGTCGACCTAAGCTGGTGTCGACACAAATTGTCTGGTGTCGACACAAACCCTAAGTGTCGACACAAATTCTCTGAGTCCAGAAATCGTCGAGTAGAGTACAGCATTCGTCGACTTGAGAAGCTGACTTCGTCGACCTGAGAAATTGACAACTTGAGGTCCAAGTTCGTCGAGCTTAGAATATAATTCATCGACCGAAACTTGAAGCTGGACTTAGAAAAAAAAATCTTGAAGTTGTCCTGACTTTGGCTTGATATAGAAACTGAGTCTTCGTCGAACAGAGAACACAGATCGTCGAGCTCAGCACTAAGAATTGTCTCACGATCGTCGAGCGCAGAACTCCTTTCGTCGCGCTGAGTTCGACGAACGTCGAACTCACTTTACTTGGTCTTGAAAACTTGTTAGACTGGAGTCTCTGATGGTCTTGTTGAAAGCTGGTCCATCTGGAGTTGAGCCTAAGGACTTGACCTAGACTCTAGGACACAACTTGACCCTGGCTATACATGATGAGTCACATCATAAGTCAGTGAACCTAGCCCAAATAAACTAGGGATCCAACAATCTTCCCCTATTTGGGTGAGATCACTAACAGAGACTCAAAACAGAAAAACAAAGCAAGAAAAGAGATATATCTGACAGAGAATTATAACACATGCAACAGATATATATATACACAGCTTTATTTAACAGATAACATAGTTTGAAAAACAAAAACAGACAGAAATTGAAACAACAAGAAAATTACTTCTTTGACTTCTTCTGCTGAGGTTTGTCTTCTGTTTTCTTTTCTCCTGCCTTCTAGAAAATAATTTCTCTCTTTGGATCTCGAGCTTGAGCTATTGTCATAGACATGTCAGCTGCCCCAATAATAATCAATGAAGTTACTCTGTGGACAACCGCTTCTGGATGAAGTTTCATATAATCATCAACATTAAACAATTTGTTTCCTTTGTCAAACCTTTTCAGCTCTTCTTTTCTATACTTTGACATTGTTGAAAGACCAGAGATATCTTTTTCCTTCTGCTTTGACTTTATTTATCAATGATAGACCAATCAGCTCTTGGTACCTAGCCATTCTTGCAGTATTAGCAGTTTCTGGATCTTCAAAAGGAATTGGAGGAGAGAGAGGTCTTTTGGACTTTCAGCTTTCTGTACTTCAAGAATCTTTTGTTGCTGCTGCTGATACTGATGTTGTTGACTACCTGAGGAGGGATGCCTCTGCTGGCTGCTTCCAGAAGATCTCCCTGATTGTCTCTGATATGTTTGCATTGGGGCAGATCTCTGGGAGCTAGAGGGGCCAGAGGCACCAGCTGCTGGAGGAGGAGGAGGAGGATCCTTCCTGTATCTGTGCACTGGAGGAGGGGAATATCTTCTGCTTCTCTTTCTATCCTTCTGTTGGTTCTTGGATAGCCACATCCATCCAGGCATCCCCTTGTATGGAGTTACATTATGCAGAATATAGTAAGGGGTGTCAGCATTGGGATTTGACTTAGGAGCTGGAGGAGGAGCCGTCTTTCTCTTCTTTGCCAACAATCTCTTTTTCTTAGTAGCAGCATCTTCATCTGAGTCATCATCATCATCTTCTTCAGACTCAGAACCTTGAGGGATGTCATATAGAGCATCCAAAGCTTTCAAAGCTTTATCAGAAATAACTGCTTTTTCTGGAGGAGGGGCAGAAGATTCAGGAACTGGAATATCAACAACAGAGGAGGAGGGGACTGTACAGGAGTCAGAAACAATAGGGACAGAGCTTTCAGCTGCTGTCCTGTTTTCTTCTTCTATGTCAGGCTGAATAAGCTCATCTAAAGTAGGTATTGAAGAGTCATCCATAACAAAATCTGGTGCTGAAACTGGCACTGAAGTATCTTCTGGAATGACCTCTGGGCTAGAAGCTAAGAGTGCAAAATTGTCACAGAGTTGCTTAGCAACTGCTGGACTAGCTGGAGAGGTATAAGGTACAATAGCCAAACATGGTTAGTAAAATCAGCTGGAAGATATTGCATATATATAGTGTCAAAATTACTCAAAAAAACAGACAAATTCACTGTGGCATTTAAATAGAAATCACCAACAGGTGTTATTTGTGCAACCGACTCATCCAAATCAATGTCAGTATTCATAAATTGAATTAACTCAAGCATCTCAGAATCAAAAACTGTCAAAATCGTTGTATCCTCATCTGAATCTGCATCTGCTGGAGAGAGAACTGCTGCTGTGACTGCTGCTGTTGCTGTATCTACATCTGCTGCAACTTCATCACTGAGCATCTCCCCCTGCCTGGGTTCAGGAGAACCTGGATCCAGGCCCCTAGATGAAGAGGGGACAACAGATAGAAGAGAGATTTGGGCAGATAAAGAATTGATGGAGGTCACAAGAGGTGTAATGACCTCTTGGATTAGGGATTTGATGAGAGGAGTGAGCAATGAGATGATGGTTGAGGGATCAAATGGGGAGGGAGAAGAGGATGGAGTAGAGGGTGGAATAATAGATGGAGTAGGTGCATCTGGCATGATTGTGTCTGAGGGTATGATGTGAGATGGAATGGTGGATAAGTGTGGGGGAAGAGGAGACTGAGGAGGTGTAGGAATGTGAGTGTCCTGAGGTGAAGTTGGAGGAGTGGGTTGTTGATTAACTTGCAGAGGGGAAGATGGAGGTGAAGATGGAATGTTTGTGATGTCTAGAGGTGGAGATGAAGGAGGGGTAGGCACATGAGGAGGCTTCTGTGGAGGAAGGGGTGCTGGAAGAGATGATTGAGATGGAGGGACCTCTTCAGCAGGGAGGAGAGTGACCTTTACAGCCCTTGTGCTCTCAGAAGTTTGGATGGAAGAGGAAGAACCCTTGGAGGGTTTAGAGATAGTCCTCTCCCACCTGCCAAACAGAGCGCATGTGAAGCGCTTGCTGGCGTTTATGAAGATGGTCGGGGAGATCATACATTCAGCAGCCTTCTCTTGAAGAAAAACTCCCAAAATTCTGCCAAACAGACTTCCTTCTTGCTGTTCTTCTTCTTGATCAACTCAAAGAAAACCTTACTCCAATTTACAGAACACTTGTTCACCACTGCGCAAATGATCAGAAATTGATGTCGGGTTATGTAGTCATGCGCTGAGTGTTTTCCCATTAGCACTTTCCCTACAATGTCTGCCAGAAATTGGTAGGCGGCGGACAGTTGCTTCTTCAACACTTGTTAGGGTTGCTACCTGAAAAACCCATTAGCTTCAACATATAATTGTATTCCTCAGAATCCATTTCCATATTATCTTCTCCATTTACTAATCCAAAGATCTCAGAAAGAACCGCGGGAGACAACGAAACAGCAGTACTCCCTATGTTGCCGGTCAAAACATCTTCTTCAGAAATTGTAGATGTATAAACCCATTCTCTTATTTCAGTAACATGCAGTTTAATGCGTCTGCTCATGAAATCCTTTAGATTAAGTTCTTCCAGTAATTCCAAGATATACAGAAAGATGGGGTCAGAATGTTGAAAAGAATCGAAGTACATATCAAATCCAGTATCAAACTTCATCACTGCTAACGTGCTTGCTGGAATCGCCATTGATGACCTGCAGAAAAAAACACAGTGAAAAACGGCGATCAAGAGCAAAAGAATTGAAAGCGCGGGACGAAGGTCGAAGAAAACCTAGATATAAGATTTTCAGAATATGAATCGACAAACTCCGTTCCACGAAAAAGAAACATTCTTCGAACTGAGCTCGACGAAATAAATTATAGACAGATAATTCGTCGATCTCATCCAGAAGAATCGAAAACAGTTCGTTGAACTCCGTTCGACGAAATGTCTTCTGAGGCAAAGTTCGTCGATCTCCGGTCGATGAAAATTGTTTCCACACACAGAGAATTCGTCGATCTCCGTTCGACGAGAATCTCTCAAACTTTCCCTAAGTCGTTGAACTCGGTTCGACGAACTCTGGAAAATTCGTCGAATGCAGACAGAAACTAGGTTAACTCTTCTCCATTAATCATGCCCAGTTGATTTATAAAGAACATATGAGTTTTCTCATCCAATGGCTTGGTGAAAATGTCTGCTCTCTGTAAATCAGTAGGAATATGGATTAATTAATTTTCTTTTTGTCCACATTATCTCTAATGAAATGATGTCTTATTTCAATATGTTTAGTCCTAGAATGGTGAACTGGATTTTGTGTTATATCAATAACACTACTATTATCACAAAATAGAGTTGAATTATTTAAGTTGACACCATAGTCTAAGAGTTGATTTTGTATCCATGGCATTTGTGAACAGAAGCTGCCAGCAGTTATGTATTCTGCTTCTGCAGTTGATGTTGACACAGATGTCTGTTTTTTATAAAACCAGGAGACAAGTCTCATAGCAAGGAACTGACAAGTTGCAGAGGTACTTTTCCTGTCCACTCTACATCCAGCATAGTCAGCATCTGAGTATCCAGTTAACTCAAACTCTGACTCTGCAGGATACCAGAGTCCTAGACTAGGGCAACTCTTTATATATCTTAAAATTCTTTTTAGGAAAATAATGTGAGATTCTTTAGGGTTCACTTGGAACCTAGCACAAAGGCATGTGACAAACATTATATCAGGTCTGCTAGCTGTTAGGTATAATAGGGATCCAACAATTGCCCTATAATTTTTCTGATTCACAGGTTTCCCTGCTGCATCAGAATCCACAACAGCATTTGTAGCCATAGGGGTTTTCATCCCTGAAGCATCACCCATCCCAAACTTTTTGATACGCTCTTTAGCATACTTAGCTTGGGAGAGGAAGATACCATCTGGGAGATGCTTCACTTAGAGACAAAAGAAGTAGGATAGCTCACTTATGCTACTCATCTCAAATTTAGAATGCATGAGGTCAGCAAACCTCTTGCACAATTTGGGATCAGTAGACCCAAAAATAATGTCATCCACATATATTTGTACTAACAGTATTTGGTCCTTATGAAGTCTAGTGAAAAGTGTTTTATCTATGGTTACTCTTGTAAATTTATGCTCGAAAAGAAAGCTTGCTAGGGTCTCATACCAAGCTCTTGGAGCTTGCTTTAAATTATAGAGAGCTTTATGCAATTTAAAAACAAAAGATGATTGAGTTGGAGAGATAAAACTTGAGGTTGTTCTACATAAACCTTTTCTTGAAGTACTCCATTCAGAAATGCACTTTTGACATCCATTTGGTAGACCTTGAATCTCTTGTGAGCTGCATAGGCAAGGAATATCCTAATGACCTCTAACCTTGCAACAAGGGCAAAAGTTTGATCATAATCTATTCCTTCCTCTTGTCTGTAGACTTGAGCAACAAGCCTAGCCTTGTTCCTCACTATGTTGGCTTGAGCATCCAACTTGTTCCTGTAGACCCATTTGGTTCCAATAACTTGGTAGTTATGGGGTCTTGGAATCAAATCCCAAACTGTACATCTTTCAAACTGATTTAGTTTCTCTTGCATTGCAATGATCAATGGGGATCTTGCTCTGCCTCATGAATGGTGAGAGGTTCAATTTGAGAGAGAAAACAGACATGCATCAAGTCTTGGTTTAGTTGATGACTTGTCTGTACACCTGCTGAAATGTCTCCAATCACTTGAGATCTGGGGTGATCTTTAAGTGTGACAAGATCAGTTGGTGGAGTTGGTTGGGCAACAGCTTCTGTGTTTAATTCCTCTTGGGGAATGATACTAGCTGTTGAAGGAAGTTCAGCCACTTCCTCTTGACATTCCTCTTCACTATCTTCAGCAATCTGTGGAGTATGATGGTTTGATACCTCTTGGGTAAGGTTCAGTCCATCCATAGATTCACACAGTGGTGGAACCTGCAAAGAGCTTATGGTAGAAATCTTTTTCTCCTTGTATGACATGTTAGTCTTATCAAAAGATACATGAATAGATTCTTCAATTTTAAGAGTTGATTTATTATACACACTATAAGCTTTACTGATCATGGAGTATCGCAGAAACACTCCTTCATCAGCTTTAGCTTGAAATTTTGTTATGTATTTTTTGTCATTATTGTGAATGTAACAAATGCAACCAAAAACTTTCAGATAATCTACTTTAGGTTTCTTCCCTTTGAGTAATTCATAGAAAGTCTTGTCATTCAGCTTATGTATCAAACTTCTATTCAACACATAGTTGGAGGTGTTCACTGTCTCTGCCCAAAAGGATAGAGGAAGGTGAGCATCTGACAACAATGTAGTAGCAGATTCAATAATAGTTCTATTTTTCTTTTCAGCTACCCCATTTTGTTGAGGAGTTCTAGGAGCTGAGAAAGTGTGTCTGATCCCTTCACTCTGACAGAACTCTTGCATAAGAAGAGAATCAAACTCTGTCCCATGATCACTTCTGATCAGGGCAATGTGAGTATTGAACTCACTCTGTATGCATTTGATAAACTCTGTCAAACACTTAAAGTTATCAGACTTCTTCCTCAGAAAAAACACCCATGTGAATCTAGAGAAGTCATATACAACTACTAAAGTATAAGATTTCCTCCTAAGCTTTGTACTGTAATGGGTCCAAAGAGATCCATGTGTAACAAATATAAAATCTTAGGTGAATCACTCTTATTAAGTGACTTGAAGCTATTTTGGTCTGCTTACCCGATTGACAAGCCCTGCAAAGTTCTTCCTTCTTGTAGAGGCCAGAAGGTAGTCCTCTAACAAGATTGTCCTTGGATAGCCTAGCAATGGTTCTAACGTTTATATGTTCTAATCTTTTATGCCATAGTTCATTAGGTTTACAAATGGAATTGAACAAGCATATATCTATCTTAGTTGAAAGAAAATCTACAAGATAAATGTTACCTTTCCTTTTACCTGTCAACACAGTTGTGTTGTCCTCTGATTTGATTTTGCATGAGGATTTGTTGAAAGTCACTTGCTAGCCTTCATCACACAGTTGACTGATGCTGATTAAGTTATGCTTCAGTCCTTCCACATAAGCTACTTTCTTGAATGTGACTGAGCCAATCTGGACTGCACCATATCCTTTTGTTAGTCCAAAGTTTGAATCACCAAATATTGCTTTGGGTTCAAGTTTGGCTTTGAAGGTTGTGAAATTCTTCTTGTTTCATGTCATGTGCTTTGAGCACCCACTATCCAGATATCATTGCTGGTTTGATTTTGGATAGGTCTTCACCTGCACATAAAACAATTTATTTGTTTTTGACCCAGTTTACCATGGGCCTAGGTTGATAACCTTTAAATTCTGGAATAAAAGACATCCCAGGTTGACTCTTATAGCCTTCAGGATGATATCTCTTATGAGGTATTATTCATTCAGTATAAGAGTTAAACCTCTGAGATGTAGGACCTCTAGGATTGAAGTTTGATTTACCTTTGAAAGATTTTTCAAAACTCTGAGCTCTGTTCGACGATCTCTGAGCTGAGTTCGACGATCTTGGGTCAAATCGTCGAGCTCCGTTCGAAGATCGATTATGCCAGAGTTCAGGGTTCAGAGATCGTCAACCTGAGTTCGACGATTCAGCCCGAGATCGTTGAGCTCCATTCGGCGATTGTCGAGCTCCGTTCGACGTTTTCTGTTGAACTTTTGTTTTCTTAGGTAAATCAGAATTCTTCTCAGCCACCTCTACAACTCCCTCACTTTTATCTGAGATAAACTTGATTGGGGTTTTTAACACTATAGGTTGGCTGGGTGAAGCACCCAAGCCCAGTGTACTATTGAATCTTGAGTTCACTGTGCTTGTGATGTCCATTAGTTTGATACTTCTCCCATTGAGGGATTCTTCAAACTTCTTGGCCTCTGATAGTTCACTTTTCAGTGAGGCTATCTGCTCCCTACAGCATTCCAACTGCTCAGAGAGTTTGAGGTTATCTGATTTTAAGGTGCTTTGTTCAGACAGTTGATTTCTGAGAGAAATAATTTCTTTCTCAGATTTTAATAGATCTAAGCAAAGTGCCTTAAATTCACATTTGAAGTCCTCTGAATTAAAATCAAATGAGTCTATTACCTGATCCTCTTCAGATTGAGTTTCTGATTCAGACTCTGACTCTTGTTCTGCATCAGTGTTGTGTTGAGAGACATTGATAGCCATCATGCAAAACTCCTTTTTTTCAGCATCATCTTCATCATCACTTGAGCTGGATGAAGCTTCAGATTCTTCTTCTGTTTCACTCCAGGTTTCAGCTACAAACCCCTTCCTGGTATGTTTGTTCTTGCTGGAGGAGGGTTTGTCATTGCTGTTTTTTTTGAAGTCTTTGTCTCTTCTCTTTTCTTTCCTGTCCTTCTTGTCCTTATTCTGACTTTCTGGACAGTCAGACACAATGTGGCCTGGTTTCCTGCATCCAAAACAAATAATTTCTTTGTTATTGGACTTATCATACCTTGACTTTTCATGCCCTCTGAATGACTATGAACTTGTCTTCAGGCTGATCTTCAATAGCTTTGAATGTTATTGATTTCTCTTTTTTGATTGCTGGTGAAGCAGCCTTCTGCTCTTCTTCTCTGTTCTTGATGAGCAGCTCATAAGACTTGAGCTTGCCCAAAAGAGTCTCAGTGGTGATCTCATTTAGGCTTCTGACATTCTTGATTGGCCAGATCCTTGAGTCCCAAGTGCTGGGGAAGCACATTAGGATTTTGTCATTGATTTCAGTCAATGAGATCTCCTTGTCCAAGGTTTTCAGTTCATTGACTATAAGACTGAGTCTGTTATACATATCAGCAACTGACTCAGTTTCTCCTTTCTTGAAGTTCTCATACTGAGTTATGAGATGTGATCTTCTATCTTTCCTTTCATTTGCAGATCCTGATACTATTTCAGATAGTTTGTCCCATATCTCATTTGCTGAGTTGCATTCATCTACTTTTTGAAATATTTCATCAGACATGGTTTGTGCCAAAATGTTCATTGCTTTGGCATCTGCAAATTTTCATTTTTTGATTTCTGCATCTGTTCCTGAAGGAGATGGAACAACACTTGTACTTGTATTTTCTGGGGGTCTTGGACACACTGTCAAAACAGAATTAAAGATATCTTCATCAATAAAATTCATGTACAATCTTATCCTTGCCTTCCAAAGTGCAAACTTAGGTAGATTGCACACTGGAGGTCTGGTGATACCATAATCTTTGTTTTGGGTCATGTTCTGTGAATAAATAAATCTAATAATAAACTTAAAATAGATCTAACTAGAGGGATTTTTGGGTTCAGGTGTTAGTCTGTGCAACCACTAAGGTGTGGTATTTTAACCAACCTCGCTCTGATACCAATTGAAAGTGCAGGTTAGATCTGATATACTCTAGAGGGGGGGAATAGAGTATGATGCTCAATAAAAACTTTTTACAATTTTTGTTGTATTTCTAAGTGAACAGGGAAGCAAATAAAATAAAGTAAGCACAACAACTATCTAAACACAGAACAATCACAGAGCACAACCAGAAAACAAAACAAAAGAAAAGAGCAACCAGATGACACAAGGAGCTATAGTGGTTCCCCAATCAATCTGGGTACATCCACTCTTATACCACCCTAGGTAGGAATCCACTGCATGATGAGTTGATCAGGTGTCCTATGCACCAATGAGCTTTTGATAAGGTGCTCAAAAACCAAATCTCAAGTCTTTTGGAAGGAGACTTGCAACCAGAATAATTTTGAATGGATTTAAAACCCTGTACAGGAATTGGAAAGAAGGTGATAGTGTCTTCTCTGTCAACAGTCAGAGAGAAGATTTGTGGATTGATTGTAGCAGATCTTGCTCCCCCTTGAGATCTTGAGTTAGTCAGGAATGCTGGAGCACTGCTTCAGGGTGATAGGTCTTCAATGACCTAGAATGCCTGGACCAGAAATGCTTCAGGAACTTCTTCTGACAGATAGAACTTTGTTGTCCTTTGAAGGTGTCCTGAGAATAGAGAGAAGAAGAGTCTTGATTGAATTTGATTGTTCTTCTTCTTTTTCTTGAAAATGTTCCCTGCTCAAGACTGATTGCAGTCAAGAACTTTTGATTTTAGAATGATTGTTCTTCTCTGAAACCTCAGAGTGTCCGTCTAATTGTGTGTGTATGCTTGCTGTACTGTGTGTCTATTACTTTGTTACTGTTTGATCCTTTTCTTTTTATGTCGCTCTATGTCTGACTGAGGAACATTCAAAATTTGAATGTTGAACAGTAATTGCAGTCGGCTTTGGAAAGAATCAACAATCAATGACTTTCCTAACTGTCACATGGAAAAACGGCATGTAATCGTCCATAGTCAATGCGCGTTCTAACGGTAACATTCCGAGAAGATCTGACAATAAATGTTCAGGAATCAGCGCCAAGAAACGGGACGGGAAACTTGAAGAAAACCTAGTCTGGATTCGTCGAGCGGAGAACACAATTCGTCGAAGTGACTTGTGTTCGTCGAGCTGAGCTTGAGTTCGTCGAGCTGAGCTTGAGAGAGTTCGTCGACCAGACAATCTTCATTCGTCAAACAGACAGACTTCATTCGTCGAGCTGAGAATCAAATTCGTCGAGCTGAGAAAAGTTCTGGACTGAGGCAAAATACTCTGCATCTGCTGAAATGCTGTGTCGACATAAGTTGGTGTCGACAGATTGATCTTGGTGTCGACACAAGTCCTCTGGTGTCGACATAAGCGGGTGTCGACTGATATCCTGGTGTCGACACAAAACCTCTGGTGTCGACCTAAGCTGGTGTCGACACAAATTGTCTGGTGTCGACACAAACCCTAAGTGTCGACACAAATTCTCTGAGTCCAGAAATCGTCGAGTAGAGTACAACATTCGTCGACCTGAGAAGCTGACTTCGTCGACCTGAGAAATTGACAACTTGAGGTCCAAGTTCGTCGAGCTCAGAATATAATTCATCGACCGAAACTTGAAGCTGGACTTAGGAAAAAAAATCTTGAAGTTGTCCTTACTTTGGCTTGATATAGAAACTGAGTATTCGTCGAACATAGAACACAGATCGTCGAGCTCAGCACTAAGAATTGTCTCACGATCGTCGAGCGCAGAACTACTTTCGTCGAGCTGAGTTCGACGAACTTCGAACTCACTTGGTTTTCAAAACTTGTTAGACTGGAGTCTCTGATGGTCTTGTTGAAAGCTGGTCCATCTGGAGTTGAGCCTAAGGACTTGACCTAGACTGTAGGACACAACTTGACCCTGGCTATACATGATGGGTCACATCCTAAGTCAGTGAAACTAGCCCAAATCAACTAGGGATCCAACAAATACCTTGGTGTTTATTGTTTGCGGATGATATCATTTTGGTTGATGAGACGCGTGAGGGTGTAAACACAAAACTTGAATCTTGGTGAGATACTTTAGAAAAAAAGGGTTTTAGGTTGAGCAGGGCAAAGACGGAGTATATGGAGCTTAAATTTAACAGTACAAGAAGGATAGATAACTTTGTTATTAAGTTGGGTGATCAAGATATTTCCCGTAGTGAGTGTTTTAAATATCTTAGATCGATAGTTCAAAAAGATGGAGGTATTGATAAAGGTGTGACACATAGAATCCAAGCAGGTTGGTTGAAGTGGAGAGGAGCGTCAGAGATCTTATGTGATCGTAAAGTACCACTAAAACTTAAGGACAAGTTTTACCGTACTGCAATTAGATCCGCGATGCTCTATGGTTCTGAGTGTTGGGCAGTGAATTCTATACATGAGCAAAAAATGGGAGTTGCGGAGATGAAAATGCTTAGGTGTATGTGTGGACACATGAGATTGGATAAAATTAGGATTGAAAGTATTACGGATAAGACAGGGGTAGCACCAATTGCAGAGAAGATGCGAGAAGCTCGTCTAAGATTGTTTGGACACGTACAAAGGAGACCATTAGAGGCACCTGTTAGGCATTGTGTGAGTCTAGTCAGTAGGCATGTTAATCGAGGGAGGGGTAGACCAATAAAGACTTGGAATGAAACTGTAAGGAAAGACATGATGTACTTAGGCATTAGTGAAATTATGACAAAAGATAGGGCACAATGGCGACAAAGGATCCATATAGCCGACCCCACTATTGTTGGATAAAGGCTTGAGTGTTGTTGTTGTTGTTGTTGATAATTAATATTTTATTATTAAACACCACTAGGAGCAGACAACGATAGAGTCCCGATGGGAGCAACCACTGAGGTTCCATCCGTACCAAGGTAGAAGGTGTGCAGTCAGGACGACACCTGCACCACCCTGTGTTGTTGATTCTTCTAAGGATTCACCTGATGACCTAGTGGATGTGAGCGTCATCGAAGTTATCATGATTGATTAGTTTTGTTTGGCATGTGTTAGGCGTTAATTTCCCTATTTACTACTATGACATTTGAGTTTGATTGGTTTTATTTGACTTTGCTATTAAGCTAGTATATTCCCTTTTCCTTTAATTCCGCTGCACTTGTTGCATGTATACTTTGATGGGACTTTGTGATGTATGGTCGACATGGTACGCGCTACGTGGGGGTATTGGTCATGTTTGATGACACTACCGCAGAACGTTTACACTGGGCATAAGGTTTCTCTCTGACCCAAGAGAGAGAGAGAGATGTTACACTTGGCATCAGACTATCCCGATCTCCGTATACGAAAGTTACTAGCACTACCATAGGTTTACCTTGGTTGTACGAGTTCGAGCACGAACTTTGCGGAAGCCGGTGGCCCACATGTGAGTCACAATGAGTAAATACTTTTTCTCAAATTAAGTGGTAGTTTTCTGTCTAGAAACCTGTTTTTGAAACCTAATCCTTCGTTGTTGTGCATAGATTCCGGAAGACACTGCCCAAGGAAATCGTGTTCAGACACCTCCACTTGTGCCAAGAGTTCATCATACTCCTTTATCTGCCGAGCATGTTCCTCCACCCACTGAGCAGACTACTCCTTTCCACCAGACCAAGTTGGCTCAGACACTTCCTGCCATCCTTGAAATGTTCAGACCTCTCTGAACCAAAGACCTGCTACACTATCAGTTCCCCGGACAGATTGGATGAGTATTTTTAGGGATTTGTCTCCTATCTTCAATGGCACTGATAATGCAGCTCAGACTTAGGAATGGCTAGATTTTGTGCTGATGCTGCGTATTGGAATGTGATGTCCAAGTGATATGGTTGCTACACTTACCGTCACTCTACTTGAGGATTATGCCAGGCACGGTGGAGATATGTTTACACTTCTACTTTTAGAGTTTGACTACTGATTAGAATTGAGTTGGAGGAGTCCTCTGATGCCTTCTTGAACCATTTCATCCTTGCTATTGATAGAGAGGAACATCAAGATTGTTTTCTCCATTTCCACCAAGGAAATTTTTCTGTTATGGAATACCCGAGGGAATTTTGTCATTTAGCTCGTTTTGCGAGCAATTACTCTTCAACTGAGCTGGATGGGACAAAGCATTTCTATCGTAGACTGCGAGATTCTTTGAGGTATCCACTTATTATGGCCTCTCATTTGAGCTTTACCAACATTGGGGAGTTGGCTAAGGCTTTGGAATCTGATCAGATGACAATTCAAAATACAAAGAAGAGTCCAGTTGAAACCCCAGTTTAGCCCAGTTCAGAGCATAGGTTAGATTGGAAGTTCTCTCGGGATCGCAACAAGTTCCGAGTAAATCAGAAGAATGGAGGGCAAGGACGTTCTCCAGTGAAGCAAGAGCAGAAGGCACAACCTAATGTTCCTTCTCAACCTGCCCAACCTCTTTTCAAAGGGTTTACTTCGTTCCTAGGAAATTGTTACCATTGCCACCAATCGGGACATCTGAGGTCAAAATGTCTGCAACAGACATTACAACAAGAGACCCCCTCTACCCATCAGGAAAAGGTTGTGGTCGTGGAGATGGACATTCTAGAATGCAAGACCAGAAGGATCGCCAACAAGCCTTTGCTTTGGATCTTACTTAGGGGCTTGAGCCCCAAGACGTAGTGACTGGTATGTGCCTTGCTGATTATTTTCTTTTAAATATTCATACATAGTTTATTGCTTAGATCCATTCCTTCTGCGGTGTGTATTAATCTTTAATAGTAGAAACCACATGCTGTGTTACCATTAATGAAAGACTAGCTCAGACTCTGTTCGATATGGGTGTCACATACTCGTTCGTCTCTAAGGCATTCCTCGAGGATCTTAATGGAATCATTATCTTTGATGGATTATCTTTGCTGATTTGACTGCCAAATGGTTCAGAGATGCATTATGCGACAAAGTGTTCCCTGAAGATGAAGATGGGAAGCGAGCCATTCGAAGTTATCCCAACTATTTTGGAGATCTCGGATTTTGATCAATTCTTGGGAATGGATTGGTTCGAGCATCATAGAGTTGAGATTGATTGCGCTACTAAGGAAGTCATTCTGTATTCTCCCTTGGGTTCACAGATCATCTTTAAAGGTATAGAATCCTGTATCGTGGATTCTTTTAACTTTAGCGCAATTGTGGAAAGCGTTTACCCATGGTGATGTAGTTATGGCTGAGCATATTATTCAAAATTCGAAATTCACTCGAAAATTGCTCTAAAATTAAGTTGAATCGGAATCAGTTAAAATTGATTCGACTCAATTTGAGTCGATTCAATTTGACTCGAATCTAATTCGAGTCCAGCCTTGAATCGCTCGAAATATAATTCGAATCAACTCGAATTAATTAATAATATTATGCATTTATTAATATATTCTTATTTTAAAATTAAAAATAATAAAATTTAAAACTAAATAAAAAAAATTAGGGTTTTAAGTGTTTCATTTACTAAATTTATAGGTTGTCCAATTTAATTTTGAGCCAACGAGGAATAAAGAGGAAAATTACTCAATTTCGAGCCTACTCCATTCGATTTTGAGCCGACTCGGAATCGAGCCATTTCGAGTCGAGCTGACTTGACTCAAAATCAATTTCGATTTCGAGCCGAGTTCGAGTCAAAAATTTCGATTTCGAGTCCGAGCCAAAATCGCTTGAATTCGACTCGATATCAACCCTAGATGTAGTGTATACAATACTATTTAGTCTCCAGGGAGATGAGCCTGACCTTGGTGTTATTGCGCTGGTGAATGAGTTCCAAAGTTTCCCCCAGGTGCTATCCGGATTACCGCCTCAACGAGAGGTAGAGATTCCAATTGAATTGGTGCCTGAGCACGTCCCGCGTCGAGAGCACCATATCGTATGACACCCAAAGTGTTAGCTGAGTTTCGTATTCAGTTGCAAGAATTAGTGGATGCATGGTTTGTCCGCCCTAGTTCGTCCCTGTGGGGAGCTCCAGCTCTATTTGTCGAAAAGAAAGATGGATCTTTGAGAATGTGTATTGACTATCGGGAGTTGAATAGGTTGACTGTCTGGATTATGTATCCACTTCCCCGTATTGATGAATTGTTCGATCAACTCATAGGAGCACATGTCTTTTGTATGCTCGACCTACGACCAGGCTATCATCAGCTAAGAATTAATGAAGAAAACATTCTGAATATGTGGACTTCAATTCTCATTATAGTTAGTATGAATTCATAGTGATTCCTTTCGGCCTCCCAAGTGCTCTTTCAGTGTATCTGAGCCTCATGAATCACGTCTTTGAGTCGTTCCTCGATGTTTTTGTCATTGTGTTCATCGTCGATATTCTAGTTTATTCTACGGATGAGGAAGTGCATGCAAAGCACCTTCAAATGGTTTTAGCGAACTATAAATCGCGATGGGCGTGCGCAGCGGAGGGCGCACCCAACGTGCGCAGCGGAGGGCTCGCTGCTGTCTCCTACCTCCACCGCCTCCCTTCGGTCGCCGCCACCTATGTCCTCGTCGACGAACCTGGCTGGGTTGTCCGGGTGAAATGGTCACCATTTTCTCAAAATTATTGATCCAGGTGACCAGAATCGTGCAACCTCATTCGTTGTTTAAATTTCAGGTGGAAATTTCCGAGGAGTCCCTCAAAAAACAATAAAATGTCTCTCAGGACTCATTTGAAGACAAACAACCAAAGAGAGAAGAGAGAGCTTTAAAGTTTTCGAGCGTCGTGATCCACTCATATTTATGTTAGTTATTTTCTCGTTACATTTTTATGTTGTTTTCACGTGCATACGCATATTTACTATTTAAAGACGGTTTATTGGGTTGACCGCCCGGTAAGACCATGAATAAAAAGGTCTGATAATTTATTATAGTTTGGTAGAGAAAGGCAAGCTCTCATTTTTTAAGAAATAAAAAAAAATAAATGTAATTTAGAAAGCGTAACAACTCTATAGGACAACAAGATTAAAGGAGAAACAAAATTGGATATTAATATATAGGAAAAACAAAATAGACATAGATAAAGAGTGGGGAAATTGAAGACCTGCCAAAATTTGAAACACCCCAAACGTTACTGCTAAAAAACCCTCAGAATCAAAGTCAAGAGGAGTCCAAAATATAAAGGAAACGAGATTCCTTCTCGTTACCCTCTGTCGGCTGAGTGACGACTTTCCTCCCCGATCCTTCAACAATGCTAGTTCCGTAAATCGTTGCCCTCCTTCAGATCTCTGGCACACTACGGTGTCCGTCGACGTTTCCTCCAACACGCGAGTCTATCATCGTCAGCTTCGACAAATTTTCCGACGGTAGAACTCCCTCCTGATAGTGCTCTGAGAACTTCGACGCTCCTGTTTTGGACTTCCCGTGAAACCCATGTAAAGTCCTGTCGACTTCAACGCCACTCCAGACCTTGCTCGTTGTCTCGTCTCAGAAGCTCGGTTGATTCCTATTATCTCCTCCAGTGACCAGATTTTACCCATCCCGCCTCTCACTGTTACTCTCCCAGCTTAAGCGAGTCCTATTTTTTAGTTGCAACCAATACATTCTTGGTAAAATTCCTCCATTTCAATTGCTTAACTTTCATTACGAAAATTTGTATTCAGTTACTTAATTAGTTATGAGATTGTCCTAATATCCATAATTTTTCGTGATTATCGTTACTTTTCATAAATTGTTTTATGCTTTTTTTTCGTAGAACATTTGATTTGTTTAAAGATTCAAACCACAAGAGCAAAAGAATTTCATTCTTGAATTTTGATTAATAGTCTTATATCATTTGATTGTTCCGAGATTAAGAATGAGCGCATAATGAACTTTGAGCAGAATTTCTCCTAATCACTTCAGAATTTATTTATTTAAAATCGCCTCTTGAATCTGGGTTACATCAGTTTAGTATAAAGATAGGGTTTTGATTCGCTCCTATTGCAAATCAAGCTATCATGTTTGAAAAAAGGTTTATTAAATTTCTTTTTAAGTTTTAAATCTTAAAAAAACAATCATTTTCACATTTGAGTTGAATTAAAAAAACATACAACAAGAACAACAACACTAATGCCTTTATCCCACTATAATGGGGTCTGTTATATTGATCATTTGTCTCTATTGTGCTCTATCTTTAGTCATAGTCTCATTAATGCCTAAGTGCATCATGTCTTTCCATATAGTTTCATTCCATGTCTTTATTAGTGTACTCCCCTGTTTAATATGCCTAGTGACTAAACTCTTACAACACCCAATAGGCAAGGTTGCTAGAGTCGAGATCCTAGATTCCTAGGTTAGATCGTTTTCAGGTTGGATCGGATCAGATCGTAGGATCGGATCGAGGATCGCAAGATCCTACGACATTAATAAATTTAGACTAAAAATATAAAATTGATTTTTGTATCATCAAATTACATGCTCGATTAACAAAAACAAAATCAATAAATTGAGCAGTGTGTTAATAATTATATTAAATTTTTTGAATATTTAAATCAAAAAATTTAATATCATACTGTTAGAATTACTTATACTTTTATTTTATTGTATTCCCCTCATATATGGGAACCCCGCTTTATTATGCAGTATTTCACTTTTCTCTCAGTAAATACATACTAAATTCACTTTCAGTTTCCGGTAGGACCTCTAATGTCTAATAACAATAAAAAATCTGGACTGATGGCTTAGTGGAAGCCTAGAAGTAAGAAGACGAACCCAGACTACTGGATTCCTCATACGCTGGAAGAAACAAGCTTGAATTGCTCGTATACTGGATTTCTAACCGCTAGATTGCTCATATGCTAGAAAGGAAGAGAAGACATCGTCCTGAAAGTACAAAGCAAGAAATCACTGGATTACCAACCACTGGATTGCTCATACACAGAAATATAAAATAAGACATTCACACCACCTGAAATGGAACCTGCTAATTAAAGAAAAGGAAGACATTGTTTGGACTGGAAGCGAACGAAGACGTCGCTCTTGACCTCCATTTCCAATGGACAATCGACACTTAGGAATACGGTAAAGCAACATAATATGATTATGTGATTGGATATGGAGGCGAGATTGAGATAAGGTTAAACAATGGGTTATGAGCGTTGAACTAGTTGAATGGGGTCGGTATAGGGTTGGACATGTTTCTAGTTACATTTGATCGAACCGGTAGAATCGGGTGGGATCGCGATCCTACCGATCATAAGATCCGGTTCGCGACCCCAGACGTGGATTTGCCGATTTAGATCATAGGTAAGATCCTGATCGATTTGGATCATAGTTAAGATCCGTATTGCGATCCTGATAACCATGTTAATAGGTGCCTCTAATGGACTTATTTGTACGAGTCCAAATCATCTTAGTCGAGCTTCTTGCATCTTCTCTGTCATTGGTGTCACTCCTGTCTTATCCTTGATACGTTCATTCCTAATTTTATCCAGTCTCGTGTGTCCACACGTGCACCTGAGCATTCTCATCTCCGAAACTCCCATTTTTCTCATGTGCACAATTCACTGGCAAACACTCAGATCCATAGAGCATTATTGTCTAATTGCAGTACAGTAAAACTTGCCTTTAAGTTTTAATGGTACTTTACGTTCACATAAGATCCCCGACACGCCTCTCTAGTTCAACCGACATGCTTTGATTCTATGTATCACATCTTTATCAACTCTATCTTTTTGAATTATCGATACAAGATATTTAAAACACTCACTACAAGAAATATCTTGTACACAACACTTCCATCTTTTTGAATTATCAATCCAAGATATTTAAAACACTCACTACGAGAAATATCTTGATCACTCAACTTAATAACGAAGTCATCCGTACTTCTTGCACTGCTAAAATTAAGCTCCATATACTCTGTATTTGTCGTGTTCAATCTTAAACCTTCTTTTCTAAATTGTCTTGCCAAGATTCAAGTTTCATGTTTACACCCATGGGTGTCTCATCTACCAAAACAATATCATTCTCAAACAATAAACACCAAGATATTACTTGTTGGATATGTATGGTGAGCTTATCTTAGATAAGGGTAAAAAGATAGAGCTTAAATCAACTTATGTCGGTCCCATGCCCGGTTGAAAAATGTTGAGCGTTTTGTTTAGGTAGACAGCTAGCGTAAAATTTAGTCACCCTTGTGAATATGAATTATTTGAGAATTAAAAAAACTTAAAAAAAATTTATACTCAATCAGGTAATCTGACATTTAAAGTAAAAGCCTTTAAAATTCTAGAGTTATTTTTATAAGCTTAAAAGGTTTTCCTCGTTTGAAAAAAAGATTACAAATTAATTTTAAAATTATTTCAAATTTTATGAGAATTTAGAAACAATTAATTTAAATGGAAAATCGTGTGGGTAATTAAAAAATGCAATGCTGATTCAAGCGCACGAAATAAAATTTTGACAAATAATTGAGGCATTGAGTACGACTGTTACCACAAATATGCGAGATGTGGGACATGTGATAAATGAGTTACGCGTGCGTGTTAATATGTTAGTGGCCAGCCAAAAGTTAAGGATTACCTCGCACCAAATATAAGAGGGTCCTAACTATAAGCAACCTGAAATTGAAAACCTTAATCTACAACAATTTAAACAAGAGCATCAAAACATAACACATCCACCTCGATGGGATATAGGTGTCAAATTAGATATTGGTTATTTCGAAGGGCGTTTAGAACCCGGGGGATGCCTAGATCATTTCCTGACTTTGAAGTAATTGCCCCAAGCTAGGCCAGTTGAGTACGCTATCCTTAGGTTAAAGGGATCTTGCTTTGGTTTGTGGGGTTAGCTAGAGTGTTCAAGATTTATTTTAGGCATGTCACCTATCACCACATGAATTGAATTTAAGACAGTTGTGCAAGAGGTACGTTACATCCGATTATTTGCACTCTCTACCGTAGGTTCCACAACCTACGACAATACAAACTAATGATGGATGAATATGCAAATGAGTTCCTAGTACTTTTGTCTCGCCTCGACCTTTAAGATGATGATGATATGACTATCACATTATCTGAATGGGTTACGATATTTCATTGGAGACCAGTAAGAGCTATATGACTATAAGGACTTAGGAGAGATCTCGAGTTGCACATGGAGAGTGGAGTTCTTAAGAAGCGGACATCCGGACTTAGGTCTACTGAAAGACCCCCACCGAGTATCACCACTGTCAACACTACTAGGGCCTTAGATTTCCCTCACCGTCTCATCACTACCAGAACCCGACTCTGCCCACTAACCCCTCTCGGGGTAAGGAGATTATTGGGGGTAAGCCCAACACTAATGTATTTTGATGCTTCAAGTGCATGGAACCGAAGAACAAATCCTTTAAGTACTGCGACACTACTTCGTCGTTATTATTGATTTTACTGATCGACGAGAGCCTGAGTATAGAGTTTACATAATGACTCCAATCCTGAGCATGAGCCTGAGCCTTAGCCCGAGCCTGATAAAGTAATATAAGTAGAGGGCGAACTAGCAAAACACTTAGTTTGTCGTACACTCGTACGTTATAAATTGATTACCCCTATCGATTCTACTGAGGATGACCATAGGAGGCACATAATATTTTTGCACCACTGCACGTATTCATGGATAAATTTGTTCCATTATCATCGATAGTTGTAGTATGGAGAACTTTGTTTCTCAACGTATGGTCGACATATTAGGGGTTGCGTCGCACCGTTAGAACTAACCCTACAACTTATTTGGAGTCAATAGTCATTTGATGCTCATTATCCAACTATTGTCTAGTATAATTTTTTATATGGAGCACATATTCAGATATAGTGTTATGTCATGTCGTCGTCATGGATGTCTGTCACATCTTATTAGGTAGATCTTGGCAGTACGACCAACATATCATAAATTACGGCATGAGGAACTCTCATTCCTTCGAGTACCATGAACACAAGATTATTCTTCCCCTAAAGAACTGTCTTATTTCAAGGACACTCGAGAGGACCTCTACGTCTTCTAGTTCACTTTTTATTGACTCCACCACATTACTACTTACCACACTCCCACCTGAACCCCCACCCCATGAAGTAAGTCGCGATCCAAATGTGGCAATCACCTCACATGAACTAGGATCGATCCCACATTTATCGGTTTATGATATGCCACCTGTTATTTCTCAATTTTTGCTTAATATACCTGATGATGACTCATTTCTCACACCTTACGATGTCAATTTCATATTTGGACTCACACTTTTATTTTGCTACGCTATCATTTGGATATAGGAGAACATTTTGAATGTCATCAAAACATTAAATTTTTAATAATATATCTTTGAAAAATTCTTTGGGGATGGTTGGAGTTGCACTCTAGTTTAGTTGTATTTATCATTCTCAGACGGATGAACATACTAAGATTATTAATTGGTTTTTGGAAGAGTTTCTCAAGTTTTTGCCCGGCAAATCCAAAAACACGGTATTTTGTGTTTCCACAAGTTGAACTTGCATCTAATAATTCTAAAGTTTGTGCTACCACTAAAATCTCATGTGAATTTACTTATGGCCATTTTATACAATATAATACGTAACCTCCTTCAACCTTCCTTGATCGCATTTCCTTTGACGCTCAGTCGCACATTAACTACTTAAGAGAACTGAATAAAATTTTTGCTAGTGATTTGCAAGCAACTTTTGAAATGTTTAAATTCGTGGTCGGTAGTTATCGCCATGAATTATACTTTTCATAGGAGATTGGATGTTCGCTTATTTTAGCATGCAACGATTTACTCCTAGAACTGTACCATAAGATACAACAGAGGAAGTTCAATTCATTTCAAGCTCGGGAACGGATCGGTGAGAACACCTGCGTACCATATCTGCTTGTTGGATTTGAAGCCCTCCCTACACTCAATGTATCTAGCTTTACACTATTCGTTGAAGATCCGCTCAGCTTCAGTCTCAGCCACAAGCAACACGACCATGGATGCCGCCCGAATTCAAGTCACTGATGACATCAACCACTATCAATTTTCACGAGATTTTGACGGGGCCGAGCCCTTTCAACCTCGAGAGAATTGATATATGGTGACAAATCTTAGTATTCTCATATTTATGTTAGTTATTTTCTTTGTTACATTCTTATGTTGTTTTCACCAGCGCGCACACATTTGCTATTTTAAGACGGCTTATCGGGTTCACCGTCCGGTAAGTTCATGAATAAAAAGTTCGTTAATTTAGGATAGTTAGCGAAAGAAAGACAAGTTGTCATGATTTAAGAAATAAATAAAAATAAATATAATGTAGGATGCATAATATCTTTAGACAACAACTTGATTAAAGGAAAAACAAAATTAGAAGATGAATATATGGGAAAAACAAAAATCAAGATAGATAAAAGATTGGGAAAATTGAAAACCCGCCAAAATTTCAAACACCCTCAAACGTTGTTGTTAAAAACTCTCAGAATCAAAGCCTAGAGGCCAAAATACAGAGGAAACGAGATCCCTTCTCGTTCCCCTCTGTCGGTTGAGTGAGAGTTCTCTCCCCAGTCCTTCAACAATGCCAGTTCCACGAATCGATGGCCTCCTTCAGATCTACAGCGACCTACGACGTCCGTCGACGTTTCCTACAACACATGATTCGATCGTCGTCGATTTCGACAAATTTTTCGATGGTAGAACTCCATCACGACGCTGCTCCTAAGAACTCTGACGCTTCTGTTTCGGATTTCCCGTAAAATCCTTGTAAGGTCCTGTTGATTTCAACACCACTCCAGACCTTGCTCGATGTTCTGTCTCAGAATCTCGATCGAGTCTTATTATCTCCTCAAGTGTGCAGATTGGACCCAGCCCACCCCTCACGGTTACTCTCCCAGCTTAAGTGAGCCCACTTCTTAGTTGCAGCCAGTACATGCTCGGTAAATTCCTCCAGCTCAATTGCTTAACTTTCATGACAATATTTTTTATTTTGTTCCTTAGTTAGTTGTGAGCTTGCTCCTAATGTCCATAATTATTTGTAATTATTGTTATTTCTCAGAAATTGTTTTATGCATTTTTTATGTAGAACATTTGATCCGTGTTAAGATTCAAACCACAAGCCCGAAAGAATTTCATTCTTGAATTTTGATTAATAGTCTTACAACATTCGATTATTCTTAGATAAAGAATGAGGGCATAATGAACTTCGAGCCGAATTTCTTCTAATCGCCTCCGAGTTATGGAAATTAAAGAGGCGGGGAGGTGTGTAAAAGCGGAGTGGGAAGGACCGAGGAGTATGTAAGCGAGACAACGAAGAGAAGGAGAAAAACTTAGTTGTAAGTGCGCATGTCATCTAACCAGACATGCGTGGATGTCGCCCCCTTGCCATGTTCTTCGGCCATGCAACAATTATTGATGTCCCTGGATAGTTTCTTCTGATGTCTTTTTGTTCATTCGGGCTCCTCCTGACACCCTGGCTTATCTTCCGTGCCTCCATGCTATGACAACCTTCAAGTTTGATCAACCTCGTTCAACCTTAAGGACAAGGTCACTTTTCCTGAAGGATGTGTTCATATGTATGCGTCTTGCAAACAAGTCACATGTGCGCTCAGACGACTGACTTGTTATGAATCCTCACAACGACCTATTCATGATACAACAATACCAAAGGCAGCAGAAGGATGCGACATCAAGCGGTTCAACCCTCCATAATTAAAACAAAATGGCGGTTGAGGGCTGAACCGGGCGGGTTTAGCCCTTATAGAAGGGTTAGCGATTGACAAGCAAGTATTCACTGGTATTCCTTTATCCTCCTCTCAAATCCTAGATTTCTCCTTTCTCTCCTGAATCTCATTCTTATTCCTAACATTTGGTATCAGAGGCACTTCCTCCAACGTCGTCGCTACATCTGACATCATCCAGAATCCTTCTAAATCATCTGCATCCTTCAATCGTTCGACCCACGACCGATGTCTCCAGCACTCGTAGACGTAGCTTCGTCACGCACCGACGATCCTGCGATCGACGGACCCTCTTCCCGCATCGACGATCCCCGACGACTGCTTCCTTCCCACGCATGGCCGCATCCAGGCACCTGCACCAGTACACCGATCTTCCCTCCTTCAGTGTCCGCCTACAACTGGAGTGCGATCTTTATCTGTTGCTCGACTGTGTCAATCAAGTCGATCTCCTCCGATCGTCGACCTCTTCGAACGCTGCCACCTTCACTGTGGTAGTCTCCTTCGCCAAAGGCGTCGTTGCACCTTATCGACCTTCGTCTTCTTCGGCAGGGTCGTACCTTTGTCTTTCCAGCGTGACTTCTTCTGCAGCAACTCGCGGACTACAACAACTCGCAGGACTACAGCAACTCTCCCCCCTCCATCCTACGACAGCTTCAATTTCTTCGAACACAAATTTCCATCATGGTGACCCGCTCCCAGGAAGAGTCCAATCGGTTGGCCACTTAAAAGACAACTGCACCGGGCTGTCAGACATGGTGGCAGCCATCGAAGAGAAGTTGAGGGCATCCAAGAAACGACTCGAAGAAATGTTGGATGCACGTATGGAAGAGATCAAAAATTTGTTGACTCAACACATCAAGGGTAAGACTATTATGGAGGAGACCAATGCAGTCCCGATCCCACTTCCGTCCCCAGCAGCAGGACATGAAGACAGTGTGGGTAGGGAGGGTAACGATCGGCCTTCAGCGTCAATAGGGGGCTTAGAATCGACAGCAGGAAGAGCAGGAGGCTCACGACGACCCCCTGCATTTCTCGATGTAACCCAGATAGCAGGAATCGACGCGTCGGCCTTGGATTTTCCTCCTTACGACAAAACGCCCACGCCCAGGGGTCAGACTAGGCTCGGGAAGGGCGCCAGGAGGACCGACGACCCAGAGGGATGGGTTACCCACATCAGGATGGACTCCTTCCTATCCCGGAAATGTCGGGATATGACGGTAGCGGCAGAGGAGGTGGATGGGAGTGTAGGCCGCCATTGGCAGTCAGAAACCCCTACGGGTGGACATGGTCAGAGCTACAAGCAAGAAAGGAAAAGTGATTGTGCTTCAACTGTGATGTGGAATTCACCCCAGACCACAAATGTCGGATGATCTAGTGTACATGTTGCAGAAAGAAGACGAATTTTCAGATGCAAGAAGAAGGGAACAGGAGCACATCCCGGAAATACCCTTAGGGTTTCCTGGCGATGGACAAGCAAGTATTCTCAGGTATTCCTTTCTCCTCCTCTCAAACCCTAGATTACTCCTCTCTCCCGAATCCCCTTCTTGTTCCTAACATGACCTCACTATGCGAGAACTCTCTCGGAGGTTTTGCTACTTTTATGAATTATCTTGTATTTGTAGTTAATTATGTAATTGTCCTTTTATGTATTTTGTATTATAGCAGATCTTCATCTATATAAGGAGCCCTTAGGTTGAAAGTAGAGCATCTTGGATCATCGTTGTAGAGAGGACTCTTATAGAGATCCTTCCCTCAAGAGTTTATGTCAAACATACCTAAATATCTTGTATCTTCTTTTACATTAATCTACGTTATTTTCGTTCAACGATTGCCAGGATCTATCAGTTTCATCCCAAATTGACATGGAACTATAGCAGATGGCTTAGTCAGGAGGAATTCTTCTACAAATAATCCTTCCTCTGTTGCTGGAACTACCATGTTACATGTTTATGGCCAAACACCTCCCACGGTGCTGTGACATCTGCAAAGCAAATGTTGTGTGGAAGCTCGTCATACCAGCTCATGGAATGCGATTATATTCTATGTCAACTCAAGTTCCAGCTGCAATGTGCCAACAAAAGATGCTCAGTCAAGAGAGCAAGTGCCATATAGGCATTCATTCCCAGTTGGGGTCTCCTTTCTTATCACCATACCTCCATGGCCACATGATTTCACTCTTCTCCCGTTTATATGGGCCTTTCACAGTGGAGATGCATATTGTGGAGGTGGCATACTACATGTAATAGAAAACTAAACACAAGCTCTAGTTTTAATGGAGTTTTAGTCTGCTTTTTATTTTTTTTAATGAGAATGATGATAAAGAGCTCTTTAAATAGAGCAGATTACATTTACTGCTAGGCTTTAATTAAGCAGTTGATAGGAGAGAAAATGGTTGGTATTAGCTTAGCATTTATCAGCACTTCTAATTATTAGCCTTGGACGGTGCAGATTTTATCTTTTTTACCCCATCTAAATCGCAGTTGTCGATGACGCCGATCTTAAATTGCAGTTGTCGATGACGCCGATCTTCTTCCTGAGTTCGATAAATCTCTCTCGAGGAGCGGTTTTGTAAGGATGTCGGCGAGCTGATCTTCAGTTGAGCAGTAGACAATGTAGATCTCCTTCTTCTCTATAAGTTCCCTGATGAAATGCCATCGAATATCGATGTGTTTGCTTCGACTGTGGAACACAGAGTTTTTTGAGAGGGCAATGGCCGATTGGTTATCACATAGGATTCTTACTCCTTCTGAACCATAGATTTCGTTGATTAGGCATTTTAGCCATACAGCTTCACAGGCGGCTTTGTTCAGTGCCATGTACTCAGCTTCAGTTGTTGAGAGCGCCACCAATTGTTGCTTCCTTGAGCTCCAGGAAATGTGTTTTGTTCCAAGTAGAAAGAGGAATTCGTTGGTGCTCTTGCGATCAGAGGTCACCAGCCCAGTCGGAATCGGTATACCCTGTAAGGGTATCAATTTTGTTGTGTTTGTAGAGGATCCCCAATTTTTAGTTCCTTGTAGGTAGCGGAGGATCCGTTTTACTGCGGCATGATGGGCCTTTGATGGGTTGCTCCCGAATCTTGCGACAATATTCACGGCGTTGCCAATGTCCGATCATGAGTGAGTGAGGTCAATCAGAGAGCCAACGATGCTCCTATAATCTTCTTTGTCTGTCGTTTCCTCCCCTTCCAGTTTGGTTGTGAGCTTATCGGAAGTGGACATCGGTGTCAAAGCTGGGTTGCAGTCTTGCATTTGGAATTTGAGAAGGAGGTTGGTAATATATAGCTGTTGTGAGATGAAAATACCGCCCGCTATGTGTTTGATCTGAAGTTCGAGAAAGAATCGGAGGGGGCCAAGATCTGTCATCTCATACTTCCTTTGCATATTGTCCCGGAAGTGTTGAATGTGTGTGGTGTGAGTTCCAGTGACGAGTAAGTCGTCAACATAGAGACAAATTATGAGTTTGGTTTCACCTTGTTTCTTAATGTAGAGGGTAGGCTCATTGGAGCTGCGATTGAATCCTTCCTGAATGTAGTAGTTTATGTTGTCATGCCATGCACGCGACGCCTGTTTGAGCCCATACAGGGCCTTGTGAAGTTGGTACACCTTCTCACACTGGCCCCCTTTGTGCACAAATCCTGGTGGCTGAGTTACATAGACTTCTTCTGGATGGTTCCGTTGAGAAACACAGATTTTACATCAAGTTGGTAGATTGGATAGTGGTGTTTTGCGGCAGTGGCAAGGAGGCCAATTGTCGTCATTCTTGCTACTGGCGCAAACGTTTCATTGTAGTCTTCACCCGGGCGCTGGGAGTAGCCTTTTGCGACCAACCGAGCTTTATGTTTCAGTATTCTACCTTATTCATTCTGTTTTTTTTTATATACCTATTTCAACCCGATGATGTCTCGACCAGGAGGTCTGGAGACTTGGGTCCAGGTGTGGTTTTTTTCAATGGCAGCTAATTCTTCTTGCATTGCAATGTTCTAGTGTTCTTCTTTTGCAGCAACTTCATAAGTGAGGGGTGTTGATGAGCAGAGAGCGTACTCGGCTCTTTGGTATATCTCTTCAATTGATCTGGTTTTGAGGGGCGATGATGACTCATAATCAGAGTCAGGGGCATAACTTTCCTGACTTGAGGAAGATGGTGCAGGGAGGGAGTTGAGACTGGTACTCATCTCAATCCGGCACCGTCAGAGATGATGATGGTGGAAGTTCTGAGCCCCAAGACCAAGTCCCTTGCTTCATCAAAAGTAATATCACGTGATATAATGAGTTTGTTAGTAGATGGATCAATTAGGCACGGTAGGCTTTGCTTTGCTCGCTGTAGCCGACGAGCACACATTTGATACTGGATTCATCCAGCTTGTCTTTCTTGTCTCTAACTTTGTGCGTATATGCAACCCAGCCGAACGTGCGCAGGTGAGCTACACTCGGTTTGCGTTGATGAAGTGTTTCATATGGAGTGGATTGATGCAGGGCCTTGGTTGGACATCGATTGAGCAGGTACGTGGCTGTTGAGGCATCCTCTGCCCAGTAAGATATTGGGCAGGATTTATGTAGCATCATTGTTCTTGCCATCTCCACCACTGTTCAATTTCATCTTTCGACGACACCATTCTGTTGTGGTGTCCCAGCGGTGGTTAGTTCTCTTCTTATTCCTGCATCTCGACAGAATTAGAAAAATCAGTTGAGAGGAATTCACCTCCTCTATCACTTCTAATGACTTTAATTTTTCTGTCAAATTGATTCTCTACTAGATTTTTGTAGAGCTGGAAGTAGGAGAAAACATATGATTTTTGGTCAAGGTGGTAGAACCACATAAAACGGCTATAATCATCAACAATTAGGAGGTAGTATGATGCAGTACGGCGCGTAGGGTTTACGCGCCTGTCAGCTTCTTTTTTTTTCTTTAGGAAACCCTAAATGCATGCAATGATTAACTTAATTTTGCAAAGTTTTGAGCGAAATTTGCACGAACTTAAGAAATGAAGCAATTAAATTGTTTGTAAAGCTCAAAATCGCTACTTTCTTTTAAAATAAATTTTCTTAAATAAAATGGTTCAATTTTAAATACAGGGAAGGAAATTCACAACTTTCGTTCCGTTCCCTTTGTCGTAGCACAACGGAAATCGTGAACTTCCAAATATGTTTCCGTTTGGAGTTTTCAACGTAGCATTTGCTGACGAAACTCGGGGGAAAACCCAACAATGAGGCTATTATCCTACGAGAAATTATAGAGGTACACATAAAGAAAAAGATAAAAATAATTACCCACGGAAGAGACGTCTTCCGTATTCGAAGTCGATGACGATCACGCGAGGAACTACTCGTCACCTTCGATCTCCGCTCCAAGGTCGGCCGCTATCGCACACGGGCAACAAGGAATTAAGTCAATCTCTCACACGAGGTGGTTCCACGGAATCTCTCACTCGGTCGTGTAAGGAAGCCACAAACTAATAACCTAAATTCACTCGCTCTTCACGCTCAAAGTGGTTCCACGAAATCTCAAACGCTCTCGGTGGATCCACGGGTACCAAACTAAGACCTACAGCTAAATCCCTTTCACAGGAATACCCAAGAGGTCAGCACTCTAACATCAAAGTTTGAACCTATAAATACAACAGTAACATCAACAGATTACTGTTTATCACCTTCTCACGAAGCACAACAATCTTCAATTCAACAGAAACATCTAGCAGCTCTCAATTTTTTTTCAAACATTCCAGTACAGTTATCGAAGTCCTCAAATAGGAATTTAACAGCACATTCACATTCTACTGTTCATTATCTCTCCCAAGCCGGCAATAGGAAGAGAACAATCTCACAGCCAAATAACACACAGGAGCATCAACATTCATCACACGCCTAACACCTCAACTCCACAGAGCT
Source organism: Platanthera guangdongensis (assembly GCA_039583875.1). Classification (NCBI taxonomy): domain Eukaryota; kingdom Viridiplantae; phylum Streptophyta; class Magnoliopsida; order Asparagales; family Orchidaceae; genus Platanthera; species Platanthera guangdongensis. Next base: position 13,589,801 of record CM077160.1, on the reverse strand, counting down.
TAATCGCGCCTAATCTCTAACAGGAATTCACACAGAAATCCTCAGACAACTATACTCCTACAGCTACAAGAAGTTCTCAAACTTCTTCAACGGGAATCACACAACCATCAATCAATTTCAATAATCTTCAACACCAACCGAAAACTACAAACATCTCCCTTTTTATAGGGTTAAGAACAGGAAAAACCAAAAAGAAACCTGCACACGAACATCCATAGCGGTTGCTGGATCGACATCGTAGGGCTAGGCGATGCTTCTGGGCGTGCGAAAGAGGCATGCGAGCTCGACGTGGGCAGAGGGATGGCGCGACGTGGGGAGCCCGTGCCTGATGCAGCGCCAAAGTCGGGGGAGGAAGCACGTGCATCGCGTGCCGCTAGTGTGAGCCTAGATCTGCGGCTGGATCAGGAAGCCGGGAAGATGAACAACGCCTGTCTGCGCTCTAGATCGGGAAGGGAACAGTGAGCCGGGAGCTGGGCCCGTTCATCTCTTCTTTAACAAATACTTAATCTTTTATATATATATATAATATGTATATATCTTTATTATATAAAATAATAGTCCTATTTGAAATCACACCACCAGCGGAATCTGGACCGTCGGATCAAGCATCATCAAAAATAGGTCGTTGGATTCAAAGCAGCAGGACTGCAAATAACCAAAGCTCCAAAAAAAAATACTGTTCATCATCCCAAAAATCACGATGTCCAGATTCCGCATCCTGTCCCTTCACGGCTCACCCCGCCGCCTGCGGCGGAGCCGCCGGCAGCCAGCCCGGCGCCCACGGGTGTGTTCGCTCCCCGCCGGACAACCCCCGGCGGGTTCGCGGGAGGCCGACGAACCCCCCGGTGGGCTCCGGGCAAGCCGCGAGAGGCTCCGCCGGCGGCGGCAGGGTGAGGCCGTGAAGCATGGGAGGCGGAAACGAAATGCGCCGACGTTTTTTTTTTTCTTTCTATTTTATAATTTAATAAATAAATAATTTATATTTATTATTAAAAAAATCAGAAAAATAAAATTCAGAAGTATAAAATATTAAAATTTGAATTCTTTTAAATTTTAAAATTTTAAATAACTACTAGGGGGCGGGCGAAGCCCGCAGCAACGCATCGAGAACGGGCGGAGCCCGTTCGAAGATGCTAGTATTATATATAAAAAAATATATATTAATAATTGTGTAAATATACTCCCAAAGCTACGCGTGCAGGCGTGCAACGACATGGCTACGCACACAGGCGTGCAACAAACTAAAAATTGACAACATAAAACTTGCAAAAATAAAATGCAATAAACATAAACTTAAAATGCGACGTCGGACATTTTTTGGTGACCTGACCTAGGTTGGTCTCCACCAACTCCCCCTCTCGAAATCACTCATCTCTGGTGAGTGCTCCGAGTGGTAGTTCGAGAGAAGATCAACATCCATTCCAACGAACCAAAGATCTCTAAAAATCACCGTCACCAGTAGCGGTCACTGTCCAATATCTGCTCGGGAACTGGACTAGAATATTCTCCTGGTGTCCATGCTCAACCTGAAACTGGCAGTAAAAGCAGAAGGAACTACGATGGAAGTGTCAGTAGCGGAATGAATGTCGGTATGTCCTGAATGTGGCTTCTCACTCTCACTCACCGATCCAGAAGAAACAAATGGAGGAGAAGGCAATGAAATTTCTAAAGACTCATGTGGATAGTCGTAGAATAAAGTCAGATCGGCTACGTTAAAAACAGGATTTGCTCCCCTAACAGATGACATCTCAAGTTCATATGCGTTTTGCCTAATCCGCTTCACTACTCGAAAGGGTCCGTCCTATGGTAGCTAGCTTTTTACGGTACCAGAAGGTAGCCGTTCCGGATCTAGCCGAACCATAATGAAGTCATCCATTTAAAACTAATAGCTCGTTTTCTGCTTTTTAATTTGAGTTGCATAAAAATCAAAGTACTATGCAATTTTTCGCTCAAAAAACTTTTTATGCAAATCATGCAAATGCAATAAATGAAATAGTAATATGACTAACGCCACAAACCAATGGTTTCAGATACTAAAAGCAACTCCTGAAAGAGGCACATGATCAGGAGGCTCAGAGGATGGATCATAAAAGAATTAATCGCGGGGACGATGAACACTCAAGTGCAAATCAGAGACATCAGTGATTGGATGTGTCAACATAGTGTGCGTACTGTCTCTGAACGTGCGGGTGAAAAGATATAACATCAACAAATCAGTGAGTGCACCCTCAAACTCGAATGTGCAACAAAGGATTGATACATCCCAAATGTGTGGTGAACTCATATGTGGTTCATCTAGGGGTTCACCGGGAGGGGTATAATAAAATTCGTCGCAAATGCGACCCATGCAGACGTAGACTCCAAAAACATATGAAGTGCCCTCATATAAATGAAAATGCACGTGACGTATGACAACCGTGATAAATGTACTAAGAGACTGTGATATATCTGGAGGCTCACCAGGTGGGACATCTGAAAACTCATCGCGAATACGATGGTCAACATGTGGTACGTCCCATAACTCATCTAGAGTGCAAGTGGCCAGATGGATATGATCAAGCCCTAATATATGGTTTTCACACTCAAAATCATTTCTTTGAAGCACTATCGACGTCAAAGGCGACAATAGAGCAGGTATCCATGTCTTAAAACCTATAAGTGTACTACTCAGATAAAGCTCATCCACACAACGACGAGGTTGCTCATCTGGAGGCTCAATAGGAGGGTCTTCAAATGTCCCATCAGCCGAGTAATGGTCCTCCAGAAATGAACCATCAGAAGGGGTCGTACTCTCAGAAAGGGTAGGGGTGACTACCTCGAGATCACTACTAAGCTCCCGTCTCCCGAACGTAATGTCACTCAGTGCAACATCGGGTGTGGTGATGTGACTCAGTGCGTCATTGGGTGAGGTGTGCAAGGAATCTACACTCAAAAAAGAGCTAGTAGATATAGAATCAAGGGCGGATTCACTAAGTGGAGCAGACTCACATGGGGGTTGACTCCACACATCCTGTATTAGAACATCAGACAGAGTGGGTGACGTCTCCCTGGTGTGGGCAGTGGAATGCTCGTGCTGGCCCTTAAAGTCTATCATCATGTTCACCTTCAGAACACTAGGAGGATCACTAGGTGTGATGTACGCTTGACGATAGTGACCTCTATAGTATTCGTGAATGTAGTCGTGACGACCGTCCATATCATAATCATGTCGTGCTCGTGGATAATCGTGGGTCCTACGAACGTGTGATGGTGGTCGCACATATGCAGTCTCAGATTCCTCATATGAAGGAGACATGTAGTATCGATCTCAGGCATACCACTTGAAAGATATGGTACCTAAACACCTAGAGGGGGGGGTGAATAGGTGACCTAATCCTTTTTTTAACTTTAATGGCAGCAAACAGTTTATTATCACAGATTTCTAACTTTTGCACAGCAATCACAAAGTATTCACAGCATACACAGCACAACACACAGTGGTTTATAGTGGTTCCCCAAGATATGGGTACATCCACTTTCCCCCTTCGCTTATCTAGCAGTGTACTAGATTCGGCCAAACTCCTCCACTGTCTCAGAACCCAAATTGGTTCCTACCTCAGGCCCAAAGCCTTACAACTCAGCTTTTTCCCAAAGCCTACACTCAGCCAATCAAGGCCTACACTCAGCCAATCCAAGGCCTACACTAAGCCAACAAGGCCTACACTCAGAGATCTCAATCTCCTACACTCAGGCTCACAAGCCCTACCCTCAGCCTTTATAATTATAGGCTTACAATCACTCAGATCCAAAGGATCCTACAAGTTAAAATGTATTACAAATAATAACTCTACAACTCAGAAACATAAGAGGGGAGTTGAGAGATTCTTGATGAGTTCTTGGAAGAACTCAGCTGGATCCAATCTGACTTAGCTTTTTTCAAAGCTTTTTGAGTAGAACTGAATAAGACTGAATCCTCCTGCAGTAGTTCCTTGACCTCTGCTACTTAAGATCCAGAATTGAATCTGAATCCTTCTTCTCAGCCTAGTTCCAGAGGCTGATTTCTTGGAAGGAGCCCTCTCTCTTCAACTTCTTAGATCTGCACTTGGACTGCAAGATCTTCTTGTGTTGATACTCTGGGTACCACTTCAATAATTTGTATTTCAACAAACTGAACTCTTGACCAATAATCTGATCAATAACTTCAACAACAGTTTCTGTAAACTGTGGGTGCCTATTTATATGCCTTCTTCATGGTAACCGGCTGGTCCGGTTCATAACTGACTTCTGACATCTCTGACAGTTGCTGTAGACCGGCTGGAATGGCAGCTGTCAAGTCATCCAGTCACTTCTTGAAAATCTCTAACAGTCTGTAAGTGTCGAGACTTTCTGTCTTTAAGTGTCGACACTTGTAGTCCAAGTGTCGACACATGCTGTGTAAGTGTCGACACAAGTCTACAAGGTGTCGACACAACTCCTTGTATGTCTCGACACAGATTCTTCTGCATGTGTCGACACTGAAATTGAGTGTCGACACAAGTACTTGTTCTTCTAGCTTTTGCTGAATTCTTCTAAGTGTCGACACATCTCCTTTGTGTCGACACATCTCCTTTGTGTCGACACATCTTCTTGTGTTGAATCTGTCAAGTGTCGACACTGCTTCTTGGTGTCGACACATAGTCTTCTATGTTGAAACTTGCTGAGTGTCGACACAGCTCCTTGTGTCGACACAACTTCTTGTTGTTGAGACTTAAGCTGAGTGTCGACACATTCCCTTAGTGTCGACACTTGTACTTAGAATATTTTGTTGATAATTATCTTCTTTGCTAAGTGTCGACACAGTTCCTTGTGTCGACACTTTCTTCAAGTGTAGAGTCTTCTGGTTGTGTGTCGACACATTGTGCTGGGTGTCGACACATAGTTCATGTGTTGACTCTTTCTGTTGAGTGTCGACACATTGTTCTGAGTGTCGACACTTTAACTTAGTCTCTGCAGACTTTTGCTGAGTGTCGACACAGCTCCAAGTGTCGACACTTTCTGGTGTAGACTTAGCTTCACTGGGTGTCGACACAGCTCCTTGTGTCGACACAACTTCTGTCTGCACTTTTCTTCACTGAGTGTCGACACAGCTTCAAGTGTCGACACTTTCTGTCTGGTGTCGACTCTGCATCCCAGGTGTCGACACAATGACTCCAAGTGTCGACACTGCTTGTCTAGGTGTCGACACAAGCTTTCTTAAGTGTCGACACTTCCCCTCTGGGTGTCGACACATGGACTTAGAAACTTTTTTGCTTCAGTCAAGTGATTACTTAACCTGCACAAGTAAACTCAACATACATCAAATACATCATGATGTATATCATTTAGTTGGGTGAGGCTTCTTTAAATCAGGTACATTTGACCAATGTACCCAACAATCTCCCCCTATTTGGAGAAGTCATAACACTTAGTCAATGATATACACCATTCATAATTAAAAATTACAGAATGATGTAAAGCAGATTATTTACAGCAGGGTAAACATAAACATGTAATAATTCACACATGTATACACATTCAACATTTCAGAACAAACAAGAAATAGACATATTCACAGAACAATCATGAAATATATTTATCATAAATTGTTCTAACATTTTTCTAATACATCTTCAATGGTTTACAAAATGTTTTACATTCAAAAGATTACAACAATCTTCAAGTCAATTCCTAATCTATTTCTGGTCTGGTTCTTTGATAACTATGCCTTTGCCAGGTTGGACTTGAGCTTTGACAGGAGCTTCAGCAGTGTCAGCAACAGCAGACTTCTTTCCTTTTAGATCCTTCTTCTTGAGTTCTTCTGCCTTGATCTTCTGCCTTTCAAAATAATGATAAGGCTTAGAGAAGTACTTGCTAGGCTCCACTGCAGTAGAAGGTAGCTTTCCCATCTTAGCCTTCCTTCTGAACTGTACTATTGCTTCCTGCCTGATCTCATGTTTTCTCCATTCAGCTTCAGAGAACCATTTGTTCCTGTCATGCGTATTGTCCTTGGCAGCTTTCCAGGCAGTTAGAATTATATTTCTACAGGTAGGGCTCCATTGTTCAAAATCTGGCTTTTGTTCTGCTTGTTCTCTAAACCTCTTTTTAGACAACCTTGTCTCTTCTTCTTTGTTCATAGCCTCTTGCAGAGCTTCAGAAATAGGTTGAACAACCTTCTCAATATGAACATTGGCCTTGCCCTCAGTTGGGTTATACATTGTGCTCACATCTGCTTGAATCATATCAAAGTCTGGAGGTGGATAAATGACCTGAGCTACTTCTGCTTGCTCACCTCCAAGATATGCATTTTGAATCCCTGATTCAGCAACATTATAATCATCACACAGTGGAGGATAGCCCAGTGTAGCTCTGATGGAGTTAGATATCCATTTGGCATGGTCAGAGCTAGCTTTGACTAATACTCTCTCCCCCTTTATGACTTCTCTGGCCATATGGTCTCTGACATCATCCTTTTGAAATCTTATCTGACTGTCCAAGTATCTGATTCCCTCTTTAAAGAATGGTTTAAGTTTTTGCAGTTGTTCAGAGATAGCTTTCTGAGAGGCTTGGATGGCAGACTTGACAGCAGAAAGTTCTTGTTGAAAGACTTTATCAAAATCAGCTTTTGCAGTAGCAGCAGATGTAGAAGGTTCATCAGCCTTGTTCTTCAATTCTGTGAGTATAACATTATGTGACTCAGTCAGATTGTCATTCATTCTGATTGATTTTCCAGCACATATCCTTGTTTTAATGCTATATCATCTACCTGTGCTTTGATCTTCTCTTGATGTGTTGCCAGATAGACTACTGCATTCCCACCCTTGTGCAAGCAGTCAGTCATTTTCTTCTTGTTAAGGTTCATCTCAAACCTTATGGATTTTATATCTTGGGCCAGGTCAAATTGTAAAGCTTTGTGCCCTTCATCTACATAAGCCTCTATGACTTTTCTTTGTTCATCCATTTTAATCTGCAGTCCAATCAATAAAGCACTATAATCAACTGTTGGAGCTTGTTGAATTATAGGCTGTGGGGCTATGGATTGTAGAGTTTTCTTGTAACTTTGACTTCTTCTTTTGAAGACATACAATTTCTTCTTCTTTGCCCTAGCACTCTCCTCATCTTCAGAGGCAGAAGTGCTGGCTATCTCAACCCTATCCTTAGGGCTTTGAGGCTTTTCTGCTTGCACATCAGGTGCCTTATCAGTAGCAGTATCTCTCCTTAAAGGCTCTTCCAGATCTTGTACTATCTCCCCCTCAGCAGCAGCAGTATCTCTTCCATCAGCTTCCTTGTCCATGTCAAAATCAACTTGATCTAGATTGAGAAATAGATCTTCCATGGTGAACTCTGAGGTGATTGAGCTGGAGATATTCTGTGCTCTTCAACCACTAGAACAGCAGATGTGTCTTTGATAACAACATCTGGTTCTTGACTAGGCAGCTGAGTTTGCTGAGGAACATCAGACAAATCAGCATCTTCTATAAGATATTCTAAATTTTTAGGTCAGTGAGTACCTCTTGGATGATGATGGTGGCTTGCTCACTGTCCAGTGTAGATGGTTCTTCCACAACTGGAGGCTCCCCCTGGCTTTGATCCCTGTGGATGGGGCTAGCCTGTGGTAGCTCCCTCTGGATCTCAGCTATATCTTGAGCAGCAGGGGTCTTCTCTGCAGGCTCTGTTTCTTGGTCATCTGGAGTGAAGACAACATGTTCTTCACTCCCTGAACTGCTGGAGGACTCCTGTGCCACAGGAGTTGTCTTCCTTTTCTTATTTGGAGGAGAATCTTTCTTAGTAACTGTCTTCTCTGGGTTGGCATGTCCTTTGACAACACTCTGTCCCATCTGGAAAAGATCCTTTGATCCATCTTCCTCATGTGGTTGATTTTGCTGCCTGCAGCAGTATTCATTACCTCTGGTATGGTACCAGCTAGGTAGAGGCTAATTATTCTGCCCAGGTTGGGCTTCTTCAGACTCTCCTTGATCTTGTCAAACACTATCATTGACCAATCAGTTTTAATAGCGAAGATAATTCTTGTCATGATTCCAAACATGTAGGCAGACACTCTGTCATGCCCTCCAGTCTTGCTGAGTAAGACTTTTCCTACTATCTCAGACATGAACTTCCCTTGGTTATTCATGCCTTTTCTGTTGAATACAGATCCTATTTTCATCTTAGGATCAAGACCACATCAGGTTAAAGCTTCCCTGGTCTTTGAAGCAGTAACCTCTTCTTCATCTTGAATTTTTGGCAATTGGAGTACCTTCCTCAGACTCTTTGGGGTTACCTTGACTTTAGCTCCATGAACTCTGGATTTGATTCTGAATCCAGATTCATCTACTGCAGCTCCATTAAGGAATTCAAGAACTTCCTTCTTCCAAATCTTTGTAGGTTCAGACAGGAGATATTCTAGTCCTGAATCGACGATTAGGGTTACCTGATGCAGGGACAGGAGTCCACCTGCCCTGCCACCTTGGCATCACCACCAAGGGGCCCACCTGGAGTCAGCACCAGGCAGCTTTATCAGGCCCGCGGGCCGTACACCCCAACCAGCTCTCCGCCACGGCATCAGCACCGCGCGGCAGGTTGTTGAGGCTGGGTCTCGACCCCCAGACCTCCTAGATAAGAGGCCCTCAAGCAACCTCTCATCACCAACTGATCCGCGGATCAGTTGGTGATGAGAGGTTGCTTGAGGGCCTCTTATCTAGGAGGTCTGGGGGTCGAGACCCAGCCTCAACAACCTGCCGCGCGGTGCTGATGCCGTGGCGGAGAGCTGGTTGGGGTGTACGGCCCGCGGGCCTGATAAAGCTGCCTGGTGCTGACTCCAGGTGGGCCCCTTGGTGGTGATGCCAAGGTGGCAGGGCAGGTGGACTCCTGTCCCTGCATCATATAAAAGTCCACCTGCCCTGCCACCTTGGCATCACCACCAAGGGGCCCACCTGGAGTCAGCACCAGGCAGCTTTATCAGGCCCGCGGGCCGTACACCCCAACCAGCTCTCCGCCACGGCATCAGCACCGCGCGGCAGGTTGTTGAGGCTGGGTCTCGACCCCCAGACCTCCTAGATAAGAGGCCCTCAAGCAACCTCTCATCACCAACTGATCCGCGGATCAGTTGGTGATGAGAGGTTGCTTGAGGGCCTCTTATCTAGGAGGTCTGGGGGTCGAGACCCAGCCTCAACAACCTGCCGCGCGGTGCTGATGCCGTGGCGGAGAGCTGGTTGGGGTGTACGGCCCGCGGGCCTGATAAAGCTGCCTGGTGCTGACTCCAGGTGGGCCCCTTGGTGGTGATGCCAAGGTGGCAGGGCAGGTGGACTCCTGTCCCTGCATCATTACCACTGCCAGAATTTCTGCATCTGCATCGTCGAACGCGCCGCGCACAAGCTCATAGCCTTCGTTAACGTTCTCCTCAAGCTTAGGAGCCATTAGGGTTAGAAGAATTTGTCTTTACAAAAGAGAGATGTCGACACAGTAGTTTTGGTCTCGAAACTTTGAAAGCGTGTCGACAAACAAAGACAGAACCCTATTTATACCTGTCTAATTTTGAAGATGAACAGGCGGGACAGCTAACTTAAAATGTGTCGACACTGGCAATAAGTGTCGACACTGACTTATAATGTCTTGACACACATGTGTCGACACAAGTTTAGTCAACAGATTTTATGTGTCGACACTTGGTTATGTGTCGACACAACATAACTCGACACATTGTCAAGACTTTACTTAGTAAATACTGAGTAAAATATAAGTGTCGACACCATATTGGATGTGTCGACACCTACTTATCATGTGTCGACACTAACATTCTGAAGTGTCGACACCAACATCCTGTATGTGTCGACACCTTTTGCCAGA